>LPNX010979618.1:51732-164925 GCA_001517045.1 Pseudotsuga menziesii | reverse complement strand
TTGTTGCCGAAAGGGCCAACACTGTGGGTCTCTTTGTTGGTGCGAAGATAAAAGTATAAGAACCCGGGTCTGCCCTAAGCCCAACAAATTGGTTCCATTTCCGGTTGAACCAGTATCTGCTTCAAGAGGGATCTACGTCGTACCTGGAGGGATATGTTTTGGAGGCCCTCAGTAAAAGAAATCAGTGACTGGGTTGGAGATACTTATCTAAAATTTGCTGAACAAGAGAATAAGGACCCTCGTCGTAGCTCAGATGACTTCTTGCAAAGGTATGTTTTTACTGATATTTATGAAATTTTCTTTGGCAATATCCACATATAATTGCACTAATGGTTATCCAGGTTGACAGAAAGAAAGAGAAACTTCAAAGAAGATCAGTCTCCTACCTGGACCCCTGAAAGAATTAAGCTGTTGAAAAGTGTGAACAACGCGGTATGAAGAGCTGTTGACTTCTGGACAACGGGAACCCTTGAAACATTTGTGACGGAGTTCACCATCGACACACATACTTATTTCAGTGAAGCAGAAAGACAATTTTTCAAAGGACCAAGGGGTAAGTACCTGAATTCATTAAGTCTGAAAATTAAAATGCTCTTGGCTGAGAAAGGCATATTGCTTATGTAATCAGATTGCTAGATTTATTGCTACTAACCTATGTTTGAAAGAAAAAGTGACTTTGACGAGCAAATTGGTTTGCTTCGCAATGGTAAAAGATACAAGAGAACTCTTGGATCCTATACCCTAGGCCAAAATACCGATTATACCTCATTAAGTCCAGAAGAGACTGAATCTGAAGAAACCCCTTTTGTTAGAAACCCTCCTATAACTCCACAGTGTAGATCTGTTATCCCTGAGAACCCTTCGTAGTCCAAAAGTAACCCTAGCCCAAGTAGTCCTGTCGCAGTTCAGTCTACCTCAGAAAGTTCCCTTCCTCCTGTTACCAGTATTCCCCCTCCTCCTCCCTGTCACATACCCCAATTTTTGTAAAATAATGTTAATTATTTTAATTTGATTTCTTAAGACATTATGTTAAATTTAATGCTAAGTGGAGACTGATGACTTAGCAGAGTCAAAAGAAGTGGAATGTAATTCTGAATATTTTATTATTAATAAATAAAAAGTGGAGACAACAACTTGGGAGAGTTGTTAATAAGAGTGTTACTGGTCAAACTGGTGGAGGAACTAGGTGGAGGGAAAAAGACAAGTGGCAGCATCCTCAAACACTTCCTATGTTGCAGGTGGCAACTTCCCTACATTTGGGGTCATTATCCTCCAAGAAAGTGGGATCAGAGCATGTGGCTCAATAAATGATAACTAACCCAAAAAGACCTAGAAAATCTTTTAAAAGTACCCAATGAAAAGAGCTGAGGCTGCTCAGATATTTTCCAAGAGAAGAATCATTCAGGAGGAATTCTCTTCAAGGAATTCATTTGGGAAAAGGGAAAATTTTAAGGAAGGTGTGTTGAGAGATAATCTGCAGTAACTTGGTTTGATATAGCTTGCTAGTTGAGAGAACTTACTGATAAGTTCAGGGTTTGTATTAAGTCTGAAAACTGGTACGTGAATATTGCTGCACCTAGTTCTAGCCAGGGAGACCAGAGCAAGCTCGGGGGTCTTGAAGAGTCATTTTTTGAGCGCTCTCCAGGAGTTGGTAGGGAGGAACAACCTCCCATTGCTGTTGTCGTCCAAGCTCAAGAACAGGTTCTGCCATCTAACAGTCTTGATTTTAATAATTGTGTATGATTGAATGTTATGTTTGTAGCTTACGATGTAAATATTTAGATGGTTTAGTAATGAATTTGTTTTTAGTTTGTTTAGTAATAGAATCTTTTGATGAAAAACAAAACCCCTCCTGTGTTTTTCCTCATATGGAGTGACCAGACCGTACTCCAGCATAGGGGTGAAATTATAAGCAAAGATATTATGATGAAAATACATAATAGAATGTTAATGGATTTATACAGTATATTCTTTATGTTGTTTTTCAGAAGAAATATCCTTTGTATCAGGAGTAGTATTAACTTGTACTGAAAACTGTCAATTCTTATAGAAACAGAGAAATAAGTTGTATTGTTTACTGATAGTAGTGTATATAAGTAGAGAAAACAATTCTTGATACTATAGTTACTTTCAGTAACCTTATTTCTTAATTGAATTCAAGAGAAGAGTATAATAGCTCACTAGAGTAGAATTAAGTTAAATAAAGATGCTTTACAATCTATTTCTTTCCAGATTTAACTATTGCTTGTATAATAAACAAAATTGAAAGAAAGATTAGCTAGAATGTTGATTTGTTTCTACAGATGACTTATTGAATTTCAGATTTTACTTATGGATAGTAATCTATGTGTTTCATTTATTTGGTTCTATTCAGTTAAGCATAAACAAATTCTACAAATGTCATCCTATACTTTGAAGTTGTTGACAAATGCAGTAATTAGTTCTATTACTTCAATTTTCTAAATATTAACCTGTAACATAAACAAGACAAAATAGTATACAGAGAGTACTTATATACAATATTTGGTGCAGTGAGTATAATCACACAGTAATAAAATACTGACTTATTCTATGAATAAAATTAAATAAAAGGACAAGCTAAGAAATATATAATTATAAGAATATTATTTACATGTAAATGAATATATAATTATAAAGAAACATTATTAACATGTAAATAAGAAATGTTCTTATCTCATATTGTAAACCTGAATTAAACTTTAAATTCTGCACTCAAAAATTTACTAACAGATACATAAGAACTTCATTAAAACATAAAGACCTTATATCCCTAAGGATATAAACTATATAACAACAATTAAAATTCTTTAAATAAAGTAAATTCATATAAAAGAATGTACAGGAAACCCTAGTATTAATTTATTAAATATTGTGGGTAAAAATCAAGTGCAATAATGCACATAAAATAACCATCAGAGTAATGTCATGCTCTACCTATCGAGCTCAACCAATTTTTACACTTTAGAAATAATAATAAAAAACCATTTACAGTAGAGCCACATAATTTACAAGATAAGTAAAGAAGCTGTAACTATCTTTTAAATACTGTCAAGATAGGGTAAAACCCTACAAATCCAAAATATACAACAGAGTTAACAACTGGAGTCTAAACTCAGTAAATTTACTCACGGCTGTAAATAAAATCCACAGAACGAGGCTTATATAGCCTTTCCATTTATACATATATGAACATAGTATTCAAACAAGACAAAAAAATTACACTCACGGCCGAAGCTAGGGAACCCAGCACTAAGCTAGGGTTATAATACTCATTAAAAGAAGCAGATTAAATAACTAGAGTAACCAAAACCCACAAGGGTTATTCAGGCCGTGGCGACCAACCCATATAATCCCATAAGGGTTTGGACAAGGAGAAAGTGCCATGGTAAAACCAGGCTTACCCGTGACCTGCAACTGTTGCTTCAGCCTCGCATTTAACCACGCAGAGGGAGGTAGGCCAACACCTGTAAATAAGATAACAAAAGTGTTAAACTGGTTACATATTATATAACCGTATAATGAAAACACACTAAAATGATAATGGTTTTGTATGCTTACTTAAAATTTTATCGTAGCACGACTGACCACGAGCTGCAAAACAACCACCAGCGCAAGCAAAAAGGAATCCCTCATTGGTGGCAAGGGAGAAAAAGTTTGCGAACATTATCAACAATCAATAGTGAATGAGTATAGAGGCAAAACTAGCACAGTAAGCATTTGACACCTAGGTTATCATTGAATACCCAGCAAGGAGGAAAACTAGTTTACAGTGAACCCTAAGCCCAAAAACTTCGAAATACAAGGCCACTACTCTTAGTACAAGGCGTAGGAGGGAGAAAACCCTCATTACTGTAAAAAGGTTCAGAATGGAGTGGGCTTCGAAACCCTGGAGAAAATATTGGAACCGAGACCTAAGCAACAAATAATTCCATGACAACACTATTCTGCCAAGCTTTCGGGATGAGTTCACAGGTAGAACTAGCAAGGAAGGAGCTTATTAGCAGTCAAGGTAAGCGAAAGTGTAGGAGAGAAGATCTTAGCAGAGCAGCAGGAGCTAAAGATGAAGGATAGAATGACGAGATAGGGTTAATTGCTGTCCTTTTAACTGTGAAATGCATGGATACAATGATGCCACATTACCAGTTAAATATTTTGCATGCAGTGGGTTTGAGCGTATAGTCTCGATGAGCTCATCATCAAACATTATTCCAATCATTGATAATCGAAGGATCAATTATAAACTTGCCTCAATGTCAAACCATCGCAATGCTACATGTAAAAACATAAGATTGGTTATTATTAACACTTTAACATAACAATCATCAAAATTGTGTGGGACTTACGACCCTTTACCATATAAGTTATGATATCTATCAACGTAAACCAAGTTTAATCTTATGTATAGCATAGCGTGGATCTTTTCCAGTGCGAGACTTAAACTTATACTTCTAAAGGAGATTTGTAGTGTTAGAATGTAAAACGTAGATCAAAGGTAAACAATAGTTTTATTATGGCATAGTTATAATATAATCTTTCTCTCTATGCTAGGTAAATAGTACTTACCCTAGCTTATAATGTATATTAAGGAAGGCATTTTTTTTATAAATCTTTTGCACCTTCTTTTTGAAATATGAAATATTAGTCCAATCAACATCCATACTCAACGTAAAAGTATACTTTGGATTGTTACAAAGGAGGTTTATAGAGTAAAACTATGGCAATTATCCTAGTATTCATAATAACCTCAATGGCCTCATCTATACTTAAAAAAAAGTAGTTAGGCCATATAACTATTATGTCATGCATTCTTCTAAGAATTATAATCTCTTAAAGACATTCCTTTTTCTTATGAATATAAAAGGGTTAGGATAAAACCTGTTTTCAGTAAGATATCTATATTACTGAAGGTAAGCTCTAGTTATGCTTTGAAACAGTTGATGTGTAAACAAAACTTTGTGCATCAACATGAGTATATCCTTCTCAAAGGCCAGCTTGGAATAAAGATATAGACCCCTTAAACTTCAAAAGTTGAAAATGGAAGCAGTAATACGTATACCCCTTATTAATATACATTACGATGTAAATGTATTTGTGCACATTTGAAAGTAAACTATAAATTCTTTAACTCTGCCATTCTTACTCTGTTTGTAAAGAATTTAGTTAAGGCATTTGACACTTGTCGACTACGATAAGATATCGGATAGTTCAGTAATCATTAAGAAATATAAATTTACATTTGCTAGAATGAAGGACAGTAAAATGAATATTACCTCAATAAGCTTTAAAAATTGTTTAACATTTATATTCTTTACTGGGTTATTTTCTTTATGGGACGAACATATATTTGAATACTTCATAATTTTGATAAGCAGCACCCGAACCTCTTACCTGTAAATCTGTAAGAGAAAGAAAAATTCTGCGTTAGCTCGAAAGCTAAGTAAGCCCAGTTTTTTCATGACAGTTCCACCTTGTGGTCGCAAGAAGAAAACAAATCAGTAAATTGAAAAGAAACTGTTCTATAAAGATAAACATAATCAAAAGATAATGCGGATAATGAATTCAACAACATATAACTAATTAAACAATTAGTGACTGCATTTATGTAATTTATCTGTATTCTGAAAATTTTAATTTTTCAGAAAATTTGGGGTTTTGACATGTGGTATCATAGCATAAGGTTCAAACACTAGGCCTTGATATAGCCCAACTAGCTTCCATAGAATAGTAAAGTAAAATAATATACTAACATATATTATGTTTTATGTAAAGAACATAAAATTTCTTTTTTTCTGAAATTTAACAAGGAGGTATGGAGAAGCTAGGAGAGTATGCTTAGGAGGAGTCTCTAGGCACAGAGACAAGACAAATGCCCAGGGAACCTATGTTAGAGGAGGAGACTGCCAACTCTTTAGAACTATTGCAAACTGTAAAATATTTGAAGACTGAAATGGAATCAGTCAAGAAGGAGAATGAGAGGATTTTGAAGGCTCAGGAAGAGTTGAACCAAATTTTAATAGAAAATTTCCAAACTAAAGGAAGGAGAAAAAGATTAGAATCTGAGGATGTTAGTCATCATAG
This sequence comes from Pseudotsuga menziesii, assembly GCA_001517045.1. Classification (NCBI taxonomy): domain Eukaryota; kingdom Viridiplantae; phylum Streptophyta; class Pinopsida; order Pinales; family Pinaceae; genus Pseudotsuga; species Pseudotsuga menziesii. The sequence continues at coordinate 158,826 of LPNX010979618.1, read as the reverse complement.
AAGGTCTAAAAAGGTGAAGCTAGCGAAAACTGAAAGCAGTTCATCATCTGAAGGGTTTGGTGAACGATAAAGTTACCATACTACTAGTGACAGTAGTGAGGATGAGTTGTATGACAAAAAGAAGAAATACAGACCATATGAGGAAATTTTAGGGGAGTTTAAAAAGATAAAGCCCCCGAATTTTAATGCAGAGACCGAAAAAGGGGAAGAAGCAGAGTCCTGGTTATCCGGGATGAGGAAGTATTTTCATATATACAATTATTTAAATCAGCTAAAGGCAAGAATGGAAATCTATAACCTCTCTGAAAAAGCAGACATATGGTGGCAAGATCTGAAGAGAGTCAAGGGTATCAGGGAAAAAGAAGTTAATTGGAGTACCTTTAAAAGGTACTTCAAGAAGAATTTTTTGTCCGAACAATATTACGAAGAAAGAGCTAAATAATTTTACGAATTGAAGTTAGGTTCAATTACTATGAAGGATTTAAACAGTAAATTCTTAAGCTTTCTTAGGTATGTACGTTACCTAGTAGATGAGAAACCTAAAGTGTAGCGATTTCTCAGCTGTCTACCATATCACATTAAGGACAGAATTGAGTATGATAACCTGAAGACTCTGGAGGAAGCCATGAGGAAGGATAATTTATGTTTTGAGAAGAACAAGAAGAAAGAAGGCTTAGCCAACTGGAAGGCTAAGAAAAATAACAATCAGCCTAAGTTTAAGAAGAAGGAATTTGTACCCTAGAGGAATTTCAAGAATAATAAGAATAAAAATTATTCTAACAATAAGAATTTCCAGGGAAATAGAAATGGTGCTTCCAATAATTCAAATAATTTTAAGGGAAAGGAAGCTACAAATAACCATGGGAATTTCACCAAGAGTTTTGAACGAAAAGAGCCTGTTAAGTGCTGGGAATGTAATGGCCCACACTATGCCTCGGTCTTCCCAAACCGGAAAAAGTCAGTCAGCATTATTCACACTGTGCAGGAGGAAATGACCGTTGGAGAATTAGAAAGGACTATGCCCAGAGTAAATGTAGCTTTGGAGAACCGCCAAGCTGACTATCAGACTTCCATGGTGGAAGTGGAAGGTATGATTAACCAAACCCCTGTAACCATTTTAATTGATCTAGGAGCTAGTCTTAGTTACATTGCACCTCAGATAGTGGAAAAATGTAATTTGTCTGTCGATAAGTTTGATAATTCTTGGTTAGTTCAATTAGCCACAGGGGCAAAAAGAAAAGTAACCTGTTTTGTGAAAGAATGTGCTTTATTTATGGATGAATTTAAAACTATAGTTAAGCTTAATGTTTTGCCACTTGGCTCATATGATTTACTAATTGGCATGGATTGGTTAGAGTAGCATAAGGTAGTTTTAAATTGTTACGATAAAACTTTCACGTGTTTAAATAGTGATGAACAACCAGTAAAGGTTAAGGGTATTCCTAGAAAAACTATAATCAGACAGATTTCTGCTTTACAACTCAAAAGAGCTGTTAGAAAAGGATGTAAAGCCTACGCTGTAACTATTACAGATGAGGCAAATAAATCTAAAACAGATAAGTTAAAAATAGAAGATATTCCTATTTTAAAAGAATATACTAACGTATTCCCAGAATAAATTCCAGGATTACCTCCAAGGAGGGAATTGGATTTCACTATTGAGCTGGTGCCAGGTGCGGTACCTAGCTTCAAGGCTCCGTATCGAATGAATATCTTAGAACTTAATGAGTTAAAATCACAGTTAAAAGAGTTAATAGATAAGAAGTACATTCGACCTAGTGTGTCTCCTTGGGGAGCACCAGTCATCTTTGTTAAAAATAAGGACGAAACTATGCGACTATGCATAGACTACCGTCAGCTAAACAAGATGACTATTAAAAATAGATATATGTTGCCCCGCATAGATGATCTGTTTGATCAAATACGTGGAGCTACGGTGTTCTCAAAGATAGATTTGAGGTCAGGATATCATCAGGTAAGAATTAAGGCTGAAGATATCTTCAAGACAACCTTTAGAACAAGGTATGGACATTACGAGTTTGTCGTAATGCCATTTGGGCTTACCAATGCCCCAACTGTCTTTATGTGCTTAATGAATAATATAATGCATAAATACTTAGATAAATTTTTTGTCGTGTTTATCGACGACATCTTAATTTACACTAAAACGGAAGAAGAACATAAAGAACACCTAAAGATAGTTCTACAAGAGTTGCGAGAACAACAACTCTTCGTGAAGTTTAGCAAGTGCGACTTCTTTAAGGATGAAATCCAATAATTAGGTCACGTCGTGACTAAGGAAGGGATTTCAGTTGATCCTGAAAAGACTCAGAAAATCGAAGATTGGACGGTTCCAAAAGATGTAACGGATGTTAGTTCATTCATGGGAATTATCGGTTATTATCGGAGATTCATTGAAGGCTTCTCAAAAATAGTGAATCCGATCACATCCTTGCAGAAGAAAGCTAAGAAATTTGATTGGAACTTAAAATGTGAAGAAAGTTTTAAGAAATTAAAAAACTTATTAACAAGTGCACCTATTCTAAGAATAGCAGATCCTAATAAGGAATTCATAGTATGCACGGATGTCTGTAATGATGGCTTAGGCGGTGTGCTGACTCAAGACGGGCATGTCATTGCCTATGAGTCTAGGAAGTTAAAAATTCACGAAACGAATTACGCAACTTATGATTTAGAACTTGCGGCTATTATACATGCCTTAAAAGTGTGGTGACATCATTTAATAGGAAGAAAATTTATTCTAATAACTGATAATAAAGGACTGAAATATATTTTAGATCAGCCTAACTTAAATGCAAGACAAGCAAGGTGGTTAGCCTTCTTGAGTGAATATGATTTTGAAATCCAGCACATAAAGGGTAAGGAAAATAAGGTGGCTGATGCTTTAAGCAGAAATGCAAAGTTGAACTTTACATCAGCAATCAGCACTTATGCTTCTGATTTAAATGAATAGCTTAACGAAGGGATAAAACAAGATGAAAATTATCAGAAATTGCAAACTACAGCTAAAGAAAAACCTACAGAAATCTTAATAAAAGGTTATAGTTTAAATGAAAATGGATTTTTATTCTTTAAAGATAAACTGTATGTGCCTAATGTGCCTAAAGTTAAGTTGTTAATTCTGGACGAAGTCCATAAAACACCTTACTCAGGACATCCAAGTTACCAAAAGACTGTAACCATGCTAAGAAAAGAATATTTTTGGCCTAATATGAAATCTGAGGTAGCTAAATACATTTCTAGATGTTTGGACTGTCAACAAGTGAAAACCAAACACCAACATCTAGCTGGGTTGCTACAACCTTTACCCATTCCTAGCTGGAAATGGGAAGTGATTAGCTTAGATTTTATTATTGGACTGCCCAGAAATCATAATCAAAATGACTCTATTATGGTGGTGGTTGACAAGTTAAGCAAAACAACACATTTCATTCCCGTCAAAACTACTTACAAGGCTGCCAATATAGCTGATATATTCTTAAAGCATATTTTTCGGTTACATGGAGTACCGAAAGTTATAATTTCAGACAGGGATCCTAAATTCACAGGAAATTTTTGGAAGTCCTTGTTTAAGGGATTGAATACAACATTGAATTTCAGTACCTCCTTCCACCCTCAAATGGATGGACAGACTGAAAGAGTGAATCAGGTGCTATAGGATTTATTAAGGATGTATGTTAAAGATCAGCCAGGTAAGTGGAAAGACTACTTGCATCTAGCATAGTTTGCATATAATAATAACTATCAGTCATCAGCTAATTTTAGTCCATTTGAAATTTTATATGGGTGTAAATGCAACACTCCTATCTCCTGGAATAATCCAGTAGATAGATTGGTGTTAGGACCAGAATTATTGAAAGAAATGGAAGAGATTGTGAAGCAAGTGCAGGAAAATTTGAAGGTGGCATAGGATCGACAAAAGAGTCAAGTAGATTTGAAAAGAACTCCCAAGGAGTTCTAGGTAGGTGAGCACGTATTTATAAAGGTAAGGCCAAAGAAAATATCTCTAAGATTGGGGAGTTGTGCCAAGTTAGCATCACGTTACCGTGGTCCGTTTGAAATTTTATCTAGAATTGGTCAAGTTGCATACTAGCTAGCATTAACACCTAACTTGAAAGTGCATAACGTTTTTCATATCTCTATTTTGAAAAAGTATGTTCATGATGCTACTCATGTGGTTGATTGGAATGTTGTATAGGTGGAACCAGAAGGAGAAATTCTGGTGGAACCAGACTGTATCCTCGGGAGGAGGGAAATTACTCTACGGAACCGCACCATTGGACAGATGAAGGTGCAATGCAAGCACCTTAGTCCTGAAGAGGCTACCTGGGAACTGGAAAGTAAGATGCGGGAGGCATACCCGAATCTATTCTAGGATACTGCAGAGGATGAAGAATAAGTAACATCGAGGACGATGTTACATTTTAAGGGGGTGTGTATGTCACATACCCCAATTTTTGTAAAATAATGTTAATTATTTTAATTTGATTTCTTAAGACATTATGTTAAATTTAATGCTAAGTGGAGACTGATGACTCAGCAGAGTCAAAAGAAGTGGAATGTAATTCTGAATATTTTATTATTAATAAATAAAAAGTGGAGACAACAGCTTGGGAGAGCTGTTAATAAGAGTGTTACTGGTCAAACTGGTGGAGGAACTAGGTGGAGGACAAAAGACAAGTGGCAGCATCCTAAAACACTTCCTATGTTTTAGGTGGAAACTTCCCTACATTTGGGGTCATGATCCCCCAAGAAAGTGGGATCAGAGCATGTGTCTCAATAAATGACAACTAACCCAAAAAGACCTAGGCAATCTTTTAAAAGTACCCAATGAATAGAGCTGAGGCTGCTCAGATATTTTCCAGGAGAAGAATCATTCAAGAGGAATGATCTTCAAGGAATTCATTGGGGAAAAGGGAAAATTGTAAGGAAGGTGTGTTGAGAGATAATATGCAGTAACTTGGTTTGATATAGCTTGCTAGCTGAGAGAACTTACTGATAAGTTCAGGGTTTGTATTAATTATGAAGACTGGTACGTGATTATTGCTGCACCTATTTCCAGCCAGGGAGACCAGAGCAAGCTCAGGGGTCCTGAGGAGTCACTGTTTGAGTGCTCTCCAGGAGTTGGTAGGGAGGAACAGCCTCCCATTGCGGTTGTCGTCCAAGCTCAAGAACAGGTTCTGCCATCGAACAGTCTTGATTTTAATAACTGTGTATGATTGAATGCTATGTTTGTAGCTTGTGATGTAAAGATTTAGATGGTTTAGTAATGAATTTTTTTTTAGTTTGTTTAGTAATAGAATTATTTGATGAAAAGAAAAACCCCTCCTGCGTTTTTTTCATCTGGAGTGACCAGACTGTACTCCAGCGCAGGGGTGAAATTATGAGCAAAGATATTATGATGAAAATACAAAATAGAATGTTAATGGATTTATAGAGTATATTCTTTATGTTGTTTTTCAGAAGAAATATCCTTTGTATCAGGAGTAGTATTAACCTGTATTGAAAACTGTCAAGTCTTATAGAAACAGAGAAATAAGTTGTATTGTTTACTGATAGTAGTATATATATGTAGAGAAAACAGTTCTTGATACTATAGTTACTTTCAGTAACCTTATTGCTTAATTGAATTCAAGAGAAGAGTATAATAGTTCACTACAGTAGAATTAAGTTAAATAAATATGCTTTACAATCTATTTCTTTCCAGATTTAACTATTGCTTGTATAATAAACACAATTGAAAGAAAGATTAGCTAGAATGTTGATTTGTTTCTACAGATGACTTATTGAATTTCAGATTTTACTTATGGATAGTAATCTATGTGTTTCATTTATTTGGTTCTATTCAATTAAGCATAAACAAATTCTACAAATGTCATCCTATACTTTGAAGTTGTTGACAAATGCAGTACTTAGTTCTATTCCTTCTATTTTCTAAATATTAACCTGTAAGATAAACAAGACAAAATAGTATACAGAGAGTACTTATCTACAATATTTGGTGCAGTGAGTATAAGCACACGGTAATAAAATACTAACTTATTCTACGAATAAAATTAAATAAAAGGACAACCTAATAAATATATAACTATAAGAATATTATTTACATGTAAATGAATATATAATTATAAAAAAACATTATTAACATGTAAATAAGAAATGTTCTTATCTCAGTATTGTAAACTTGAATTAAAATTTAAATTCTGCACTCAAAAATTTACTAACAGATACATAAGAACTTCGTTAAAACATAAAGACCTTATATCCCAAAGGATATAAACTATATAACAACAATAAAAATTCTTTAAATAAAGTAAATTGATATAAAAGAATGTACAGGAAACCCTAGTATTAATTTATTAAATATTGTGGGTAAAAATCAAGTGCAATAACGCATAGAAAATAACCATCAGAGTAATGTCATGCTCTACCTATTGAGCTCAACCAATTTTTACACTTTAGAAATAATAATAAAAAACCATTTACAGTAGAGCCACATAATTTACAAGATAAGTAAAGAAGCTGTAACTATCTTTTAAATACTGTCAAGATAGGGTAAAACCCTACAAATCCAAAATATACAACAGAGTTAACAACTAGAGTCTAAACTCAGTAAATTTACTCACGGCCGTAAATAAAATCCATAGAACGAGGCTTATATAGCCTTTCCATTTATACATATATGAACATAGTATTCAAACAAGACAAAAAAATTACACTCACGGCTAAAGCTGGAGAACCCAGCACTAAGCTAGGGTTATAATACTCATTAAAAGCAGTAGATTAAATAACCAGAGTAACCAAAACCCACAAGGGTTATTCATGCCACAGCAACCAACCCATATAATCCCATAAGGGTTTGGATAAGGAGAAAGTGCCATGGTAAAACCAGGATTACCCGTGACCTGCAACTATTGCTTCAGGCTCGCATTTAACTGCGTAGAGGGAGGCAGGCCAACACCTGTAAATAAGATAACAAAAGTGTTAAACTCGTTACATATTATATAACCGTATAATGAAAATACACTGAAATGATAATGGTTTTGTATGCTCAGTTAAAATTTTACCGTAGCACGACCAACCACGAGATGCAAAACAACCACCAGCGCAAGGAAAAAGGAAGCCCTCATTGGTGGCAAGGGAGAAAAAGTTTGCGAACACTATCAAAAATCAACAGTGAACGAGTATAGAGGCAAAACTAGCACAGTAAGCATTTTACACCTGGGTTATCATTGAATACCCAGCAAGGAGGAAAACTAGTTTATAGTGAACCCTATGCCCAACAACTCCAAAATACAAGACCACTACTCTTAGTACAAGGCCTAGGAGGGAAAAAAACCCTCGTCACTATAAAAAGGTTCGGAATGGAGCGGGCTTCAAAACCCTGGAGAAAATATCAGAACGGAGACCTAAGCAACAAATAATTTCGTGACAGCACTATTCTTCCAAGCTTTCGGGATGAGTTCACGGGTAGAACTAGCAAGGAAGGAGCTTATTAGCAGTCAAGGTAAGTGAAAGTGTAGGTGAGAAGATCTTAGCAGAGCAGCAGGAGCCGAAGATGAAGGATAGAATGATGAGCTAGGGTTAATTGCTATCCTTTTAACTGTGACATGCATGGATACAATGATTCCACGTTACCAGTTAAATATTTTGCATGCAATGGGTTTGAGCATATAGTCCCGACGAGCTCGTCATCAAACATTAGTCCAACCATTAATAATCAAAGGATCAATTATAAAATTGGCTCAATGCCAAACCATCGCAATGGTGCATGGAAAAACATAAGATTGGTTATTATTAACACTTTAACATAACAATCATCAAAATTGTGTGGGACTTACAACCCTTTACCATATAAGTTATGATATCTATCAACGTAAACCAATTTTAATCTTATGTATAGCATAGCGTGGATCTTTTCCAGTGCGAGACTTAAACTTATACTTCTAAAGGAGATTTGTAGTGTTAGATTGTAAAATGTAGATCAAAGGTAAACAATAGTTTTATTATGGCATAGTTATAATATAATCTTTCTCTCTATGCTAGGTAAATAGTACTTACCCTAGCTTATAATGTATGTTAAGGAAGGCATTTTCTTTTATAAATCTTTTGCACCTTCTTTTTGCAATATGAAATATTAGTCCAATCAACATCCATACTCAATGTAAAAGTATACTTTGGATTGTTACAAAGGAGGTTTATAGAGTAAAACTATGGCAATTATCCTAGTATTCATAATAACCTCAATGGCCTCATCTATACTTTAAAAAAAAATAGTTAGGCCATATAACTATTATGTCATGCATTCTTTTAAGAATTATAGTCTCTTAAGGACATGCCTTTTTCTTATGAATATAAAAGGGTTAGGATAAAACCTGTTTTCAGTAAGATATCTATCTTACTGAAGGTAAGCTCTAGTTATGCTTTGAAACAGTTGATGTGTAAACAAAACTCTGTGCATCAACATGAGTATATCCTTCTCAAAAACTAGCTTGGAATAAAGATATAGACCCCTTAAACTTCAAAAGTTGAAAATGGAAGTAGTAATACGTATACCCCTTATTAATATACATTACGATGTAAATGTATTTGTGCACATTTGAAAGTAAACTATAAATTCTTTAACTCTGCCATTCTTACTCTGTTTGTAAAGAATTTAGTTAAGGCATTTGACACTTGTCGACTACGATAAGATATCAGATAGTTCAATAATCATTAAGAAATATAAATTTACATTTGCTAGAATGAAGGACAGTAAAATGAATATTACCTCAATAAGCTTTAAAAATTGTTTAACATTTATATTCTTTACTGAGTTATTTTCTTTATGCGACGAACATATATTTGAATACTTTAGAATTTTGATAAGAAGCACCCGAACCTCTTACCTATAAATCTATAAGAGAAGGAAAACTTCTATGTTAGCTCGAAAGCTAAGTAAGCCCAGTTTTTTCATGACAGTTCCACCTTGTGGTCGCAAGAAGAAAACAAATCAGTAAACTTAAAAGAAACTGTTCTATAAAGATAAACATAATCAAAAGATAATGCGGATAATGGATTCAACAACATATAACTAATTAAACAATTAGTGACTGTGTAATTTATCTGTATTCTAAAAATTTTAAATTTTTCAGAATATTTGGGGTTTTGACACTCCCCGTCCTCCCCCCCCTCGATCCACTATGGCCCATATGAATGATGATATCAAGCTCCCAATTTTTAAAGGAACTGGATCAGAGGATCCATAGCAGTTTTGGTTCTTATGTGATGCTGTTTGGACTGATAAGAATATTATGGATCAAAATACAAGAATAGCGCAGCTGGTCACCTCTCTTAGAGACCGAGCTTTGACCTGGTTTATGAAGTTTTCTAGTACTCAGAACTATATCTTGGCTGATATTAAAAAAGTAATGATCAAAGAATTCAAGAAGCCTAAATAAGAGTCACGGTGTATAATTGAACTAAAAGAAATTCAGCAAAATCGAGGTGAATCAATTTGGGTTGTTGAGAAGATCTGCAACTGAGTGCGCAGATCAGAACTGTGTGCTTGTAAAGAGTTGAATATAAACGCAGTTCTGTGGACGTAGCCCCTACACTGGGGGTGAACCACGTATATCGTGTGTGGTGGTTCTTGTTATTTTGTTCCTATTATGTTTTATGCATTAGATACTTAGATGAATGATAAAGTAAGATAATCTGTTAAGTATTAACTTCGCTGTGAATTCCCAGTTAAGGGTTAAGCAAGTAACTGTCTTTTATCTAAACTGCGAAGCTATTTAAGTGAATTTCAGAGCTCTGTATTGTATGATTATTCTTTGTTAAGGATAAAGGTACAGTAATATCCCTCTTTTGCCTGCAAAAACCTGATTCTGCGGCACCCCATAGCTGTTTCAGGTGAGACTGCAACCTGTTCGCAGGTTGTTGCCGAAAGGGCCAACACTGTGGGTCTCTTTGTTGGTGCAAAGATAAAAGTATAAGAACCTGGGTCTGCCCTAAGCCCAAGTTGTCTATGCCGAAGCTGCATCTTTGTCAATTGGCAATCATGAACGAGATCCAAGAACATGACAACTACTCACACAGGCAGTTAGAGAATTCCATGAAGCAGAGTGAGAGCCTTGCAGTGCAGTTAGAAGAAGCTGAACAGAAAAAGAGGGAAGCAGAAAGCAAGCAGGCTGCACTGGCATGAGTATTGGATGAGGCGTGTCGAAGTCTTCCTGACTTCGACATGTAGGCTAAAGAAGAACTAGAGCAGAGAATCGTCAAGTTGAAAGACTAAGCACAACAGTCTCGAAGCCTGATAGAGAAGTTGAAAGCAGAACATGAGGCTCAGATTGCGGAGCTTCAACTTCACATCACTCCTGAGAGTCCACCAGAGGTCAGGGAACAGTTTTGCAGAGATATTCAAGCCTCAGCAACAAAGATCTCAGATCTTGTGAGTAGTGCATCAAAGCTGCTAGACGAAAGTGTCGAGGCCTGGGAAAACTTACAAGACAAACTAGAGGTAGAAAAGCTCCAAGAAACCATTAAGCAGCGACAGGCAGATCTAGATGCAGTCAAAGAAGAAATCAAGACATTGCCTCCTATGCAGAAGATGCTTAAGGTGAAGCATAGCAATGAGCTCCAGCAAGAAATTGAGTCTTGCAGAAGGAAAGAAACACTGTTGGTGAAATCTGTGCAACCCATTATTAACGAGGCCTTGGAATTGAGCATTGCTGTGGACAACCAACTCAAAGTTTTTAAGGAGTATGATTTGTTTGCATAGGAAAATGCCAACGAAGCATCAATAGCAACACTGCAAGAGATAGTGGAGAAGGAGCAAGCAGCCAAATATATCATGCGTAGCCTCAACAAGTAGTTCACTATCTTCGCCAACGAGATTCTTCCACCAGAAAAGCAGTCGAGTGCCCCAGGATGGGACACTGGTGAGTCTTAGGGGCCTGTTGGGGCACAGACCTTGAAGGTCCTTAATTTTGGCAACTCCGTGGTTTTGGTGCAAAGCTTGTAAGCGGAGTTGCAGTCCAAAATAGTCTTAGGGGTTTCGAGGTTGGGTCGAAGCCCCTCTTTTTGTAAATAATCCATGGTTTTTAAGCCCATGGTTTAAGCACATGGTATTGTAATAGTGCACTTGTATAAATAGGCACTTATGTAAAGGAGAAAAGAGCTTTTTCGAAGGTTTTTGTATGATGATAATTTGATGCGAAGAATCTAAGGCCTATTTTTAGGTTTAAGGTTAAGTCCCAGCTGAGTGCGTGGACGACCTCTGCAGCTGAGTGCGCAGAGGGTTTTGGAAGAAAGGTTCTGCAACTAAGTGCGTAGTTTGGGTTGTTGAGAAGATCTGCAGCTGAGTGCGCAGTTTGGGTTGTTGAGAAGATCTGTAGCTGAGTGCGCAGATCAAAACTGTGTACTTGTAAAGAGTTGTATATAAAAGCAGTTCTGTGGACGTAGCCCCTACACTAGGGGTGAACCACATATATCGTGTGTTGTGGTGGTTCTTGTTATTTTGTTCCTGTTATGTTTTATGCATTTGATAAGTAGATGAATGATAAAGTAAGATAAACTGTTAAGTATTAACTTCACTGTGAATTCCCAGTTAAGGGTTAAGCAAGTAACTATCTTTTATCTAAACTACAAAGCTATTTAAGTGAATGTCGGAGCTCTGTATTGTATGATTATTCTTTTTTATGGATAAAGGTACAGTAATATCCCTCTTTTTCTTGCAGAAACCTGATTCTGTGGCACCCCATAGCTGTTTCGGGTGAGACTGCAACCTGTTCGCAGGTTGTTGCCAAAAGGGCCAACACTGTGGGTCTCTTTGTTGGTGCAAAGATAAAAGTATAAGAACCCGGGTCTACCCTAAGCCCAACAAGGCTAAATTTTTTATCCTATTGTATTATAATCATGTTCCATACATATTTACATTTTGGAAATTTATAGAAAACTAAGTTATTGGCACCATCTCTATGTGTTAATATTTCTCTTTTACACTGTTTTCTTCATGTTTTGTCAAATTATTTAGTTGTGAAGATTCTATTAGCTTCTAGATCTTGTTGTGAATCAAAATTTCATAAAGAAATGTCTTATTTTGGAACAATTATTTCAAGGAATAATGTAAAATCTTCTTTGGTTTTATAAATACAAAATATTCTCAACCGTTTCTATTAAAAAAAATAGTAGACGTGCATTATATTCCAAGACAATCATCAGGTAACTCTAATCCAAAATCTCATGTATCATTATTCTTGACATATAATCCTAAAAATTAGTGTTGCACTCAAACACCTCCAGTAAATATCTCTCTTATTTTGATGAAAAAATTGTAGCAGATAAAGATGTCAGGGATTCACAAAATATTAAGTTTCCATCGCTATGGATACTAGCGTATTGTTAATACAGGGGCTGTTATTTTTTGTTCTTTTAATCCTCTTTTTGCATATATATTTGTATGCATAGCTGATGTCTATTATAGAGATCATATCAAACGCATAATTCAAGAAATAAACGTGTGGTTCCTAATAATGTCAAATAGGAGGAGACATGCAAAACTAAATCAAAGGTTGTATACTATACGATTTGCTTGTCCCTATTATCACCAAGATAGACAAGACGTCTCTTATAAAAGACATGATTACAATTAACATTCCCAAGTGATGCCATGTACCTAATATTCTGCATGCCAAAATTAAAGTGTGTAAAAATATCGATATGAGCATGGTCCAGAGAAGGCAAATGCCAGGTTAGGGTTTTCATTATCCCAACATACCATTTCACAAGAAGGTTAGGCTTTTTAGGCACTCCCATCGAAGCCATATTTAGACATGATTCAAAATTTTGTTTAAGAATTTATTCAAACACTTGGCATTCATTCTCTACCAAGTATACCTGATTAGCTGGTATTGATCTGAATTTGAATCAATTGTTTCTATATTGCACCTCAATTCTTTATCATTGTGTGTTTCAGTGTTTTGTCACTAAGGATTATAGCTGCTAGATCACTGTGTTGATGTTATGATGCAAAACGTTCTTTCTCACTATTTGTTCCAACTGTTAGGTTAACATCAAGCATTCTTATCTATTTCATATATCTCAAGGAGAGTGGTACGGAGGGAACTCAAGGAGGAAGAGATCAAGGAAATCAGACTTTACATTTTTGGGGTAGAGGTATGCAAAGGTTTACTGTTCTAGGGTTTTGTTCTTTGTTGATTTTTGCATTGTGATGTTCTTTTTTTATTTAATTATGATTTTGTATTTTTAATGTTTTTTGAAGGTATTTTAAAACAAAAAATTAATTGTGGTTTTTTATGTGTGTTTTTAGAAGAACGTTAAACAATTTTTTTTTCATTGAATTGGGTTATGGAATCTTTGTTATTAGTTTTTTTTTATTGAATTTGGTTATGGAATATTTGTTATTAGTGATTTATTTTTTATTGAATTTGGATATGGAATCTTTCTTTATAGTGCAATTTGGAGTACTTTATCTATTAAACATTTTGATTTTTTTTAGTTTTGGGTTGGAATTTAATGATTTTTTTCCAACTATGAATTTTGAAGTGTTCAAGTCGTGTTTTTTAATGCGCATAAATGCATTTGGCATCCTTGAATACCCAAAGGAACTCAAATTATGCATGTTTGACACTCGTTATATGCTATTCCAAGACTTCCTGAAAAACTTCTATCGGATTGCATAAAAAACAAGTCGAAAAATATTAAAAAAACATTTAAGTTTTAGACTATTGCTTGCAATTTTGGATTCATGAAATTCTTGTTTTTGGAATAGAAATGGATTCTAAAACCCTCAAATAACAGATATGAAATTCCATTAATCCTGAATTTCATGCCAAAAATATCAATTTCCCTTCCCATTATTTTGAGTGGCCACAAAAAAACCAATTCATAATGCACCTAGACTATAGTTTTTTAATGTTTTTTTATTTATTTTTATACATTTTTTTTGTTTTTTGTTTTATAATTTTTTATATATATGTCTTTCTAAGATGACAACAATGAAAATTATGTATGACTAGGATGATTATGACAAGGATGAGGACAATTACATTGAAGATGATAAGGACGAGGACGATGATAGTGATGTTGATAACAATGATGATCATCATGAGACCAAAGATGGCAGTGATGACAATGATGATGATGGTCATGGAAATGATGACAATCATGATGGAAATAATAATAATGATGACAAGGAGGATGGTGAGGATGATGACAATGATGACAAGGAAGATGACGATCATCGTGAGATCTTATTTAATAGAGTCAAACCTTCAACTTGGATAGTGTGACACCTGTTTGGGAAGGAATAAAGTGGGATTTTCCCCTTTTTCTACTCAAACATTAAGTACTTTACATTGGGTCCTCTACCTTATTCAATGGTCAATTTGTCTTTTAGAATATTCATAAGAAAGGTTTATTTATGTTGATGTAGGCTCCTTTAGGAGGAGAACAAGAACACCAATATCCTAGTCCTAATTTAGTATCTTAGCCCAAGGTTGATTCCAATATCCTAGAGAATGGATCTCAATGCTTCCCAAAAATCAACATCAGTGTCCCCTGAATCTGTGAGAAACATCTTGGGTACTTCGACCAATTTTTGAGTATGGCAAGGTGCAGTAGGGTATATGGGTATGCAATATCCAGTATGTGAGTATGGGGTATCCGGTACATGAGTACGGGTATCTGGTATAGGTACACGTACCCTGCCCCTAGGTTTGGATACCCGTGCTACTTAGGTTATTTATTTTCTTAAACTTTTCATTGTAAAACCTCTGCTCACCCTTTTTGGAGAAGCATTGTCTTCACCTTTCAAGTAAATATTTGAGTTTCGATAACTGTCTCCTCCAACACCAGCCCATGAAATTATACTTCTATGACTAAAAACCACATCCATTGTATGTTTCCAGGATATCCCAACCCTAGGAGCTATGTGAGCATATGTGCTTTGGGCATGTGGTTGGAAAAATATGTGATCATCAAGACCTTTCCTCAAGCAGACACCACAAAAAACACAAGGCTTCTAATGTTTTGATGCTTTACCCTCAAGTCGTTTCTATAGAACAAAAGGAAGGGCCAAGTCTCACTAATGTAAGATATTTGTTCCTTTTTATTCTGCTCCTAGTCATTTAGTAGGTAAAGTGTGCCATGCATATATCCTTGTTCTTGATTTCAATCCAATTGCACCTTGGTTCCTCCTTTACCTAGATATTTTCCATCATTGTTCTCACATTCTTAGACCATGCCTAATACCTTAAGACTTCTACCTAATGTTTAAAACCTTGTAGTGGCATTGGTATTAAATTCCTGAGCAAAATATTTCCTATTGATGGTACACATGGTGGTTTGGGACACTATGGTTGATCCATGACCCTTGAGATAATATTTTTACCTATTATATACTCTTTATCCACCTCAAATTATGGTCAGGGACCTAATATCCATCTATGGTGCATAAGAACTTAGCATGGTGCTCACATTACACTCATGGTCCAAATATTCGATTTAAAGGGCCTCTATGGTGATCTAGGACCCTCTTAATGGTCCATGAGCCCTAAAAAATATTTTAGTCAGTAGGACATTACTTTTACTTTTTCAAGCATGGTCATGTTTCTAACACCCATACTTGGAATACAAAATGTTGTAATGGATAAACTTGAAAAACAAGAACTGTAAACTAGTCAAATATAAACTAGAAAAAATAGAGATAATTATAATGGATGTTTGAAGTGGTGTGAATGAGAGCTTCCGTTTGAATTTTTTTCATCACTACCTTGGATTCTTCTAGAGGATCTTGCTATAATATACTTAAATCAGATTGCACTCACAAGATTGATAAGGTGTATGATCAGTATCTCAACTTAATAACTATTGAGAATGGTATGTTTTCGCTTTTCCTAACCATCCACATATGTTCAATTGAATGATCTCAGGGTTCAAGATAAGGATATAGATTTGATATTAGAGGGGATTTTTAATGGACTTTTCTTTGTCTTGGAAAATCTTGGGGTTATACCTATAATCTATTATGCTAGGGGTGGAACCATATAATTGGTTGCTTCTACACTTGACTCCACCTGTAAGATCACTTTGTTTCCAAAAATAAGAATTGGTGTTAAAGAAGGCTGAGGTATATTTTTTTTATCTTTTAATTATGATGAGAGGATAAAATCATTAAATATGTCACTAACATCATCTAGTGACGGAATTATTAATAACTTTATTGATTGGTAAAATTGGTGTGTGATAGGAATGTGATGTTTTTTATAAGTCATTAACATCTTACGCAATCCAGTGATTGAGATATGGGTATAGTGAAGATTTAAAATCCAAGCAGCTTCTTTGAATTTTCCATCCTTTTACATTAATTAGAAGAGAAGTGATCATTTATTATATCATTTGATAGGAATGGAAGTTTTAAAATCCATCCCTCCATATGTCCTAACCCTTGACAACTCATTAATTGGAAATTTGAGAGCGAAAGTTAGGCTTTAACATAGAATTCCATTTATAAAATAATACAGTGCTGACACATGGATTCAGATTATGGATTTCAAAGCATGGATAAATAAGTGAAAAAGTGCACCTCTACACCTGAAATAAACGATATTCATCAATTATATGATTGTTGGTAGATTTGTTGACTATGTGAAGTCTGTTGAAATAGTGTAGCTTCAAAGGATATTCTAAATGTATTTTACTGATGTACCCCAAAGGGAGATGTTATAATTCCTTCATCGTAATGTTACTATTGTAATTGCTCATAATAGAGTCATGAGGTAAAGCCTCCATTATAAGTCGGGTCATTATTATCCCAAGGAATACTATAAAATGTTTTTTTGTGTCTTCCTAGGTGAAGTCAGCCCACACAGTTTAGTGGGTCCAACTTGTTTAGGGTAAAATTCAGTTGACATAATGTGCATAAATAGAGGAGTTGTGTTCCTCATTATAACACAGACTTGCTCACTTGTGTAGCACATAGGAGAGAGAGAGAGACAAAACAACAAGGAGGAGAATACCTGTTTTGGGGTTATATCTTATACATCTTATACAGAGGAAGTTTTTTGGGGTTTTCTTTCCCTTGAGGGTTTCCCAGGATAAATATTGTGTCTATCTTGTGATTGTGTTTCTTTTAGTGATTCAGCGTATGCTACTATTGTGAATTTGAATTGAACACTAATGATATCTAGTCTAGCATATGAAATCTTAAAATGGTATTAGAGCTAGCCTGAATAGGACAACTTTCACAAGGTGAAACTCTCTCTCCTCTCCCTCCAGAAGAAATTAGGGTTTCTGCAAACTTTGGAATTTGGAAAATCTTCTTGCATAGAAAGTCATGCCTCTCTAGAGCACATATATTGAGCCTGGTATCAAATTTTTTGGGTGGTTGAATCTTTGGGAAATCCAAACCCTAGTTTGTCCTTGAACCAGAAAACTGCAGAAAACTAGAACCAAAATTTTTGTAGAAGTTGGAACCTCACAAGTAGGATTTGAAGGGTGAATATTTGGGATCTCCAAAAATCAATTTGACCAACCAAATCACCTAAGTCAAGCGCATATCCTGTTAAATTCAGCTTTTCATTTTGAGAAATTTCAATTTTTAGTGACCTACTGGGCATGATGGCCCCAAGCACTAAGCCTGAGGACAAGCTGGAAGGCATAGAAAACTTCCTAACATGGAATTATAGGATTGGTCTCATTCTTAAAGAGAATGGCCTTGATAAGTACATCAAGGATGAAGTTGCAGAACCAACATAAGATGAAGGTAAGGAGAAGCATGAACAAGACCTAATAAAGGAAATGATGATCATTAATGATTCTATCAAATAATACTTGATCCGCAAGTGTCATCTAAGAAGACACCAAAGAAAATGTATGATGCACTTTCCAGAATGTATGAGGGAATGTTGTAATCTCATGGATCGGAGAGGGTTGCCAATAATACGCATTGAAGCATACAAACATAACAGAGACAAGAAATAAGAACATGGATGTAGAATAACAGATTATATTATATTATAAGGGCCCATACAAACACAGAATTGAACCAAGTTCTCATTTGGCTCAACAGCCTAATATATATGATTTACAAATAGTTACATATAAATACCTGTCAGTTCGGTCAACCGACTTGACCTTATGCGGTCGATCTAATCTCTAATTAGTTGGCCAATCGACTTAGTCAGCTTACCAACTAGCTCCTCCAACATCTCCCCCAGGAACAAAATATTTCTTCATCCTGAAGAAACAGGGGAGGTTCTCAAAACTCTTTTACTATCTAAGGTAGTTATTTTCTTGTTTGTCTTTTATGGGCTATGAAGTCAGATGGTTGGTCATTTCTGTATACATACTTCAACAATTGCTTCTGCTATAACGGCTAGTTGATGTTGGAATTCTGTCCAACTTTGAAGTACTTTCTGGATGTCGATGGTCAGTGTTGTAATGCTTGATAACGTCGACATATTCTCTTGAATGGAAAGGTCTACTATTATTTCCATGTCGAGTCCCATGAACTAGTATTTTTCTTCACTATCTCCAAAAGTCTTTTCATCTATGGGCATATGGTGTCTAATTTCTCCAAGCTCGGGAGTGCCTGCTGCACCCACTGGTGTGCTTGTCTCTCGAGTCTCTGTAGTTTGGATGTCTCCAGCACTATTTGATCTTGTATTGTGCGTCTCAATGCTTCCTCAGTGCTCTTTATATTTTTTAGTGCTTGAATTTGTTGTCGAGTCTATCGGGTCTGCTGAAAGACTTTCCCATAATAAGTGATCCAGTCCCATAGTATCCCTTCTGTTATGACAGACTCTTCCATGTGGTCTTGTAGCACTTTGTATGCTTCTAAGAAGGTTGTGTACTGCTGCATCAATAATCTAGATGTTTCTTCTTTTTTTTCTTCTTTTGTATTTTTCATTTGTTCTTGTAGGGTCGACACCACACTCTCAAACAGTTGATATTCCTTTTCAAGCGGTTTGTCAGTGTCGACTTCCATCGGTCCTGGTATTACATATTGTGCTAGATTTCTGCATTTTAACAAAAATCCGACTTGTTCCTTCTCAATGTCATTGAGCTCCTTGCGTCTGGTCTGGATTCTTGTTTTTGCTTCGATGGCCAGAGTTTCTAAGAGTTGTCCCAACTCTCTGTCCTTCATCTTTGTTGCATCAATTGCAGTGGTCGACCCAAGTTGACTAATGTGGACCATTGCCGAATGTGATTCTTTTTGGTGGTCCTTCTTCTTTCTGTGTCTCTTCCTCTTATGTTTATGTTGTTCTGCTTATTGTTATGCTTGTGCATCTACAAGGGTTAGACCTTCCTGTGGTTGATTTTATGGTAGTGGATTGTCTGGTTGCTGGTCTGCGATGGTCAGTGGAACTTTTGGTTGGGTCTCTTGGATGAGCTCTATAGTTGGGTGTGTATCTAGTTGATTTTGTGCAGAAGGTTCATGGAAAAGTGGTTCAGGTGCATATTCTAGGTTGGGAAGTGGTGGTGGTAATGGTGAATGCTCGGACGTAATTGGTGTGGTAGGGATGTGGTCAGGTGCCTGGTCCTTGACTTGCTGTGGTGAGTCCTATGAGACGTCAGAGAATAGGTTGTTGATTACCCAATTGATTTCTTCTAGGTTCTCTTCTTCCACATCTCTTGCTTGTTCATTAGCTAATGGAGGGTGTGGGATTTCTGCTAGAATAAAGGATGATGTTCAACTTGTGACAACTTGAGCTGTCTTGTCGGGGTTCCTCACAGATGTTGATTTTATAATTCCCACAGACCTCAGCTTTTAGGGTATTTGTCCAGGTTGTGGTAGAATGAGCTGTCTTGACCCACTAGCTTCGATCGGAGGACACTTGGTGGTGATCTTCTAGACAGAGGTGAGTAGTTCAAGTAAGTTTTCAATGTATGCCTAGAAATCTCTGTCTTGGTCAAACTTCTCCTTTAGGGTTTCTGGCATAGTATTTTTTCATATGTCGACTGGGATTATGGAGGGGAGTTGTGGAATTTCTTCATGTGTGATCTGGGTCAGAGATGGGGGTGGAGGTGTAGACACTAAATCAACAATATTTTTAGGCGTTGAGGTGTTTTTACTTTTTACCTTTTTCGGCCGATCCTGCTGTGCTCTCGACGCGGCACAGTGTTTGAACTGTGTCTCGGTCGAAACTTTGTTTTCTAGAGCATCTTCTATTATGTCAATGGAGGTAGCTGCTAGTTATTCTTCATCTTCTGATTCTGAAAGGATCAGCTTGTGCTTCCCCTTCCCTTTTGTTTCCGTTGCTTTTTTTCTTACGGATGCTATTTCTTTTGCTAGTTTTTTAATTGTATCTTTGGTTATGGCATACTTAGGATTGTCGGGCTCAATTTCTTCCTCTAGTTCTTCCCCTCCCTCCTGCTATTGAATTGGGTTGATAGTTTCTTCAGCTAGTTTGGTTACCTGCTGCTCTATTGGTACACTTCCCCTTTGGGTCATTGGTGGTATGATTGTTATTTACAATCTATTGGTGTCTTATATTGTTGTTTCTTCCAACACAAAAGTGCTGATGTGTATTCGAACTTCATAGTCTTTTTCTTTCTCCTAGTCTGTTAGTGGTTCTTCAATTGCTATGTTTCATTTCTTGGCTTTTGCTAGTATCGACAGCTTTGTGCCGGATTATTGAGCTAGTTCACAGAAAATCTCTTCGACTGTTGGGTAACATTCAAGAGGTTTTTGCTTTTGCTTTTGCACCCTGCATATACCAAACCGTGGTGTGGTTGAGATCCAATTGGATGTGTGCGGTTTTTGGCATACTTCGTCGGATGTTTTGAGGCACCCTCCATCTGGTCATCTGAACTTTCAGCTGTTGGAGCTAGTTTTCCAATAGTACTTTTCAATTTTCCAGTTCTTTCAATGTTCCAGTTTGCGCAAATGGCTTGAACCTCCACATATGGAATTTTGTTGGTTCTTGGAACTGCTTGTCCCCAACTGGGCACAAGTGGTACATCCCTATCTAGATTATTAGAGACGGGAACCTTATAATCCCACCCAACTCCTGAGATTTCTCATAGATGGTTTTGAGCATGTCGACGACATACTGAGCCCATCTGTATACTTTTCTTATTTCGGCTATCATGTTTATTTCCCCTAGCATATCCAGTTTTAGGTTGCTCCCTCGACCTGTAGGTGTGAGCCCTGTTGCTATGATTTTGGCCATGATTTGTGGAGTTCGGGCTTGTATTTGGCTAATCATTAGCCCTTTTCAATTCTTCCTGGAGGGCA
Organism: Pseudotsuga menziesii; assembly: GCA_001517045.1. NCBI lineage: Eukaryota > Viridiplantae > Streptophyta > Pinopsida > Pinales > Pinaceae > Pseudotsuga > Pseudotsuga menziesii. The sequence continues at coordinate 137,561 of LPNX010979618.1, read as the reverse complement.
TTCTAGTTAACCGTTCTACCAGTCCTTCTTTTATTCCAACAGGGACTGGGTCGCCTTAGTTGGAAAGACCAGTCAGTTTGTATATGACTTCTCCAGAGATTTCAACTGGTCTGTCGAAGTAAAATTTCCCGGTGTGGTACCGGCTGATAATAAATTTTACTGTTGTTTCCTTGGTTCCTCCAAAACTCACCATGAATGGTGTGTTCATGTGGTTCATAATGGAGCTGTGATTTATCTTCTTTGCTGCTTGTGTCGGTTTCTTATTGACACAATCCCATTCCTTGATTTTGGCCCACATTTTTGCCCATGAGGTTTCTTGTACTTTGGCATTTTTTATGTTTCTTAACCTTCTCATCAATGGAGTTTCAATAGATTGCAGCTCTATTGTCTTTGCAACTATGGATCTAGTTTGTTTTGGTGCCATCTTGTCGATTTCTTGGTTGAATTTTCTTATAGGTTCTTGGTTCTGAACTTTCTGATTGATGAATTTCTCTATCTCTTCAAAATACTGTAAATGATCCTTTTCTGGTCTGGTATTTATAGGTGGTGTGTTTGACGTTTCTCTCGATGGGTGTATTAATGGTGGAAGTGATGTTCTAGTGCATTGTCTGGGTTTTGCGTTAATGGTGATTTGCTTTTTGCGCTCCTTCTGACCGTAGTCATGAAGGCATGATTTGACCTTCGGGGTCATTGGTCGATGTCGATCATGTAAGCAGTCGATGGTGGTATGTCTATGGGTTTGATGTCGGCTATCGAAGCATTGGTTTCTTGTCATCCTGGGTTATGGGTGTTGGTTTTGTTTTGTTATTTTTAATCTTTTTATATTTTTATAGTTTTTTCTCTGAGAGTTATGGTCGTTATATTTATGTTTTTTTTTTAACTTGTTTTAATTTTTGTAACATTTTAGTCAGGTGCCATTAACAAGTTTCCAAAATACTATGTCTTATCACGTCCTTATCGGATTGATCCATTGGCATGAATCTCTTCGACAACGTAGGGTCCCATCTATTCTGTATGTAAATTTTTGGGTTTTCCTTTTACTCAACTATTGTATAGTAAGGCGAGATCCCCTACCAATAGATTCTTGTTTTTTATATTGTGATCATGCTAATCCTTCTGCTGTTGTTTTTGGATTTCTTGGTGTTGTAGAGAAATCAGTCGGTGTTCTTCTAGCTTGCTTAATTGCATCAGTCAATCCTTCCTAGTTTGTTCAGCATCGACATGTAAAATATCTGTTATGATAGGTGTTTGCTTTCGAAAATGTAGTGGAACAACTGCTTCTTGTACATAGACTAGTCGAAACAGTGTTTGGTTGGTCAAATGCATGTATGTTGTTTTGTAAGCCCATAATACTACAGGTATCTTTTCGTCCCAATCATCCTTGTCAGTGTTACATATTTTAGTTATTCCCTTTGTTAATGTTTTGTTAAATGCCTCAATTACACCATTCGACTGGGGGTGATAAGTTGTACTACGTCGGTGGTCAATTTTGAACTGGTCTGTTAGTGCTTTGATGGTTTTATTAATAAAGTGTGAACCTTGGTCGCTGATTAGGGTTATTGGGCATCCAAATCTGGTAATTATATTTTCATAGATAAATTTAGTAGCTATCTCACTGGAACATGTGTCAACTGGTTCTGCTTCTGCCGACATGGTTACATATTCTACTGCAGTTATTATGTACCTTGCACTTGTTCTTTTTGCTGGTATGGGGAATGGTCCTATGAATTCTATGGCCCAAATTTCAAATGTCAAACTTGTGTTTGCTTATACCAAGGGAATTTTTTTACTAGGAAGAGTTCGACCTAGTCGTTGACATCTATCGCATTAGCTTACAAACTTTTTGCAGTCTTTGTATAGTGTCGGCCACTATATCCCTGACTGTTGGATTTTCTTGGTAGTTGTGTCTGCTTGAAAATTTCCTCCCGCCAATCCATAGCATGCTTCATACATGATATTATTTCTTTCATGTTCTAATACTCATCTTCTGAGGATGTCTTCCAGGCCCATTTTATATACAAATCCATTTATGAGACTATACGGTGCAGCTTTCATGGCTAAGATTTGTTTCTTTTTAATGCTCATGCCCTCTGGTGCTTGTCCATTTTCTAAGAATTGAGCTATTTCCTCTAATTCTATTGGGACTTCTTCTATTTGAAATAAATGTGCATCCGGCAGGTCATCTTCGACTCCTGTCGGTTCCTCTCTTGTGTCGATTCATGTTAAGTGGTTGGGTCCGACATTTAATTTTCCTGGTCTGACAACGACTTCAAATTCAAATTATTGGAATAGAAGTAGCCATCGAAAATTTCTTCCATGGTGTAAGGGTTTATTTACAAGATATTTTAATGCTTGGTGGTCGGTATAAAAATTGAAAGGGTTGGCTAGTAGGTAATGTCGATACTTTTGTAGTGCAAAAACCATTGCTAAGGCTTCTCTCTCTGTTTTCGAATAGTTTCTTTATGCTTTATTTAGTTTTTCTACTATTGTAAACTATGGGGTGATCCGTTCCATCGTCCCCTGGTTGAGTTAAGATTGCTCCTATTTCTAGGCCTGATGCGTCAATGTGTACATGGAATTTGGTCGACCAATTTGGGAACCTTAGAATGGGTGCTTCGACTAGCTTCCTTTTTAGTGTTTCAAATGATATGTTGCATTCCTCTATCGAGTTGAACTCCTGATCTTCTCTTAATAGTTCTTCCAATGGATAGGTCATATTTGAATAGTACCTTAAGAATTTTATGTAATATCCTGTATGAACAAGTAGTACCCTGACTTGTTTTGGGTTCACCAGTGTTTTTAAGTCAAGGCTAATTTTTAATTTTGCAAAGTCGACCTTGATTCCTTCTTTACAGACAATGTGTGCTAATAGTATCCCTACAGGGGTTAGAAATGTGCATTTCCTTATGTTCAGAGACAGCTGAATTTATCGTCATCGTTCCAACACGAGCCTTAGCCATTTGCAGTGATATTTTAGCATAGAGTATATTGTCCAATCATCGAAATATACTTCCATTGTTTTGTAAATATATTCTTGAAATTTTTTGACCACAATTCTTGAAAATACTACAGGTGCATTTTTTAGTCCAAAAGGCATAACTCTATAAGAAAATGAGCTAAATTCACATACAAATGTTGTTTTTTTTTCTGATCTTCTTTGGCTATTGGTACTTGGTTATAACCTGAGAATCCATCTATAAATGAGTAGCATTCATGTACTGTGACCTTATTTAAGATTTTATCTGCATAAGGTGTCGAAAATGGGTCTATTAATGTAACTTTATTTAAGTCTCTGAAGTTGACATGGATCCTTAACTTGGTTGGATCGTGTTTCTTTGGTTGAAAAACCATTGAAATTTTCCATTTTGATTGGTCAATAGGGTAGATAATTCCTGCTGCAAGCATATTATCAATCTCTTTCTTGACTATCTCTTTGTATTTATGAGCTAATTTATATTGTATTTTCTTTATAGGACGGACATTAGGTTTAATGTTGATCTTCATTTCACCCATTTCATGGACTAGACCTTTGAGATCTTTGTAGTCTCTAGCGAATACATCCTGGAATTCTTTTAGTAATTTTACTATTTTTGTTTTTTGTTCTTCACTGCAGTAGTCTCCAATTTTTGCCATTTTTGGTCGACCATCATTTGAGATGTCGAATTCTTTAGTTTTCACTTTAGCATCTTGTTAGAAAACAGGACCGTAGAGAAATAACAAATATACATTTAAATTTATAAACAAGATGCAAAACAAATTAAAACAGTACAAAGAGACACAGATATAACGTGGTTCACCCAAACGATGGGCTACATCCACAAACAAATTTTCCAGTCCTTTTATTTCAGTCCAGAAAGATGAAGGGATATACTCTGCAGGAAAACCGCTACACTTCCTCTTCATGCTCTCACAGTCTCTCTTCCAGTACAATACAATGCCCACATCTAGTACAATCACAATGGAGCCTCCTCAAGCCTTATAAAGGCTTAATCACATGCAATACCATGGGACAATACCATGGGCTACAACAAACCATGTGCCCAAACCATGTGCTAGACCTAACCACCTTTGACTCAATCCCAAGTCAAGGTTAACACATGCAATACCATGGGACAATACCATGGGCTACAACAAACCATGTGCCCAAAACATGTGCTAGACCTAACCACCTTTGACTCGATCTCAAGTCAAGGTTAACCCTAACAATCCACCCTTTAAACTTGACTTGGAGTAATCACCGACTCCCCTCAAGTATTTACCGAGGAATATTACATACACCCCCCTATCACCTAGGTCTATCTCCCTACTTTATCGGTGACTTACCAGGGGTATGTATGCCTTACCAGGTCTTACAGCCATATGCCCATTTACATGCAAACCGCTCCATTACATTTTTTTCATGTGCCTTCATGGTGACTAATCACAGCAACTCTACCGCTACTGCACTCGCTGGACCTTGGACTTGGAAAATTTCTTCTTTTCACCTTCATGATTTAAAGCCAACAGAAACTGAGCAAGAACTCATTTTCTCTCTGGTTACTCCCTTTGTCAACATGTCTGCAGGATTCTGGCTAGTGTGAATCTTTTCCAGTTTTAACAGTTCTTCATCTAGAACAGATCTTATGAAGTGGTATTTGAGTTCTATATGTTTAGTCCTTGAATGAAAGACTGAGTTCTTTGCAAGATGAATGGCACTCTGGCTGTCACTGTACAGCCTACTATTCTCTTGTTTCTTACCCAATTCTTCCATGAACCTCTGCAACCAAATCATCTCCTTACTAGCCTCTGTAGCAGCAACATACTCTGCCTCCGTTGTTGAAAGTGCAACAACCTGTTGTAGTTTTGAAATCCAACTTACTGTTGTTCCACCTATAGTGAACACATACCCTGTGGTGCTCCTCCTACTGTCTTTATCACCAACCATATCTACATCAACATATCCTTGTAGAACAGTGTCTGAACCTCCAAAACATAATGCATGAGAAGTGGTACCTCTCAAATACCTGAGAATCCACTGTACTACTTTCCAATGCTCTTTACCTGGATTATTCATATACCTGCTCACAACTCCCACTACATGTGCAATATCGGGTCTTATGCACACCATGGCATACATCAAGCTCCCAACTGCTGATGAATAGGGGATCTTGGACATGTAATCTATCTCTTCCTGTGTCTCTAGACACATATGCTTGCTTAGTTTGAAATGGCTTGCCAAAGGTGTGCTGACTGGTTTTGCATTCTTCATTTTAAACCTCTGCAACACCTTTTCTATGTACTCACCTTGAGACAATGTCAATTTGTGATTTTTCCTGTCTCTTGTTATTCTCATACCAAGGATTTGCTTTGTAGCACCCAAATCCTTCATCACAAATGATTTAGATAGTTTTATTTTGAGCACATTTATATCCTGCATGTTAGACCCTGCAACAAGCATGTCATCCACACACAATAACAAGATAATATATCTTCCATTATCTATCCTCTTGAAATAAACACAGTGGTCAGAATGACATCTATCATAACCTTGTTCTGTCATAAACTTATCAAATTTTAAATACCACTACCTTGGAGCTTGCTTCAGGCCATACAAGCTCTTATTCAACCTACAAACCAAATTATCCTTCCCCTTGACTTCATACCCTTGTGGCTGCTGCATATAAATCTCTTCCTCCAAACCCCCATGGAGAAAGGCCGTTTTTACATCTAATTGTTCAAGATGCAAATCTTCTACTACCACTAGACTTAAAATAGTTCTAATTGAAGTCATTTTAACAACATGAGAAAATATTTCATCAAAGTCTATACCTTTCTTTTGTGCAAACCCCTTTACAACAAGTCTATCCTTGTACCACTTCTTTCCTCCATCTTCTTCCTTCAACCTGTAAACCCATTTATTCTGCAATACCCTTTTTCCTGCAAGCAAATTAACTAGATCCCAAGCCTGGTTTCTTACCAATGAGTCCATCTCCTCATCCATGCCTTGCTCCCACTTCTTTCTAGTTTCTACCTGCATTGCTTCTTCAAAACATTCTGGCTCACCAGAATCAGTCATCAATAAATAATACAGTGAAGGAGAGAATCATTCAGGGGGTCTACTTAACTTGGTATACCTTCTTACAGTTGCAGGAGTTTCAGGTACCTGCTGTTGCTCTTGATTTTTTGGTGCTTTTGGAACTTCATTTTCTTTGATTTCATCAAGAACTGTGTACTCTGTGTTTTCCTTTTCTTCTTTATTTCCCTGCAACTGATCTTTGTACATGACCTTTTCATTGAATACTACATCTCTACTCCTAATGATTTTGTGATTTTTAAGATCCCATAAGCGATAACCAAAATCATCAACCTCATATCCAATAAAGGTACTTTTCTTGGATTTAGCTTCAAGCTTTGTTCTATCATCTTTATCAATATGGACAAATGCTTCACAACCAAAAGTTCTCAGAAATGAGTATTTTACCTGTTTACCTGTCCATGCCTCCTCTGGAATTCCACCATCCAAAGTGCTTGAAGGCCCTCTGTTTATTAAATAAATAGCAGTGTTTACAACATCAGCCCAAAACTGTAAGGGCAACCCTGCATGCAATCTCATACACCTTGCACGCTCCATGATCATTTTGTTCATCCTTTCTGACACGCCATTTTCTTGGGGTGTTCTAGGGACTTTGTTCTCTCTGCGAATCTCATTGTGTGAACAGTAACTATCAAACTCCTTGCTGCAGTACTCGCCTCCATTATCATATCTAAGAAATTTCAACCTTTTTCCTGTCTCATTCTCAGCCAAAGCTTTCCACTTCTTAAAAGTGTCAAACACATTAGATTTCTGTCTAATGAAATAAACCCAAGTTTTTCTAGTTGCATCATCAATAAAAGTAACATAATAACGAGAGCCACCAAGAGATTGTACTTGATCTGGTCCCCGTACATCTGTATGGACAAGCTCTAAATTTTCACTCTTCTTTTGTTTCCCAACCCTAAGAAATCTAACTCTCTTCTGTTTTCCGTAAACACAGTTCTCACAAAATTCCAAACTTACCTGCTTCCGATCTGGAAGCAATTTCCTTGAGTGGAGAATCTGCATCCCCTTCTCACTCATGTGGCCAAGCCTATGATGCCACAACGCTGCACCTATTTCTTTGGAAGCTACAGAAATAGAATAATCAGTGTTATGAGGACATAAATATAACGTACCTATCCTATTTCCTTTTGCAATTACCATTGATCCTTTAGTGACCTTCCACCACATTTCTCCAAACGTAGACAAACAGCCGCCATCTCCCAACTGCCCTGTTGATAGTAGGAATGTGCCTTACATCCTTTAGCAACTAGTCATTTCCATTATTTAGTTTAATACGTACCTTACCCTTTCCAACAATTTTACATGGTTCATCATCCCCCAATAACACATGGCCAAAATCACCTTGAACATAATCATAAAATAATTTCCTATGGGGTGTAGCATGACATGAAGCCCCTGAATCTACTACCCAGTAATCACTAGTATTATCTAATGCAAGAATCAAAGCATCTTGTAACACATCACCTACTACATTAGCTTCCTGGGTAGTCTCTTGCTGCCTCTCACCTTTCTTCTTTGGTGCTCTGCAGTCTTTCTTTAGATGTCCTTTCTTACCGCAGTTCTAGAATTCTATTTTTCCGAATCTGGACTTGGATCTTCCCTATTTAGACTTGTCGTGATTTCTTGGGCTCCTTCCTCTCTCATTTTGTCTCCCTCTACTCTCTATGGTCAACGCATTACCTGATGTCTCACCTGTTCTTTTCCTTCGCATTTCCTCACTAAGAATAACACTAACAACATCATCAAACTTAAGAGTGTTTGAACTAGGGACAGAGTTACTTACAGCCATGACCAAGCTATTCCACCTTTCTAGCAATGAGTACAAGATTAGAAGAGACCTAACCTCATCATCAAAGTTCACTTTTACAAAACTTAACTGACTGGTAAGTGTATTAAACTCATTTAAATGGTCAGCAACATATCCACTTTCCAACATCTTCATATTAAATAAACGCTTCATTAAAAATACCTTGTTAGAAGCCGAGGGTTTTTTGTAGAGATTACTCAATGCGCTCATCACACCCTCTGTTGTTATTTCTTTTGAAATATTGAAGGCCAACGATGAATCTAGGCACAACCGTATTGTTCCTAGTGCCTTTCTATCAAGAACCTCCCATTATTCATCCTTCATAGCCACTGGTTGTTTTGCTTTTCCACCCAACGGCAGGTATAGATCTTTCTGGTACAGATAGTCCTCCATTTGCATCTTCCATAATTGATAGTTTTGGCTGTTAAATTTATTGACCCTAAACTTTCCTTCTTCCACCATTGCTCCCACTTGAACTAGGAACCCTTCTTTCCTGCAAGTTTACAAACCAAATAGACCTTTTGGCTCTAATACCAATTGTTAGAAAACAGGACCGCAGAGCAATAACAGATATATAGTTAAATTTATAAACAAGATGAAAAAAAAACTAAAACAGTAGAGAGAGACACAGATATAACGTGGTTCACCCAAACGATGGGCTACGTCCACAAACAACTTTTCCAGTCCTTTTATTTCAGTCCAGAAAGATGAAGGGATACACCCTACAACAAAACCGTTGCACTTCTTCTTCACTCTCTCACAGTCTCTCTTCCAACACAATACAATGCCCACATCCAGTACAATCACAATGGAGCCTCCTCAAGACTTATAAAGGCTTAATCACATGCAATACCATGGGACAATACCATGGGCTACAACAAACCATGTGCCCAAACCATGTGCTAGACCTAACCACCTTTGACTCAATCCTGAGTCAAGGTTAACACATGCAATACCATGGGACAATACCATGGGATACAACAAACCATGTGCCCAAACCATGTGCTAGACCTAACCACCTTTGACTCGATCTCAAGTCAAGGTTAACCCTAACACATCTAACCATTTTGGTGCTTTGGCTTCATTGATTGGTCTGCTCCCTTCTTTAAACTGTGAAAATGTAGCAGGAAAGTCTGATGCAGTCATTTGGTTTGTGTCTTCTTTGTCGATTGTCTCTACTTTGAGTACTGTGCAAATTGGTTTTGTTGTTTCTAAATGGTATGATTTCCTTTGAAAGCTTTTCCCTTTCGGATTTTCATTTTCCATTTGTAGTCTTGTTGACTGTGGTGTTGTCTTGTTTTGCATGTTATTGCAGTTTATTATTGGTCGGTCATGATTTTGTGTTAGGGTTTTGTTCTCGGTCAGTTCTATAAATTCCTTGATTTGTTTTTCAATTTCAACTAACTTTTCATCTTGTGGTATAAAGCTGAAGTCTTTGATAAAATTCTCTCTAAGTTCATGCCATAGGAATGTTTCACCCAGAGCTTCTTCCATTTTGTACCATTTGTTTGGTAAGTCGGATAGCGTCGATGGAAACAGGTGTGGCCATGTACGTTCATCCTTATACCCAAGTATTTTCCATTCTTTTTCAAATGTTCTTATGTGGTCTTCTAGATCCTACCCTTGGATGAACATAGGTATTTGGGCTTTATTGGTTAACCTTTTTCCTCTGAATATTTCTATAAAGTAAGTCAAAGCTATTGTCCATGTATACAATCTTGATTGATGGGTATCCCACCATCTGGAAGCTTGTCCTGTGAAGGTTTCCACTAAGCTTTGTAGTCGGCCATGTTCACCAATGTTTCTGGATACTTTTTCTATATGCATAACTGGTGATTCTCTTTCTTTGTATCTTAGGATTTGTTTTATACTTACATTTGTTGGTTTTAGAGTAAGATATTCCTTGGTTTTATTTTCAAATATTTTTGGGATGATGGACATCAAGAAACATTGTTGGACTGGTTTATTCTGCACTATTTGAATGGTCTAGCAACCTTTTGCTTGTATTTCGTAGTTTTTGACTTCCCGATCATATAATTCTGCATCTAAGTTGTATCCTACTGAATCTTGATTTCCTAAGTGAAGTTCACCATAGACATTAGGTTCTGTGTAGTCTTCATTGTTTTGTATTTGATAATTGTTGGATGTCGACTTCTTCATCGATAGGTTATATCCAAGGTTCTCCTTGCGATGGATGGATAGGTACTATGAATTTTTGTCCATTCCCTTTTAGTTTTGTCCTTTCCTTGTCTAAGGATATCGATGCTTTCATTTTTCTTCCCCAAGGTCGACCTACTAACGCTGGGAATGAACTGGATCCTTCCTTAGGGTCAATAATTTCAAAGTCAACTTTGGTCGATATTCCTTTTATTGTCGTGTCGACATTTCTCCAAACTCCAATAGGTTCAATCAGACCTTGGTCGGTTAATTTCAAGTATATTCCTGACATGTATAGTCAAGGTCTACCCAATTGTTCCAAAGTGTCATGAGTCATAATCTTTACTTGTGAGCTGAAGTCAAGTACAACTTATTGAACATGGTATCCTTCAATTTCTAGGTCGACAAGTGGGTCGACATCACTTTTTTCCTTCTGGTTTAAAATGCATATGTTTTTTGTTTGCTTTTATGCATTATTGTTGTGTTTCATATTATACAATAAGTCAATGAACTAAGATACCACTTTATCATTTCACACTAAATGTATTAATTCGTTAACTGTGCTTTGTCAACTATCATCAGCTTCTTCTTGTTGAGAAAATTATTTAAATACATTCGTTGCATCTTTATACAGTTGTTTTTGTCTAGCTGGGTTAGGATAATCATTCTTTTCTTTTATTTTGCTTATGTGTGGATTATCACTCCCAATTTTTGTCCCTTGTTGGGTTACTATATGCAAATTATTTGTATTGATTACATCATGTTTTTGAACGCATGATAAGACATTGCCATTTTTCTTTTTATTGATTTTATCAAGCATAGTAGGGAAATCCTCTAATGAGTGATCCCCAACTCCATAGCTAGTACAAAATTTTAAATCGGTTCTGTCCATGTATAGGCAATCTACATATCGATGACCTTCTTTGTAGCATGTGAAACATTGGATGGGCCAATGTGGTCGGTTGTCGCGATTCCCAGAGAATCAACCTCGACCTCCATATCCTCCACGACGGTTTTCGAACCAGTGCTCATATCGATGGCCTTCGTATCTTTGATTTTTCTATTCATTTTGAGCATTGCTTCGTTGATTATTATCATTGTTTTGCACAACTGCGTTTGTCTGGTAGACTGCTTGGTAGTTTTGTCAATTTTTTAAGTTTAGGTGGCAGTCGACCATGGCGTGAATTTTAAATTCATAGATTGCACACCAAGATGATTTACCATTATTCATGTTATAAAGGAAATCTTTGATTATTCTATTTGTTTTGAGCATTGCTTCGCTGATTATTATCATTGTTTTGCGCAACTGCGTTTGTTTGGTAGACTGCTTGGTAGTTTTGTCAATTTTTTAAGTTTAGGTGGCAGTCGACCATGGCATGAATTTTAAATTCACAAATTGCACACCAATATGATTTACCATTCTTCTTGTTATAAAGGCAATATTTTTTTGTCTGTTCTCCATGTTCTTGGCAAATGTCGCAGAAGCACTTTATCTGAACAAATCGAACATTCTATCGGATGATGTCTTGTCGATAGTTATCTTTTGTATGTCCGGTTGTTGAGCATTTTTTGCACCAGAAATCCTTATTCTTAAGGTTCATATCTTTCAATTATTTCTACATGATTTTGAGCTATTCTTCCAGTCTAGTATCCATGGGACATGCGGGGAAATATTCGTCCATCTCCACTTGTAGAGCTTTAGTAAGCGCATATTCGTATGTTTTAAACATCTCCAGGCTTATGTGCCACCAAATTTTCTGTGATATACCTACAAGGAACCAATAAATTAATATTTTTTCATCAATTACATAATCCAATTGGCTGAGGCGGTCTTTCCAACATTTTTCGTACTCTTGGACAGATTCTGCTGGCTTTTGCGATGTTGTTTTCAACTTTTTAGCTTCCAAATGTTTTGCATCTGGGTCTTTAAAGAATGACAAAAAACATGCTTTAATTTCTGCCTTGGATGCTTGAGGGGTTCTCTTAGTAAAGGTCATGTACCACATTAGTTCTCTTTTCCTCAAGGAACCAGTGAACTGTGCCATCTATCGATCTTCTACTGTGACCTAATTTTCCTCCCATGTCGACTCACAGATGAACCAATGTCATCTAGGATATTTGTTGCCTTCATAGAGAGGGATATGCAATGATCCATGACCCATGTCGGATTCACTGTCGCTATCTTCTCCAGGAGGTGGCAGTCCTAGGGGTGGTGGTGGTGGGTGTAGTGGGATGTTTTGCTTATCTCTTCATGCAGAGTTGTTGTCAACTGAACTTTTATTTCTGTCGGTTCTTTTGTTTGTCATTTCTTCTCTGACAAGCAGTCAGTTGGGGTAAACTTCTCTTATCGATGTCCAACTGCAATTATTTGTCTGCAGGTCCGACTATTCTGTATTCTCCAAAGTTGTATTTGGTAGGGGGGGTGCTCCTTCATGTGTCGAGTAAAGTAAGTGGATAATTCGATTGGAAGGGTACACCTAAAGTGTGACCCAGTTTCCTTCCTCTGGTCGACATATCACTAGATTATTATCATCATCTACTTCATCGTCTAGTCAACTCTATATACCAAACTCACCAGCTCTTAGTCTTAAGGATTCTTCGACAATGGCTTGTATCCTAGTACTTGGATTCGTTGGAGACAGAGGTCTTATCTCTTGGGGAACTTCTATTTGGAGAGCTTCTCGCTGCTCTATCCACAATTCTTCTTCCATGGGTGATGCCTCTTCATCCATGCCTTCTTCTTGTTGGTCATGATCCGACTCTGGTAGATTTATTTCTTGGTCAGTCACCCTAGTACTCATTCCTCTTTGCAGTGCTATACCCCTTTCTTTTCTTTCTTCCCTTATTTTTAGCCTCTTCTATCTCTCTATTCTCTATAAATCTTTCATACCTTTGTGTGTCACTGTCTGTTCGATTTCCTTTTTAGGTTGACTTTTCATCGCTGATGATGGTATCTCCTTTGTAGTCGACTAGAATCCTCTTTACTTTACCCTGACATATGACCAAATGGCCCCCATGGCCTACTCAATGCTTTAGAAAGCTTGGATAGTTCTATTTACTTGCTTAGGAAATATTCCCACACCCTTTTGGCAATGAATTTCTCCCACTTCCTTTGTTTCTCCGCCTAGTTTAAATTTGGTGGCGGTTCGTGTAGTGACGGACGAGGTTTGAAAATACGACCCACTCCTTTTTCTATCAGGAATTTGAACAACAAGGTCAATAAGGAGAACAGGAACTGCTCAATAAGGTCTGTATAGAATTTCTTCTGAATGGTTTCTACCAAAGTTCTTTCTTCTATAGCTTGCTCCTCGCAGAATTCGTCTGTGATCTTTTCAAACCAGTCCGACAGGTTTGTTCTTCCCCCTCGAATCAGTTTCTCTAACAACTGTTGGTCCTTAGTCGCTTATGGATTTTTCATCCAGAAGTTTCTTCAAAAGCTGGGGTACTGATTCTATGAACTTCTCATGAGTTTCAGTGAAGAATCTTTCCTTCGCTTGAGCAATCGTTAATCTATTTCTCCACACGTAATTCTACAAATAATTTGCTATCTTATGCTCCCACCAGTTCTTAATCTCTTTTTCAGATATCATCTATTTGTATTCATCTCAAATATGTACTAGCGGCAATGAAACCAATGGTGTAATCTCACGAATCATAGAGGGTTAACAATAATACGCATTGAAGCATATAGACATAACAGAGACAAGAAATAAGAACATGGATGTAGAATAATAGATTATATTATATTATAAGGGTCCATACAAACATAATACTAAACCAAGTTCTCATCTAGCTCAACAGCCTAATATATATGATTTACAAACAGTTACATATAACTACATGTCGGTTCGATCAACTAATACGACCTTATGCAGCTGACCTAATCTCTAATTAATCATCCAATCGACTTAGTCGGCTTACCGACTAGCTCCTCCAACAAGGAAGGAACATCAACATAAATATGAATTTGAGAGCCCAATTGAATGGAACCAAGACGAGTAAAGGAGAATCAATTCAATATTACTTCATAAGGCTCTCCCATTTCAGGGAACAACTAAGCACTATTGGAGACACCCTTTATGAGGATGAACTAGTTATGACTTCTCTCAATGGTATCACTATACCTTGGGACTCATTCATATAGACTCTATGTTCTAGAAAAACAAGTATGAATTTTGGCATAGTATGGGAACATTGCATTCAAGAAGAATCTAGAGTAGCTAACAAAGAATCTCTACTCAGAGAATATGATCAAGATCTAGCCATCCAGAATAAAGGAAGAAAACAATCAAACTTCAAGAAGGGTAATCATAAACCTTCAAAGAAGAATATTCAAAAGAAAAGAGTAAATCAAAATAAAGGTGACTCAAAGTATAAATGCTACTACTGTCATAAGACAGGACACCTTGCCAGAGAGTGTCCATCACCAAAGAAGAACAAAAAAAAGACATCATGCCCATTTAGCTGAAGATGAGGATGAAGAAGAAGAAATACCTTGAAAGAGACTGACAAAAGAAGAAGATATAGAAGAATATGTACTATTCTCTCCAATCTCTATGACTGTAACACCCGGTGAAGATACACAACTTATTTCTAGTGGAACTTCAAATCACATGACAGGGAAGAAGCAAACTCTGTCAAGACTTGAAAAAAATAACTCTCCTCAGAAGGTATCATTAGGAGATGACTATCAATATCCCATCAAAGGTGTTGGTGAATAAAGATACAAGCTCTAGGACTTCCATGAAGATGAAAGAAGTACTATATGTAGCAAGTTTGAAAAACAACTTACTTTCCATCTCATCTCTAGATAATAAAGGATATAGAGTTGCTTTTATAGATGGACAAGTACTTATTTGGTCCAAAGGAAAGACACTTGAAGATGTTGTGGTCATTGGTGAAGAAGAAGGAGGATTGTACAAACTCAAAGGACATCTAGAGATAACCCTTGTCCATGAGACTACTAGCTCAAGTCAAATATGGCATAGGAGGCTTGCTCACATCAACTACAAATCACTGTTCTATGTGAGCAAGGTGGTAACATGGTTACCATATCTAAATATTGATCATGAGGCAACTTGCAAAGGATGTGAAAGAGGAAAGAACATCAAGAATCCCTTTTCAGAAAAGTGAAACAAAGACTAAAGGTACGTTGGAATTAATTCATTCTGATGTATGTGGTCCTATGCCCTCCATATCATTAAGTGGATATGAATATTATGTCACATTTATTGATGAATATTCAAGAAATACATAGATATACTTCTTGAAGAACAAAAGTGAAGTATTCAGGAAATTCAAGGAATTCAAAGCCTTGATGGAGAACCATTTAGAAAGAAGAATCAAGACATCGAGATCATATTATGGTGGAGAATATACTTCAATGGAATTTGAAGCATTTTGCAAGGAGGCTAGAATAAAGAGGGAACTAACCACTCCCTATAATCCTCAATAGAATGGTGTTGTGGAAAGAAAGAATAGAACCATTATGGAACTAGTGAAAACAATGATTCATGACCAAGACCTCCCCATGAACCTATGGGATGAAGCAACAAGAATAACCGTATATGTGCATAATAGATTATCTCATAGTGTTCTTAGACTCAAGACTCCTGAAGAAATGTATACAGGAAAGAAACATGAAGTGAGCCATCTCAATATATTTGGTTGTCCAATATATGTACATTTTCTAAAAGAGAAGAGAACCAAGTTGGATCCTTCTGGAAAGAAAGGAATATTTGTTGGATACTGTGAAGTATCCAGAGCCTCCAGGATATACATTTCAGGATTCCATCATATTGATATTAGTAGGGATGTAACATTTGATGAAGAGACAACTCTTAAGAAATTCAGAAGGTGTCAGCTTGAAGAAGTACATGAAGAGGATGTACCTCCCAAAATGATAGAAACTTAAACCTCTCCTAAAAGAGTAGCATCAGAAGATTGTGCTATGCCAGAACCTTAGGAACCCCCTACAATGGATATCTCTCAGAAGATAAAACCTGCTTGGGTAAGATAAATCATACAAGAAGTAGAGAGATACGGAGCTACAGAAGGCTCCATAAGAACAAGCAATAGATCAAATCCATACTCCAGTTATGTATCTTTGATGTGTGACCTTGTAGATCAAGAGCCCACCAACTGTGAGGAAGCTGCACAGAAGAAAGAGTGGGTGGAATCAATGACAAAAGAATACTAGTCGATAATGAAGAATGATGTTTGGGATATAGTACCCAAAATATAAAACAAGTGTGGTATCTTCAAAATGGATCTACAAGATAAAACATGTTGTTGATGGAAGTATTGAAAAGTACAAGGAAAGAATTCTGTCTAGAGGATTCTCTCAGAAAGAGGGGATTGATTATGAAGAGACATTTACTCCAGTATAAAGTTACACTTCCATTAGAACCATCATGTCACTTGCTTCCATGATGAAGTGGGATCTACCCCAAATGGATGAAAATCAACCTTCCTCACACCAACTTGAAGATGCTATCTGATGAGTCATCAGAGTTAGTGGACATGGCTCAGTACAGACAAATCATTGGGTCATTGATGTATCTGACGAATACAAGGACATATATATGCTTTGTTGTGAACACCTTAAGTCGGTATCTAGTTAAACCTAAATAGGTTCACTTGATAGTTGCAAAGCATGTGATGAGGTACCTAGAAGGTACAATAGATCTTGGACTTTACTATGGTAGAGATCATGCCTACAGATTGTATGGATATACAGATTCAGATTAGGTAGGAAGTGCTGCATACAGGAAGAGCACCTCAGGTGGATTATATTGTTTGGGATCCACCATGATCTCATGGTTTAGTAAGAAACAATCTAGTGTTTCTCTCAGCACAGCTGAGGCATAGTACATATCATCTTGCTCCACTAGTTGTGAAGCGATATGGCTTCGGAAATTGATGTCGGGACTATTTGACATGGAGTTGGATACCACAGTGACTCTTTATGACAACCAAAGTTTCATAAAGATGACATAGAATCATATGTTCCATGATAAATCAAAGCACATAGAAATACGATACTTATATATAAGGGATATGGTACAAAAGGGAGCTATAAAGATCCAGTATGTGAGTACCAATGAGCAAGTTGCTGATGTACTGACCAAGCCTCTATCTCGAGTAAAGTTTGAATATTTCTGTGACAAGCTTGGTGTAGTTTGAAAAGACTTTCCTTGCAAGGAGGAACAATGATGGGACTACAAACTTTCCTTACAAGAAGGAATGATGAAGATATGGACCCTTTTTGGAAAGAAGGAACAAGTCAAAGATATGGAATTTTCTCGGAAAAGAAGAACATGTCGAAGATATGAACCCTCCTCGAACAAAGGGGGAGCAGGTTGATGATATAGATCCTCCCCAAAAATGGGGAGTGATGATAAGATTTTCATCGATGACAGATGATAGTGAAGCTCCAATATGAAAGAGGCCAAGTTCTCCTGAAGATGCTAACCAGGTCTGACATTCACTTGTGGACGATAGTATCATGTCTTGAGGATGGTATTGTAGGTATAACACTATGTTCATGAGAGTGGTACTTACTAATTAAGGATGGACCTGCAAACGTTACTCTCGCATGGAGAGTACCCACATTCATTTGTGGATACTGTAGTATAACATTTGCTTGCCAATAGTCCTATATTTCATGCTGAGGATGTCCTACAATGAGTCCTCACAGATGATAGGGCTAGAACTTAGGTGCGGTCGAGATCTGCTTTGCAGACATTACTCTTGTATGGAGAGTATACCTACATTTATATGTATATGCCATAGAATAACACTCGCTTGGGAGTGGTCCTTGCTTTAGTGCTAAGGATTCTCTATGATGAGTCCTCACAGACATCGTAGTATAACACTCGCATGGAGTGGTCCTAGTTCTAACAGGATGAGAATGTCCTATGATGAGGGCCTAAATTTAGGTGCAGTCAAGATCTGCTCTGCAGAAAATACTCTTGCATGGAGAGTATTCCTACATGTATATGTAGATTTCGTAGTATAACACTCTCTTAGGAGTGGTCCTAGATTTGAAGTTGAGGATGCACTATGATGAGTCCTTACAGATGACAGGGCTTGCATCTAGGTGTGGTAAATATCTACATTCAGTTGTAGACAATTCAACTGGTTGATACTATGGACCCTCCTCATTAAGGGGGAGTAGGTTGATGGAGGATTGCATCATCCTTGGACCTCTGTCCTAAAGTGATAGGGATTGATCATCCCACAAAGAGATAATGTGTACTGCAGGTAGCATGGTGGAAAAGGATCGAAAAGATTGAAGTGCAGTTGCAAAGGATCAAGAAAATCGAAGTGGTGCTGCAAAGGATCGAAAAGATCGAAGTGCAAATGCAAAGGATCAAGAATATCAAAGTGCTGCTACAAAGGATTGAAAGGATCGAAGTGTTGCTGCAAAGGATTGATAAGATCGAAGTGTTTCTACAAAGAATCAAGAATATCTAAGTGCTACTACGGAGGATCAAAAGGATTGAAGTGTTTCTGCTAAAAAGGATCAAGAAGATCAAAGTGTTGCTGCAAAGAATCAAGAAGATTGAAGTACTACTATGAAGGATCATAAGATCGAAGTGTTGTTGCAAAAGCATCAAGTGATTGTGTGCTGCAGAAGATGAATACATTGAAGAGTAATTTTTCTACTTACTGATGTGTCATGTCCCCATGCCTCTCGCCGGCAAAGAGGACGTGACCAATGCTTCAAACAACCGGGCTAACCGCCCATGAACATATACAGGCTTAAAAATTGCCTAAACAGAATGCTTAAACAAAATTTGAACTAAAATATGCACACAGAATTATTCATCATGCATGGATGCAATTTAATCATCATACACAGCGGAAACATCATACATTTAAGCCAGCATTCATTCAACATGTTCATTTCATTTTCATTAACAGTAATATAGAAATTGCAGAGGTAAAATACACAAGATCACTTATCTTATGATGAACGCGATCCGCAACCAGCTACGTCGCTGCAACGTTCCACCCAACCATAGGCCAGCGTGCTCATCAATATCTCAGCAACGCTGCCACCCTCGAGCTGGGCATGATTCTGCAAGGAATAAGGGAACTAGTAGGCTAACGCATAGCCATAGGTAACCAAAACACAGCCAAGCTAACTAAGTTGGGTTTATCAGGCCACTAAGGAGCTGGAGAAGGCAATTTGCTAAGCTGATGAGCTCATTACAGAGCCAAGGACACCTACACCAGAACTAGCCTGACCTCTAAGACACCCATCCACACCCAACACAAGGAATCAGTCCCTTCTCTGCTACATAGTCCCTCAGGCCCTGCATTCCCTTCCAGTGCTATTCAGGGGTGATTGAGAAGAAGGTCAACCCTCTAGCTCTATCTGTGTGGTTCTAGCCACCAGGTTTATCAGGAAAAACTCAGCCCACATCCTTGCTCCCAATACAGTCCGAAGACCAACAATTGCACTCCGGCAATTAATTCAGCTCTCACAGCTTAAACAGGGAAAAACGAATTACACAGCCCCATACGTAACAGCAAAAACGGCTCACAACATGGGGAAAAACACACAGTCCTGAAGTTTATCAGTGAACACAGCACACAGCAGGGGAAAACGCCCCAAATAGTCTGTGCGTGAGACCAATAGTCAGTGAGACAGCCAAAAACATGAATGGCTCTTCACAGCCATGGTAAAAACACATGAAGCTACCAAAAACGTGAATGGAAAATGCACCAGCAACTCCCAAAACGTGAGGAAAACAACCCAATCCCCAGCACTATAAAAACGACCTCCCATCCATGGGAAAAATGAAGCCAACAACCAAAAACGTGGAATGAAAGACACAGGAAAAATTCCAGCTGCTCCCAAAACGTGAGGAAACTGAGAAACGTGAATGCATAGCAGAATGGCCTACGTTTTTGGGCATTTTCCTTGCCAAGGAAGTTAGAACATGTTTTTCAAAAAATGGGTCTCTGCCCAATTCGAATTTCTTTGCCCATACTCTTCCCATTCCATGCAATAACTAACTCAACCACATTCTGGCAGAAATAAATGATTGGAGAAAAAGACAAGAAAGGTAGTGGACAGCTTGATGGGTCTTCTCATAGACATTTGGCTTTTCCCCAATGGTCCATAGGTTAAATATTCCCCCCCCCCCTTATCCTTAGGAAATCATGCCCCATTCGATTTAGTTGCCGCGACCATAGCTGTTTGTGTCCATTAATTAATTATGATGCATATTTACATGACGGCCAACATATTATATGCTGCATGCCCCGATATACCATCGGTGACAATTTAAATCCCAAAACATAGCATAACCGATCAACGGCGAGGCCTTGGCCTTTAGCTCCACACCATGATCATTACAATATATACATCATATACACCTAATGTAACGGGGTCAAAACCGGGACATTACATGATGAATGTTGAAAAATTCCTATGACGTATAGATGTATTACCTCAATACTGCTTAAGATACTCTCTTTCGTTACTCCTATAGTTGATGATGATGTTGTCAGTAGAATACCCTTCTAATTAAGGGGGAGTGTTGAAATATTGTAACTTCAAAGGATATTCTAAATTTATTTTACTGATGTACCCAAAAGGGAGATGTTATTATTTCTCTGTCAAGATGTTACTATTGTAATTGGTCATCATAGAGTCACGAGGTAAATCCTCCATTGTAATTCGGTTCATTAGTACCCCAATGAATAATATAAAATATTATTTTGAGTCTTCCTAGGTGAAGTCATCCCAGACAATTTAGTGGGTTCGACTTGTTTAGGGTAAAATTTAGTTGACTTAATGTGTATACATAGAGGAGTTGTGCTTCTTCTTATAACACAGACTCACTCACTTGTGTAGTGCATAGCAGAGAAAGAGAGACAGAACAACAAGGAGGAGAGTACCTGTTTTCGGGTTATATTTTATACATCTTACACAAAGAAAGTTTTGCTGGGTTTTCTTCCCCTTGAGGGTTTCCAAAGATAAATATTGTGTTTATCTTGTGATTGTGTTTCTTTCAGTGATTCTGCATATGCTACTGTTGTGAATTTGGATTGAACACTAATGATATCTAGTCTAGCATATGAAATATTAAAAAAGTAAAAAAAACACTACATGATTGTGTTCATTTGTCAACACATGGTGAATATCAAGCATGCCACAAAATATGCCATTGTATTTTTTGGTCCTAATGAGATGAGAATTATTAATCATTCAATTTAACCTACAATTACTTATGACCTAGACACGATCTATTGATTCCAAGTGGTATCAACTCAACTTGATAGACTTATTTAGTCTCATGGTTTTATAGGGTCTTCACAGTTCCTCAATTTGTGGCATCATTTTCTTTTTGAGGTTGGGAGAAAGTGAGAGCAATCAGGTCTGCTACTGATCTTGGTGACCTCATGTTGTTGGACATTAGTTGATTCAATTTACAATTAAGTAGGATAAAATACAACATATGACAACTCTGACCAATTTTTTTAGTGATGAAAGATTGGTCACAATGTTATTTTAAAAATATCAAGGTTAAAATCTAGTTGAGTTTCAGTGCAAAATGCTACCCACATAATCTAGGAAGTTATTGATCTTAAATCCTTGTGTTGGAAGAATTAGTAAGTTTCCCTTAATAAATAGATTGGATTCCATCTTCTTTATCACCCTTATGGTAAAGTTTAATATTATAGCGTGGATTTCTATCACCAATACCCCTCCTCAAGCAACATTTTGGCTTAAGGTGTCCGATCCACTCTCAAGCTAACCTAGAAATCCCCCCAACTGATGGATGCTCTACCATTGAGCTACTTTCCCATGTATGTTGGGTAGTGTTAACAGTCCAACCTAGAAGTGTATATTGGTATCTCCAATAGTTATTGGAAAGGTTGCTTTAAAGTTTCAACCCATTTTTGGTTAACGGATTATTCCAATTTTAGGTAAGGACGTTTTAGGGCTTGATAGTTGTAGCATCATTTTAAAGTAATGTGGAGATGATGTAGTTTTATATAGCTCTGGTTTGATATGATTTTGAGGTAATACTTAGTATTAAGTACGAGAAATGTTTGGCAATGCCAATGGGTGTCTCTTCTTATATATTATGCATATTCAAGTGAATATTTCTCTTGATAACTCTATTTATGCCTGCTAATATGGTTGGACACAAGACACTTTAGAGCTTAAGAGCAATTTTGTTGGAACTATTGAAAATCATGTAGTCAATTAAAACCATGAGCATAACCAAAACCCAAACTTATCTTGAATGTATTAAAAGGGAAAGCAGGTTATCTCCAACCTAGAAGTATAGATGATTATCTCCAATAGCTATTGGGCAGGTTGCTCTGAAGTTTCAATGTGCAGATATGAAGTTTTTCTAGTGTTTCTAGAAAAAATCAGGTTGTGTCTTAAGGATGAAAACCTCGATATTGTAGACCTATGACATTACTTGAGTTCTAACTTTTTTCATGATTGCAATGCCTTTGAATTTCAACATTAACATCCATCCTTATAACACTAGAGTATGAACAAAGAACTCCTGTGAGGGAGGCTTCTATATGTTAGGATTTCATTGTTGAAGTGACCCGCATATATCAAGTAGATTCAAAACCTTGTCTAGTCTATTGTATTGAAGATTGGAGGGATAAATATAAATCCTTTTTATTTCCTAACTAAAAGTCACACACTGAATCCTATCTAATTTTACTTCTCGAGGCATGGTCACTGAGGTGAAGGGTCAAGAAGGTCATGCCTGTCAAAGTGAGGCTGATCCACCCCATTCTCATCTAATCCTTTTTAGAATATGGATAAACATAAAGGATTGTTGACAAAATACAACAAAAGGAAGGATGGTAAGTTCAGTTCCATTAGATATGAAAAACCCAACAAGGGGGGAACCATAACTTAGATCCTAACAATTATAAAGGAATGATCATGCAACCTATTGGGCCCCAATGTGCAACATTGGGAGACTTTGTAATCCATAACATGTTTAAGAAACTACAAAACGAAGCTCCTCTTGAATGAACTTGTCTATTTCTGGTGACTTTTTCTTGAGTCCTCAACCATTCCTCCATGGTTAGTTGGTAAAATTATACTTTTGATAGACTACCTTAACTCATAGTCCATCATTCTTTAGAATTCTCTGAATCCCCTTTTCCACTAAAGCCTTAGAAAAACAACTAGTATTTTTTAGGCCCTAGCTCGCAACATCTTCAGGAAGAGCAAGTTCATCCGATCAAGCATCCAAAAACGTCTAGACATCATCCAAGACATGAAGGGCGGTATCTGGAGCATTTCCACGAAGATCTTCGATGTGACACTCACCTACAACTGCATATCACAGTCACTCTCGAATGGTGCTATGGTGCCCTCTGGAAATGAGAATCACTACAAAACAGTTCCAATAGAGCTACTCAATGAATTTTCCCTCTAAGCTGCTCAAATATTCTATACAGAGAATTGAGAGCAGTGGGATCACCTGGCCTGCATGAAGGAATGTTGTGGTTTGTGTTGGCATGTGCAAAATGTGGAGGGAATTTATCAAGGAGATTGTGAAACCACCACAATTGTTTGCAGTTCTCACATTTCCTGCTTCCTTGAAGCAGGGGAGGTATTATTAATTTTTTTCACCTGCTATTCTTTATGCAGTGCAAATAAAATTTCATTCCCATGATGTAATCACATAGTAAAACTCTTTCTAATTGATGTTTGATTTTTCATTTTCTTCTGACAATGAGTCTGAGAGCAGTCTATGTTTTTGTTGCAATTTACTGTAAATATGGTGATAACTTAGAGTAGTACTTTCTGTACTTTGACATTAATTTTTTCATTACTGGTTGGAGAATGATGAATACCAGAATGTAAGTTCTCCAACATTTGCTAGAAAACTGTACCTATAGTAAAAGAGTATCTGAAAATAATACTTTTCTAGACAATTGTCTGATGATGGAATAGTGCGATGGACTAAACGGATCAATTATTACAAAGTTAATACACTTGTTAATATTTTTTTTTCAATTTTCCGTTTGAATATTTAATCCCTCATACTATTCCACTTTTTGAACATTTGCATTTGACTTAAAACTTGTTTCCTTTGGAGTTTGGTAGTTGCGTGATGTCATGTATTTGATTTTTTATTTATTTTTTGTTATTGGAGGGCTTAATTGTTGAGGCCAGCAGTGTCTTTTCATCTTACACTACCATGATTTCCATATGGATTGTTCAATGCACAGTTATAATATTTTCATTTCTCTGTTGGTGTAGGAAGGTTTTCACTCAACATAACATTTGGTTCCTTTTGGCAGCTGCTTGATGTCATGTGTTTTAATTTTTGTCATTTACAACTTAATTGTACAGGCTAGCAGTGTCTTTGCATTCTGTAGCACCATGATTGCCATTTCGATTGTTCAATGCAAGTTAAAATCCTCTTTGTCGAATAATTTAGTCCCACATGTGTTTCTGGGAGTAACGTTTGCACTTGAGGCTCGAGAGTCAAGCCTTGTTTCCTTTTGATAGCTTATTGATGTCATGTGCTTGATTTTTTTTGTTATATGAGGGCTTAATTGTTCAATCTAGTAGTATATTTTTATTTTGCAATACCATGAATGCCATTTGGAATGTTCAATGCATTATCAGAATATTTTCTTTGTGGAAGAATTTAATGACTCATACTAGCTCTCTATTTGTTTGTGGGAAGTAAAATTTGCACTCAAGAGTCCAACTTTAAGGCTTGATTCTTTTTCATAGCTACTTGATGCCACATGTTTGAATTTTTTTTGTCATCGGAGTTTTAATTGCTTAGGCTAGCAATTTTTTTTCATTTTGAAATTTTCAGTACCATGAACACCATTTGTATTGTTCAATGCGTTTTTTAGAATTTCAGTGGATTGATAGTTCAAATTTTCACCTTATTTAGACTTATATGTATATTTTCATTTTGAAGTTGCATTGGCACATGAGACATTTTCCCTTGCTTTCGTTATCACATCATTTAATTGAGATCTATTGAATTTCTTTGGGGCCTACGATACAGATTAAAGCCTTGAGTCCCTCAAGGTATATATAGATTTCCCAAGCGAGTGAGTTACTCCAAGGCAAGGGAAGAACTGCACTAGTAGATGTTGGTCTTGCAACTGCTAATGGATATTTAACAAAAGCCACCCTGAAGTTGGTTTTAACTTTTAAGATGATAGGAGGAGCACTTCCACTGCAACCACTATCTTATGCCCACACAATAATCTTTGGTTTTCAATTATCAACAAATAAATGTACTTTCAATCTCTTGTTCCAAAAACATTCATTCGGCCAATCCTCGGTGTACCAGGGCTGCCATTTTCTTCCAAATGTTCAGTTTGGTCAACTGACCCTGCGAGTTTGCACTCTATCACTCCAAAGTTATGAGAGGTGGATTTATGTCTATTTATCCACCAATATAGTTGGTAATGATAGTTATGTGTTAATATTGATTCCCTTTCCATGGAGGAAAACAATTCTTTTCATTGGATTTTTTTTCCCATTCTCAATTATTGGCACTTGGTCTTTACTTTTCAGTGTATGGAAATCATGCAATACTTCCTAGATTTATGCAGCCCCCATACATTCTAATATGGATGCCTAAGTTTAGCGTCAAATATTTGAATATTGACTTGCAGTTAATGGCTTCAGCTTGCAGTATTGAAGGATTGGTTGGTAAAGTATGAGACCAGCTTCATAAATATGATATTGACTCGCAGGTATGAGATTGGTCCATAGTTGTGTAAAATTGGCTTGCAATTTTGGATGTTTTCCTTACAGTTTATGGGATTTTTAAGGAAAATCTAAGATAGCCTCGCAAAATTTGGGGCCCTGCTTGTAAATGCTTGAGTTAGTTTGCAAATAGTGAAAATTGACTTCAATATGACTAAATTAACTTGTAAATAATCAAGTTTGGCCTGAAATAATCTAGTATACATACAATTTATCAAATAGGCTTGTGTGTTTATGAAATTGGCTTATTTATTATAAAGTTCACCTGTATAATATTGTTATACCAAAATCCTATCACCATCATGTGATAATACTTTTGACATACCTACTTGCCCTGAATCCTAGCACTTGGAGTGGAAACCCATGCTAATTGTCAATCTTTCATGAAAATTCCTAGCACTGCACTTCCTTCATTGTCCAGGAGTAGTACCTTGCTCACACCGCCTATCTCTTGTTTCCTACAAGCGATGCCACCACTTATGGCCCATAGTCCATAAGCATTTCTTACCCGAATCGCTCTGCCATTGAAGGAGAAACATGGTACCCTGGGTAAAAAGGGAAAAAGAGAAGCTTCTCGAGGCTTCTAGATGATAAGCCTCATGTCCTCCCTTATCCCTACTGTTGTGGGTCAGTTAAGCTCGAGATCCCTCATCCTAAGATCTTAGAGGCCACCTCACCCACTAATCTCTCAACCTACTATATACATTAAGCCTTATAATATGAGCTCATATCCATGGTTGAGGGGAGAACTCTTAAGGTATTGTTATGCTGTTGGATTGATTACTTGACCCAAGACCATTTGGGAGAGCATAGAGAGCCAGAGTCAGAGCTTTTGGGGACGAGAATGCTTGGTTTCATGAAGATGCATGTCAACACTAAGGGTTGGTTGTAAACTTCTTCATATTTATTTAATGCAAGTTGATTTCTATCCTACATATATTGTTGTTGTTTGATTTCTCATGTATGTTGTTAGATTCCTTAGTCCCTAACATAGATTAGTATATTATATTATGGCAGTTTCGATATGTTTGTGTGTTGAAGCTTTATTGCAGGTACAAAGGGTAACGATCGAAGCATCACATTCCAGGTATCTATAGCATCTAGGGAGAGTCTTCAACCTCTGTCCTCTATTTTTTCTGTATCTGAACCATTCAGACCAGTGGAACACCTTGCTATCCACAGGAGGTGAAATATTCCAGCTAACAAATCTGGTGACTCTACTAGGGAATAGTGTATCAGTTGTTCTGATCTTCCTCAGCCTGCAACTCTTGTCTGAATCCATGCTCTTTCTTCAACTCTCTTCAGTCAGATCTACTTTCTGACTTAATCTATTTGGGTTTGAAACTTCCAGATCTGTTCAGATCTGTGTCATTTCGACCTTTTATGCTCTGTTTTCATACTCAATCTACCAGTATTCACCTTGATCTAGTCTTTTTCTGACTTGATCCATCGTTCTCTTTATGCTTTGGCCATCTACAGGGAACCATGCCTATGATGTGTATGAGGAGCGGTGCCACTACCTGTATCCCATTGGTGAAAAGCGGTGCTAGGTTAGAAACGCTCTATCAACACCTGAGAAGCGCGGTGCCAGGTAGGCATCATTCCGAAGCCTTTTTTCCTCATTTTTTTTTTATAAAATTTTGAGTTTTGTTGCTTTCAGTTCTACTTATTAGACTTGTGTTACAGAATATGATGTTTTTGGCTTGATAATTTTATGGTTTAAGATTGATCTGAGTGGAAATTCAAAAGTTTGATTAGGTCTTTTGATTGTTCATCCACTTCTATGCTTGTTGGTTGTGTTTGCGAAAGGGTTTCTTGTTTTCTGAAAGCTTAGGGTATTAGTAAGATATCTTTCATTTCTATTATATAAACTAAAAGAAGAACATTGGATTATCTTCTAGGTTTCATTTCTTATTTGCATAGTAAACTTCTTTTTCCTTCCTTTAAAAAAGAAAATTTTTGACTGAGACTAGGATATCATCATTGAGTGTTGAGCATTGGTTTTCTGATTGGATTTATAAGCTTTCAGGATCTTCATGTTCTTTTGTCTCTTATGCATTTAGAACTATCTCAATCAAAATAATAAAAAATGGTAGTTTTAAGTTAGATTTGCTTATGTTTTGAGAAAATTGAAAAAATAGAGTGCATTTGCATATAGGCGTGCTTCTTGTTTTTCCTTTAGGAAAAGAGATTCTTCCCCTTCTCATTGCTCTCAAAAAAGAGAAATAAGTTTGGAAAAGGTATTGCTTGTCTTTGTTTTTGTGTTCATGACTGTTGTTTGGAAATATTTTTTGGTTTTGAAACAAAATAAAATACTCTCTTCCCTCCCATAAGTAGGCATACTGAACGGTAAAGTGAAGATTTGCACAAGCATACTGCATGGTTTTACTTTTCTGTCAAAACAGCATGCATTCACCTAACCGTCCACTTTAAAATTAACGGTAGTTACAGGTTAAAATTTACATAGCAACTGGATCGATAGGTTAAATATGTGTTCGGGCGTCGTTAAGTGTAGGAGCTGTCGTTATTTGTCAGCATTACATCCCGTGACTCGCGTGGTTCTTCCACGTACCATCAGTATATCGAACGACCTTTCATGTACCCTTGAGGTATATAGAAAGGTACTTCATGTACTTGATTGTATATCGGAAGGCCCCTTGTGTACGATTATGCATTAGACAACACTACTACCAATTCGAGCTCCCACGTACCTTGAGTATATTAGGAGACCCCACTAGGATACCTTATCTATCTAAGAAAATCCCTTTGGTTGTCTTGTTTGGAGCCATACACCGAAAACAACATTTGGGGAGATTACTACACACGTATTCTCAAGCTATATCATGAGTGGAACCTTCTGGACAATCCTAGTGAGAGACCTGACTTTTTGAACTCCTCTTATCATTTTAAGTGTTCTTGTTTTGACCTATAGCTTGTGTAGGGAAGTTTTTTTGGTGTGTTTTCTAGATTTTCAGAGCCTAGGTTATATAGGAACTATACAAAGTGGTTGAGTTAAGACAGTCCAGAAGAGTACAGGGCTTGCCACCTGATTTTACTACTAGTTCAGGAGAAAATCCAATGGAAGCTATCGACCGAGCTGCTACCACCTCCCAAGTGGGAGATAATGTGGTTGCAGAAAGTGGAGTACCATATTCTTCACAATTGCCTCCCTTGGTCCAACAACCTTCTAGGGGAAATACATCGTTCCATTCTGCCATGGAAGGTCATGTTGACGATACAACCCATCTGGATTATGGTCCCAATGCTCCTTTTTGGGATACCTCAATAGGATAGGCCATTGCCTCATTTGGCACCCATTTAAACACTTCTGAAGATGAAGAAGAACCTAGGTAATACCATGATGCCATTCTCCATGCACAGGAGAATGATAAGCAGATAGATGAACTGTTAGGACCAACACCATCATGTTCCACATCTGTTCCTGTGGGATATAGTTCACTTGCCGATTCTATGAGACCCATAGAACCGATTATAGATCATGCAGTAACACCACATAACCCAAGTCAAATTACCACCCCTATCACCTCTCATGTTATGTTTGTTCCTAATCCTCCCAGGTCTTTTGCACCTAGGGCTCAACCTTCAATTCTTGTTTCGTCAGTACCTTCTAGTGCCGGGGGAAACCCCCGGCACGACCTACGTTATTTGGAACCAAAATTGTACTAGTCAAGGGAAGACCTC
The DNA here is from genome assembly GCA_001517045.1 of Pseudotsuga menziesii. Taxonomy (NCBI): domain Eukaryota; kingdom Viridiplantae; phylum Streptophyta; class Pinopsida; order Pinales; family Pinaceae; genus Pseudotsuga; species Pseudotsuga menziesii. The sequence goes on along the minus strand of LPNX010979618.1, from coordinate 108,062 downwards.
TAAGATAGAACCATATACAGTTTATGTCCCTCCCACCCATACTAATGTGGTGAATCCCCCATCCAGTTCAGGTCAACCCTAGGGGGCACAACCTGTAACCGTTCAGTATTCTGGAGGTTATGGTTATCAAATACCTATAGGTAATCATCCACCCAATCCTACAGGAATGCCTTATGCTGGAATTCCATACTCTAGTAACATTTTTACACCATGGGGGAAACCCAACTGGTCTTACATGCTAGTTACAGGGGGGATACCTATACATACTGCGGGAGGTGCTAGAGGACCACCTTACAGAGGTCCTCCCCCTGAGGGGCCTAATGGTCCCAGAGGATCTGGAAACTTTCCTCCTTATGGTCCTAGTGGTGTTAGTGGTCTTGGGGGACCTGGTAGCTTTCCTCCTTATGGCTTTGGAGGGTCTGGTGGCCTTCTGCCTAATGGTTCTGGAGGCTCTGGAGGTTTACCTCCTGGTAGCTCTGGAGGGTCTATTGGTCTTCCTCTTGCTGGTCCTATTGGTCCTATTGGTCCCAGTGGGCCTTGTGGTATCGATGGCTCTGGTGGACCTCCTCCTAGAGGCCCTAGTGGTCCAAGCGGTCCTGATCCTGGAAATCAACCCCCTATGGGTGTATTTTTCAGTAGTTCTTTGTCACAGCAACCTATTTTTCAGTCAACTTATGGTCCTATTGGTAATTATATGCCATATCAATATTACCAGTATGTGTAACCAAACCGACAGTTACCTTTCCTAGCAACTTTGGACTTGCCTGATTTGTCCAAGTTGATTAATGACCCCATTCGACACAATCCCTCGTGGCCTCTCATTCCGGTAAATTTACCATCGGATATACCGAAATTCGATGGGAAGTAGGGAGATGATCTGAAGAACCATGTTATGACAATTCCTTTGTGGTGTTCTTTCAACTCCCTCATGGATGATTTTGTTCGATTACGACTCTTTCAGCAAACTTTGACCAGTATGGCAGCGAATTGGTACATTGAACTCCCACAACATTTGTTTGTGGATTTTGGCTTATTGACAACCGTGTTTCTTACACACTTTTAGCTCCATATTCATTATGAAATGGGCACTGATCTTTTAACCTCTCTGTGACAAAACACCTCCACCCACATTTCTGATCATATTCATGAGTGGAGAAGGTGAAGAAGGATTATTAAGGCCTCCACTCCGGATCAGTTACTAGCTTATTAGTTCACTAAATCCTTGTTGCCTCCTATTGCCAGAGATGTGGCTATGGGAAATTCCATTACCGAAGAGCATGCTATTAGTCGAGCTTGGTACCTAGACTTGGTCTATTCCTAGTCTAGAACTCTTTATGACCTGATTCCTCAAGCTCCTCACCCCAGAACTGATCTTTCCAAGCCACCAGCAGAAGTACCTATTGATGGGATTGTTGGTTCAGTCCAGTCCCTGTCCACAGCAAAACCTACCAAGCAAACCCAAACTGTCACCCCTACTCCTTCAACTCCTAAGGTTTTCACCGAGGTCAATTCTATTCAAAGTACTCAAACCTCAGGTAATAATAAGAAGAAAGGTAAAAATTGAAATAAAAAACCTGGAAACCAATAGGAGACTCCACTACCAACCAAAAATGATAACGACAAAGGGAAAAGGAAGGAAAAATATCCCTGTCTGCTATGCGATGGTGACCATTTTTCAAAGGAGTGTCCTCATCGGGATGAAATCTCCAAGTTTCTGAAGTCCAATCTCGCACTTGCAGTACTTACAGATCCTTTTCCCTCTCAAAAACAACTGATAGACCACATCTCTAATAAGGGTAACTCTAGTTCATCAGAGGAAATTCGTATGATGTCCTCAGATACCATCAATCTGCAAGCACGAAGTCAGAATTATGACAAACACACAGATAAGAAAGAAGATCAATCTTCTTCAGGGAAAGTTCCCTCTACTAGTTCTCTGGAATCCTCATCTACTGTCCCCTTATCTATCAAGAATCCTACTCTCGACATGATTTTGGGCCCACCTAAGAGTACTCTTTGAAAGGCTGTCTTTAATCCAAATGCCTAAGCTGCTCAATTTTATAATGTAGTTGAAGATCTCACTCAGGAACCTTGTACGATGTCTACCTTAGAGGTACTCCAAATTTTCCCTACACAATGCAAGAACTTGTTGACAGCATTAGGAGCTTTAGACCCAGATAATGTTAGAATAATCAACCCATAGTTAGCTACCTTAGACATTAATTAATCCAAATTTTGTCTTATTTGCCTAGTTTCCATATTGCACCTTATGCAAGTTGTCCTCCACACATCCATAGTGGTAAAACTTGCTAAATTTGAGTCATGGAGTGCTTGGGAAACCTCTTGGAATGAAATCTGCTTTATTCCTGGCCTCCCTAGCACATGTCTACTTTTTTTCTGCTTTATTGCCTTCTTTTTCTGAGTTTTAAGGCAATTGGGAAAGTTTGACTAGGTGAAGTTAACTTGGTTTTTGTCCTCATCATCCTCCACTCTTTTCTCCTATGAAAAGAATGTATGAGTTGTCCTTCCACCATCTATTAGCTTTCCTAATTGATTTTTCCAATTTGTGAGCTCCTAGACAGATTTGGAATGTGCTTTATGCACCTATGGGAGATTTGCTTAGATTTAGTAAGCCTGCTTTTGACTAAATTCGAATGGCATATTCATGCATTCAAATATCTCATGTAATTATTTATTATGGCAGCCTATGACTTCACAGGGTTGGCTATTGTACACTTATTCAATACAGATTAGTGTTCTGCTCCATATTCAGTCTCGTTTTGTGAGTAATTTGCATGTGTAATTGGCAATTGTTGTGAGTGTAATTGTTCTAACACCTGGGTTCAATTTCGACATGGTATTAGAGCCTTTGTATATCGATTTCTCTCCTTCCAATTTGTTTTGCATGTTTGACATCATTGTCTGGGAGCATTCTGCTGAATGACAGGACAATTTCTGAGCTATGGATCAATCTCAGAAGATCATCTTGACTCCATTTAACATGTTTGAATGGAAAGCAAAGATGGAGATACTGTTGAGAGTGAAAGGCCTCTACAGAGTGACTATGGCAATAGAAGCAGAGACCAATGCAGCTGCAGAAAAGATTAAATGGAACAATAGGAGGGATGAGGCCTATGGTCTCCTATGTCTGAGTATATCCAGAGACGTCCTTTTCTATCTTGATGGATTGACATCACCGAATGAAGTATGGGAGAAGCTTGTTGATATTTTTTGGAAATATAGATGAGATGAGGGGACATCAAATTGAAAATGAATTGATCTCCCTGAGTCCCAATAGCTTTGAATCCCTGCAACTCTATTTTTCCAAGTTCAAAGCACTTGTTTTGCAGCTAAAACAATGTGGGATCGAAAAGAAGGATGATCAGCTGGTCTTGGCAATAATCTTGAAGCTTGGCCCTGACTATTTAATGTTTGTTTTGACCTTCTATGCCACAAAGTTGACAGCTCAAGCCTGGAAAATGCCTAGCCTTGCAGATTTCATGGAATCTCTCACACAAGAACAAGATAAATTGGTGATGATGGGCACCATCAAACCATCCAAAGACCAAGCTCTGGTTGCTAGAGATTTGAGGGTGGATTCAAAAAGCAAAAAGAAATCTAAAAATCTACCTGAGAAAAAGAGAGACAAGAACAAGTCTCCAGAGGAGCCTCAAGGTTCCAAGAAGAACTACCAGAAGAAGAAGAACAAAGGAGAAATGAGCAAGTGTGCATACTGTAGTAAGGGCAATCATTCTGAGAGCTCCTACATGAAGAAGCAAATGGACATGCTGACCCAACTCCTAGAGAAGAATGGCATCTCCCTTCTAGACAGCTCAAAGAAGAGGGAAGGAGGATCAAATTCAGAAGACAGAGAGAGAGTTCATGCATTGGTTGCTGGCACATCAAGCTCACCTAGTTTCATCATTGATTCTGGAGCTTCAAGACATATGGTTTCGACCAAGGAGGCATTCACCTCACTTGACATGTATAAAGGTCCACCAATAGTACTGGGAGATGACTCTCTCACTGAAATTTTGGGCAAAGGGAGGATTGATCTTGACCATGGTAAGTTCAGCAATGTGTTGTATGTTCCAAGTCTTGCCTCTAACCTCTTATCAGTGTATCAGATGACCCACACAGGGTCTCCAAAGAAGGTCATATTCTCCCCTGATGAAGTTGAGATCACAGAGATCTCAAGTGGTAAAGTCATTGCAAAAGGAGTTGCAAATCACACTTCGAAGGTATACATGTTCTCACTCTTCCTACCCTACTCAAACCCCTATGCTCTTCTAATTCATGCTAATGAGGAAAGAAATCTTTGGCATGAAATATTTGGCCACCTAAATTACAAGTATATTTTTTATCTTAGTGAAAAATAAATGGTCATAGGGTTACCAAAGATTAAGTTTTCCAAAGGAGTCTGTCAAGGTTGCATCCTAGGAAAACACCCAGAGCATAAATTTGAGAGAGCTAGTCATGAGAGAACCTCTGCACCTATTGAGTTGATCCACAGTGATGTTGCTGGCCCATTTCCTCATATGTCAATGATTCAAACCAAATATGCATTGACATTCATAGATTACTTTTCCAGGTATTGCTGGGTTCACTTCCTGAAACACAAGTCTGAAGTTTTTGGCCTCTTCAAAGTCTTTAAGGCTTTGGTTGAAAACCAATCTAGGAGGAAACTCAAGGTCCTCATATCTGACAATGGTGGTGAGTATGTCAAGTATAAGTTTATTCAATATTGTGTAGATGTAGGTATTCAGATGCAGCATTCTATCCCTTACACACCATAGCAGAATGGTGTTACTGAGAGGAAGAACAGACCCTTGAAAGAGATGGCAACCTACATGATGGAGGCTAAGACTTTGCCACCAAATTACTGGGCCAAAGCTATAAAATGTGCAGCCTATATCTAGAATAGGGTACCTCATAAACAGCTTTAAGGTATGACTCCTTTCAAATCATGGAGTGGGCACAAGCCAGATGTGACCCATTTCAGGATTTTTGGCTCAAGGGCTTGGGCTAGAATTCCAATAGAAAACAGGAAGGCTTTGCAACCCCAAATCCAAGAGTGTCTATTTGTTGGGTACTATAAATATTCAAAAGGGTACAAGCTGATCAATTTGAGCACAAAGAAATCTTTCATTGAAACGTGTGTTCAGTTTCAAGAAGAGCCCCTAGCAGCAGTGGAAGTTGGAGAATCCTCTTCACCACCAGAACCTCTAAATGTAAGTGAAGAGATAGTTGAACATGATAATTCTGATATGTATGATAATGATGATTTGATTTCAGATCCTAACATTACTACAAGACCAAAATGGTCATCCAAGACCATTCATGCAGCTGGAGAACTAGCTGGAAGTCCTAATGATCCTAGGAGGACTAGATCTCAGTTTGAGAGTGCTCTGTGCATGAAAGATCCTATGTTTGCAGAGAAATGATATCTGATGATTGAATTAGATCCACATACATATGAATATGCAACAAATGATCCAATATGGCAAGCAGCCATGAATTAAGAGTTCAGCTCACTCCAGAAGAGCAACACTTGGGAGCTGGTTGATCTTCCCCCAGGGAGGAAGCTAGTTCAGTGTAAGTGGGTGTACAAAACCAAATTTGCTGCTGATGGTTCACCTTTGAAGTACAAGGCCAGATTGGTATCCAAGGGATACTCATAGGTTCATGGCATAGACTACAATGAGACCTTTGCACCAGTGGCAAAGATGGACTCCATAGCCATTGCAGCTTTAAAGCAATGGGAAGTACATCACATGGATGTGAAGTGTGCTTTCTTGAATGGATATCTCACTGAAGAGATATAAATGTAGCAGCCTCAAGGATTTTCTACTAACCCATCTCTTGTGTGCAAGCTAAAGAAGTCATTGTATGGGCTTAAGCAAGCCCCCAGGGCTTGGTATGCCAAGATTGATAGCTTTATGCTATCACTGAATTTTGTTCGATGTAGATCAGATCCAAATGTCTATTTGAAGCTGATTCATGGTTCATTAATGATCATTGTTTTATATGTTGATGACCTTCTCATTACAGTAATCTCAAAGGATGAGATTTCCTCCTTGAAGGATGCAATGAACCATGCCTTCTCCATGACAGATTTGGGGCTTTTGAGCCAATTCTTGGGGCTCGAGATTTCTCAAACCAAAGATGGAATAAAAGTGCATCAGTCCAAGTATGCCTTGGATTTTCTGAACAAATTCAAAATGAAGGATTGCAATCCAAGCAAGACTCCTTTCCTTTCAGGAGTGAAGCTTGAAGAAGCTGATTCTTCACCTATGGTAAACAATACACTGTATAGGCAATTGATTGGATGTTTGTTGTATCTTACACATACTAGACCTGATATTTATTATGCAGTAAGTGTGGCTTCAAGATACATGGATCAGCCTCATGAGATCCATTGGAGAGCAGCCAAAAGGATCCTTAACTTTGTTCAAGGAACAAGGACACATGGGATCTTCTATAAAGCTAAATCTGATTTTGATTTGATTGGGTTTACTGACAGTGATTGGGCAGGTGACAGCACATATCAAAAGTCAACATCAAGATATGTGTTCATGCTTGCAGAAGGGCCAATCAGCTGGTCAAGCAAGAAACAGAGTGCCATTGCACTCTGATCTACAGAAGCAGAGTACAAAGGAGTTGTAAATGCAACAACTCAATGTTTATGGTTGCAAGGGTTACTTAGAGAGTGTGGCTTCGAATCAGAATACTCAACTACTATCTACTGTGATAATCAGAGTACCATTTGAATCTGCAATGATCTAGTTCATAAGCAGAGAACCAAACACATTGAGATACATATGCACTACATCAGACAGCTTGTGCATGATGGCACCATTCACCTACTCTTCTGTTCATCTTCAGAACAAGTAGCAGCTATCTTCACCAAAGTTTTTTGTGAGAAGACATTCAGCAATATCAAATCATTGCTGGGGATTTTTGATCATGCTGTGAAGCATGAGTGATGACAATATTTCCAAATTTTGTTTTACTGTCCATGTTTAAGGGAGGATATTTCCCACTGGGTTTTTTCCTCTTTCCTTGGTTAAATGGACATGCAGTATGGAAAGGGTGACTAAGCCTTGTTTCTAGGCCCTATAATTTTCTGATATTTTACTCATAATTCAGGCTAAAGGGGGGGTGTTATAATAATCAACCCATAGTTATCTACCTTAGACATTAATTAATCCAATTTTTGTCTTATTTGCCTAGTTTCCATATTCCACCTTATGCAAGTTGTCCTCCACACATCCATAGTGGTCAAACTTGCCAAATTTGAGTCATGGAGTGCTTGGGAAACCTCTTGGAATGAAATATTCTTTACTCCTGGACTCCCTAGAGCATGTCTACTTTTTTCTGCTTTATTGCCTGCTTTTTCTGAGTTTTAAGGCAATTGGGAAAGTTTGACTAGGTGAAGTTAACTTGTTTTCTGTCCTCATCATCCTCCACTCTTTTATCCTATGAAAAGCATGTATGGGTTGTCCTTCCACCATCTATTAACTTGCCTAATTTATTTTTCCAATTCGTGAGCTCCTAGACAGATTTGGAATGTGCTTTATGCACCTATGGGGGATTTGCTTAGATTTAGTAAGCCTGCTTTTGACTAAATTCGAATGGCATCTTCATGCATTCGAATCTCTCATGTAATTATTTATTGTGGAAGCCTATGACTTCACAGGGTTGGCTATTGTACACTTATTCAATACAGATTAGTGTTCTGCTCCATATTCAGTCTCCTTTTATGAGTAATTTGCATGTGTAATTGGCAATTGTTGTGAGTGTAATTGTTCTAACGCCTAGGTTCAATTTCCATAGATAACACTAACTTGATTAATTTCAATGTTGAGAAATACAAGCCTATATTACCGCATAAAATTTCTTTTCAGATCATTACGAAAGTAGTGGGAAAGAAAGTCTTTCGAATGGTACTAGATGAAGGAGCTTCGACCTCGGTGTTGTCTCTGACTTGTTGGAAGGCTCTTGGATCTCTCGAGCTTGTCACATCACCTATGACCCTTAAAGCCTTTGATAGACGGGGTTTCCAGCCCCATGGTCTCATATCAGCCCTAGCGGTCGAGCTAGGGGGAAAAACCATTTCCATCCATGTAGAAGTGGTAGATGCCCCTTTAGATTACAACCTCCTTCTAGGAAGGAATTGGTTCTATGCCATGACAGTTGTTGCCTCAATAGTATTCTAAACAATCCAATTCTTGCATCAAGGGAGAATTGTTACTATTGATATGCTTGATTTCTGTACGCCGGATGTTACTACCTCCACAGCTAATAACATCCCCATGTTAGGCCAGTCCCCTCCTCCTTACCAGTCTATTGGGGTAGGCATGTTAAAGCATTCATCCCTTATGGGGATTTTTCCATCCACTCCTCCTAGCATGGATACTGTGATAGTCCATATGATCGCCTCATTTTATTTTGAGCCTAAGGGAAAACATGTTGTTGAGTTCACCTCATTGAGTCCACACGAAGCTATGCATGACACCATTCAAACCTTTTCTGATGATCACATTGATGACCTTCATCTAGTGGCTTCAGATCCTTACCATTTACCATACTGGTTAGAACCTTCTCTTCCTATTCTAGATTATCTTGCTGAGACTTTCCCTTCCGATGAGTCCATTATGGAGATCATGAATACGGATGAGCCTATTTGGGAGGATCACCATCATAGATCCATGATGCTCCCTAACACCAGTTCAGTTAGCCATGATTTTACATCCTTGTTTCCTACTGATATTATCAACATTATCCAAAGTCCTATATTGTTGCAAGAAATAGATTCTGAAGGAAACCTTTGCAATATTACTTAAATGAACCCGATTGACATATCAACCAATCCTGATGTTATCGAGCATGTTCATGTTGGGAAGAACTGCTCGACAGATGATTTTGAAGCTTGTAAGGCACTTTTTAAGGAATTTCGTGATATTTTTTCCTTGTCCTACGAAGAGATGTCAGGGATTGACCCATCCATTGTGGTCCATTATATTAAAACCTATCCCATGGCTAAACCTTTCAGGAAGAAACTTAGGCAGGTCCATCCTCGAAAGGTTGCAGCTATTAAAGCTGAAATTGAGAAAATTCTCAAAGAAGGGTTTATTTATCCTGTACCCTTAATGAAATGGGTATCGAACATTGTCCTTGTCAATAAAAATCAGGGCACCATTAGATTCTATATCAATTTTAGGGATTTGAATAAAGCTTGTCCCAAGGACAACTTTTTGACTCCACACATCGATTAGATTATCGACAACTGTGCTGGAAGTGTCATCTTTTCATTCATGGACGGCTTCTCTGGCTATAATCAGATTGAGATATTACCCTCTGATCAGCATAAGATGGCATTCATTTTCCCATGGGGAACCTTTGCATATAAGAAGTTACCTTTCGGCTTGAAAAATGCTTGAGCCATGTTCCAGCGTGCGATGTCCTATGTGTTTCATGATATTAAACATATTGTTAAACCATACCTTGATGACCTCCCTGCTCATTCACAGCGACGGGAGGACCACCCTGGTCATCTTAGAGACATATTCCTGAGATGTCGTCACTATAATATACGGCTCAATCTGCATAAATGTGTTTTTTGCGTTGAGACGGGACATCTTCTAGGCTTTGTGGTATCCAAAGATGGCATCCGGATCGATCCTTTGAAGATTGCCACTATTTTAGATCTACCAGCCCCAACTAATATCCTTGAACTCCAAAGTTTGCAAGGGAAGGAAAACTTTCTCCACCATTTCATGTGCAATTTCGCAGAGAAAAAGCACGGTTATATGCGTCTCCTCAAGAAGAACACTCCATTCTTCTGGGATGACTAGGCCCAATGCGCCTTTGATAATCTTAAGCACGCTCTGACTCATTCACCTGTGATACATCCCCCGGATTATTCAAAGGACTTTCTCTTGTATATAGTTGCCTCTGCTACTACCATTGCTATGGTTTTAGTGTAGGACAATATCCACGGTCAGGAGCACGTGATTATTATGCCAATAAGAATCTTATGGATTTCAAAACCCATTATTCACATGTGGAGAAGTTAGCATTGGCTACGGTCATTGCTATACAAAATTTTTGTCACTACATTCTACTCTGCACTACCACTGTATTAGCAAAGCAGAACCCGATGTATTACATCCTAACTCGTTAGGTGCTTGGGGGAAAGTACTCCCGCTGGATCGTTATCCTTTAGGAGTTTGATCTGGAGTTTGCCAAGGCCACATCAAAGAAATCCTTGGTCTTTGCAGAGTTTATGTGTGATATTCCCTATGCTACAATGGAATCTGATCCCAATGATTCATTTTCAAATGAATTCCTGTTCCTGATTAGCACTACTGATCCTTGGTATGGAGATTTGCTGATTTATCTCCAAACATAGAGATTTCAGCTGCATTTATCTCGCAATGATCGCCGCCGTATCTGTCACCACGTGAAATACTTTCTTATCCTGAATGATACCTTGTATAGACATGGGATTGAATCTATTCTCCAGCAATGCCTCACTCATGAGGAGGCTGAACATGTGTTGAATGATTGCCACTCTGGAGCATGTGGCAGTCATTTATCTGGGATGGCTATAGCCCAAAAAATCCTTTGCACTGGCTATTTTTGGCCTTCTATCTTCAAAGACTGTCATGAGACTATTAAGAAATGCCCATCCTCTCAACATTTTTATCCTAAAAAGCGCACCCAACCTGCTCCGCTACACCTCGTCATTGTCATTGGCCCATTCACCAAATGGGGGATCAAATTCATGTATTGTAAGCCTACCTCAGCTGGGGGGCATGGTTACATCATTGTAGCCGTTGATTATTTCACAAAATGGGTTGAGGCCTTGCCTACATATGTAGAATATGGTAAGACTGCCGCTCTCTTCTTATTCAATCATATCATAGCTAGATTCGTAGTTCCACAGTCCATCGTTACTGATCACGGATCCCATTTCTGTAATCAAATGATGGAGGAACTGAGTGCCAAGCTAGGTTTTTGCCATGAAAACTCTATGCCGTATTATCCACAAGCTAATGGTTAGGTAGAGGCCATTAACAAAGTTTTGAAAACTATGCTTCATCGGATGGTTGGAGATCATAAATCCAACTGGCACCACATTCTTTTCTCCACTCTTTGGGCTTATTAGACTTCTGTGAAAACAACTACTGGTTTCACACCATTCCAGCTTGTCTATGGACTCGAGGATGTCTTGTCAATCCAATGTCAGATTCTATCCTTACAACTGGTCGTCAAAATTCTCCCAGACACTTCCACAGAGGAATAAATTTTTTTGTACTTGAGTAACCTTGACGAGACTTAGAGAGGTGCTGCCTTGGCTAATGAGGCACATAAGAAACACATCAAGGTGCAATATGATAAATCCGTCCAGCCTCATGTCTTTAATGAGGGTGACCTAGTATTGACTTATGATCAGAGATATGACAAACTAGGGAAGGGTAAGTTCGAATCCATGTGGTACGGACCTTTTTTTATTTCTAAGGTGTTAGAGAAAGGAGCTTTTGAGCTCGTTGATTATGATGGAATCCCTTTGGGGAAACCTTGCAATGGGTTGTACCTGAAAAGATACTATGCGTAGGTCTTTCTTGGATAGTATCTTGTATATATGTATATTGATTGACTTTCAGTGTGCTTTTAGTATTTTTAAGATGGTTTTGAGTTTAGTTTTTGCATCTATTTATACCATGTTTTGGTCATGCATATGGATTTCTACGGCTTCGTTGATGGTGTTTTCTCCCACACCTTGAATCTCACCTCAGCTTCTTGGGTCCTCTATTCCCCAGCTGAAGATTTGGTCAGTTCAAGAGCTATTTGTATAGGTCCCGCTACTAATAACATCACCGAGTATGAAGCGGTCATCGGTCTTCTGACTGAAGCTGCCTCCCAGGATGTTCATGATCTAGTAGTCTTGATGGACTCACATCTTGTGGTTTGCCATTTAAACCATCTCTACACTATTAGAAACTCGGTGCTCCTCTTCCTCTTCCAGAGAGTGCGTTTTCTAGAAAGATCATTTCAAACTATTACTTATAGGCATATCCCTAGGGAACATAATGTAGTGGCTGACTCATTGGCTAATTACATCCTAGATCGGTATATTTCCCATTCATGATGTCAAATCAAACATGCTACATTGTAAATAAACATTCAAAAAAACATAAAACTCATAGAAAATGCATTTTCCATTTGAAACATATAAACACCGTGTAAAAGTCTGTATATATATATATATATATATATATATATATATATATATACACAAAAAAGTTTACAAAAAATAGGTCTCGATACCTCATATGAAGCATGTAGGCTTTCAGGAAAAATCATTTTACAAAATCCTGAAGCTATCAGCTTTCAGTACATATCTGATACACTAGTGGTGCTTGTGATAGCATATCATTGCTTGAGCTACTCTACGTAGCAGCCTACTGAATCGACCCAATACTCCCACTCTGGATCTATGATATCTCATCAGGAGGTCATCTATGTCAACATCTGGGATATCCAAGGTCAAACTCTCCAGGTTTTCCTCCAGCTCCCCAGTGATATCATCACCCCATGGTACAAAGCGGGCTCCAGCTCACCTATCCAATGGAGATGCTCCTCTAGGTCGTGTTGCTCCCACATCTACATGAGAATATATAGGTCTCATCACTTGACATAAAACATACAAAACATTAAAAAACATAAAAACATTTTCATCCATTTTAGGGTTTCTTACTTCTTACTAATGTCACCCCACTATCCGCCAGGTGGGAGTGGTAGGTCAGGATCTCCGGTGAAGTCCATTCCTGCGTAAGCATAATCCTCAAACATGAGGATCTGATCTCATAGCCATCTAAATAATGGATCACCGAAATTCACCCTTCCCCTATCTGCTCCTGTGCGAGCCATGACCTGGACCCACCTCATCATACGGGGGTCTCATGCTCTCAGACTCCGGAAGACCACCTGAGGTCTCATCTGTGGAACCCGCTAGAGGAAGAAGAAGGATAAAATGGAACCAAAGCCAAACTACTTTAGCTCTCCGTGCTGACACTTAATCAGCTAATCCTTGAAGATTGGAAGCATGGCTTCCGCCCAGTTGAACGCCGTGGGCGCCATGGCCTCTATGGCATACAACATGTGTTCCCTAGAATCCTGGTGCACACCCTGACTCCCGGCCACCCTTTGCATGGTAAATAGGATGGTCCATAGGGCCCTATCTGTCACTGCTTTGATGGGGATCTTCTTCCCCGATGTACCTATCCCTGGTGCACAGTGACGATCTATCAGCTCTCGAGTGATAATATCCCCTCAATGGGATCCTGTCAGTGAGATGGGCGCACCTCATCTCGAGAGACCTGTCAAGAAGTAGATGTCTTCTACTTCCACCATAAGGATATGGGCCCCCACCTCGAAATACTGCTGCTTTGGATTCCACATCTGCAGTATGTGTTCTAGTAACCGCTCATGTGACACCATGCTTGGGGTCTGGAAGAAATTCAAAAGCCCACAGTCCCGTAATGCGGTAGTACAACCCACATTTCTTTCAGCAACAACATCCTTATTGTCATGCGTTCTCTCTTTCCATATCACCATGTTTTGAGCAACCTAGACCTGCCAAAAACAATAATGGTATGCATTAGAATCATCCTTAAATAATTAAAAATCAAAGGAATGAATTTATTTTTCTTATACTATCAGTTTAAATTCTCCACTATCGGCACCGCCTGTGCACCATTGGAGACAGATGGTGGCATCGCCTGTCCACTGTGTTATTGGTGCAGTTCTCTGGTAGTACTGTGTATCCCGCAAGGGGTAGCCACGGTGCCCACTTTTAAGCTTTTAGAGATTTCCATCTGAGCCCAAAACCCCACCGAATCTCAAAATAAATGCTATGAAATGAAAGAGAAGGGTCTTCGCTGTTACCTGCAACTGACGATGCTGAAAACAGATGATGGAAACTCCCAGTATCAGTTGCTGAAGATCTGGCTAAGAAAAGGCTCCAAGTGCTCTCTGTTATAGGTAAATAGTGAAATGATTTGGTTTTTTACTATTTACATGACTTATATAGGCATTTTTGGGTTTGACATACTATAGTTTTGATATAAAATCATATTTTAGTCAAAGTTTATTTGTCATAATCCCTCAATGCTAGTTATAAATGCATTTAACACTTGTTTCAAAGTCGCTTGCAGGATAAGATAACTATAGTAAGAATCTTTGGAAAGTTTGTTTATGGCTTTTTTGCACTTTCATAAAATGGAAAAGGTCGATGAGCGTTTATTATGACACTTTGTCATGCTTGTTAAAATCTAGTATCAAAGGTTCGAGTCCATTTCAAGCTTCTTTCCAGGCTCGTAAAAATCAACATTGTGTAAAGAAGCATCATGGAGTCTCCTTTTCACCTATTTTTCAGGCTCCTTAAAAACAAAAAAGTCATCAAGCCCGTTTTTTATTCTTTCGAGGCTCATAAAATATGACATTGTGTAAAGAAACCTCATGGAGTTCTCTTTAAACTCTTTTCAGGCTCCCTAAATACGAAAAGATCGTAGAGTGATATTGTCTTCTTCACACTCGTTAAAGTATTTGAAGATTTGTCCATCCGACGGTAGGTTATCTCCTTTTCTGTTCGAATAGGACTATTTATGAAAAAGGAACACTCCAGCCAATCATGACTGGAGGAGTTATCTAAGGTATGATTTTACACTTTTTCAGGCCTTAGAGACTAAATCATACGAAAAAGGACCCCTTTGGAGTCTTCTTCTGTGTTTGGGCCTTAGAGACTAAATTATTAAAACTCTCTAAACAAGAACGATACCAAGTTTTCTTTCAGTGGACTCATTAAATCAAACATTGAGAGACCCATCTTGGGAATGAACCCCTCCTCTCTCAGGTTCGTAAAATATATGAGTCTAGACTTGTCTTTCGACAAGCTATATCAAGTGTTTGTTACCCTCTTTGAACTCCTAAAACTGAAAAGAGGCACTCATCGATCATGATGGGGGAAATGGGAAGGGAATCATCTTGTAAATAATGGCAGTTGTTTATCATTACCTTTGAACATGGAACTTGTCTACACATCATGTCAATCAATTGGGTATTCAGCTGATCTCTGTGACGATCCACTTTCATGAGTCATGTCACTCCTTTGAGTCTTTCAAAAGAATGCATTGTCCACTGTCGCATTGTGTGTCTGTCCCATTTAATCATGCTGCCAAATCTTTTTGTCATGATGCCCAATGTTCAAAGGGGTTTTGAAGAAGTTTTACCTCTGTAATCTACACAATATTCGTGTCAGTATCTTTGAGTCAGTCATATGGTTACTACATTCACATCATTCCAAAACTATGTTTCGAGTTTTGTGTCATCTATGTGGGACTCATCATGGCCCTCCTTCGACGAGACTATTCCTGCCAACATCAGCTCATCATCCGAGAAATAGTATTAGAAACAATATTTAGTACCTTGAGATTTGTATGCCTTGATGATAGATTCTCTCGCTCTCGACATAATTTCACATCATTGACCTTTGATCGATAGAATCGACTGGGTGTTCGACATTAGGACATCTATTTGCACTCAGTAGATTGTACTAGGGTACCTTGGGAATCATTGACATTAATGGTGATCTCCCTCACACTTGTTAATGGTTCACATCATTGGCCGGTAATCAAGTGTTTTCTACCATGTTCGACTTTAGATCATTGTAATCACATGGATATAATCGTACTTTGTGGAAGACGAGATGAAGACCTTGGTTATTTGTTTAAAGCACTCATTGCTTTTTCCCAGGTTGCGATGGAGTTTTGTATATATAGCATGGATCCACATTTGTATGGCTGTGGCTATGCTCAAATTTGTGTCTGTATGACATAGATATACATTGTATGTCTAGTAGCTATGTCCAAGTTTGATTCCTCTATCACATGGATCTACGCTGTATTCTAGTAGCCATGCTTATTTATTCCTCTCATGGATCTGCCTTGTATTGGTCTGCAGCCATGAGTTTGGTTACTTGTGTCTATGAGTCAACATACTAATGTACTACAGATGCCTACTTGACAACATGCTCTGATCGAGCCAACATTTTCATCTCATGGCGATGACTTATTCTCTCAAAGCTCTCATTTATCATATCCCTCTAAGACTCATGCTTTGGGGGGCTTCCTGTTATACCAAAATCCTATCACCATCATGTGATAAGAATTTTGACATACCTAATTGCCCTGAATCCTAGCACTTGGAGTGGAAACCCATGCTAATTGTTAATATTTCTTGAAAATTCCTAGCACCACGCTTCTTCTGTTGTCCAGGAGCGGTACCTTGTTCACACCGCCTATCTCCTATTGCCCACAAGCGGTGCCACCACTGATGGCCCCTAGTCTATAAGCGTTTCTTACCAGAACCACTCTGTCATTGAAGGAGAAACACGATACCGTGGGTAAAAAGGAAAAAAGAGAAGTTTCTTGAGGCTTCTAGATGATAATCCTCGTGTCCTCCCTTATCCCTACTGTTGTGGGTCAGTTAAGCTTGAGATCCCTCATCCTAGGATCTTAGAAGCCACCTCACATGCTAATATCTCAACCTACCCTATCCATTAAGCCTTATAAATAGGAGATCATAGCCATGGTTGAGGGGAGAACTCTTAAGGTATTGTTATGCTGTTGGATTTATTACTTGGCCCAAGACCATTTGGGACAACATAGAGAGCTAGATTCAGAGCTTTTGGGGATGAGAATGCTTGGTTTCATGGAGATGCATGTCAACACTAAGGCTTGGTTGTAAACTTCTTCATATTTATTTAATGCAAGTTGATTTCTGTCCCACATATATTGTTGTTGTTTGATTTCACATGTATTTTGTTAGATTCCTTAGTCCCTAACATAGATTAGTGGATTATATTTTGGCAGTTTTGATATGTTTGTGTGTTGAAGCTTTATTGCAGGTACACAGGGTAATGATCGAAGAATCACATTCCAGGTATCTACGGCGTCTAGGGAGAGTCTTCAACCTCTGTCCTCTATTTGTTCTTGATATGAACCATTTAGACCAGTGGAACACCTTGCTTTCCATAGGAGGTGAAATATTCTAGCTAACAATTATGAAGGAAACTTGCATAGTATGGAGGCCGGCTTGTTGTTAGCACTGACATGCAAAACTATGATTCCTAGATGTATGTTGCTTAATATAGAAGTTTATTCCTTCATTAAGTCAGCATCACCATCTTTGATTAACCAACCATGATCCCTCTCTCAGTTTATCATTGCTTCTTTCATCTGTCCAAATATTCATATGTGCTAAGCTCCAACTTCTAAAATAAATATTATATCTATTGATATAGGGTCCCAATTAGCGATGTTAGTTCCTCTTGCATAGATTGCAAGGAGAAGTAAATCTCTGCTTAGCCTTTAATCTTGTATAATTTTTTGTCTTGTATATATGGTGCTTTTTCTAATACTATGTGAAAGAATATGTTTTTCTTCTAGCACCAAATGTTTAGAGAAACATACCCTTTGTAGTTTTCATGGGAAAGAATTTGCCAAAATAGTGTGTATTCTTCTATCCTTTGCCCTTTAATAGTTGCAAGATCAATGCTACAAGAAACATACAATTACATGCTTTTTCTTTAGCTGCAATTTTGAAATTTGTTTTAATGAAGTTGGCCTTGGGATACCTTCAAAAACCTATTGGGTTTCCCATATAATGTAAATGACCAAATTTTTTAAGGTAAATGATCAATTTTTTTAAGGTAACTATATGCTTTTTGTATGGTAAGGTATTAGCCATCCCATTGCAGTAACCATAAGAGTCCCATTGAGTAACTGTTACACCAAAATCCTATCACCTACATGTGATAATATCCTTAACACTTCTATTTTCCCTCAATCCCAAACCTAGAGTGGAAACAGTGCTCTGGATGTCAATTTTACACAAAAAAACCCTAGCACTGCTTTTTCCCTTTAGCTTATGAGCGATACCTTATGCAGTACCGCCTGAGTCTTGTTATAGATAACCAGTGCCTCCCCATATGTGCTTTGTTCTAGAAGCAGTTCTTACCTACACCACTCTATCATAAAGGTATATAAGCGGTACCCTTGGTAAAAGGTGAAAAAAAGAACCCTCATGAAGCTTCTAGATCAAGAGCTTCATGGATAGCCTTATCCCTACTCACCTGGGTCAGTTAATCTCAAGATCCATGCTTTGGGGATCCCATGGCCACCTCACCCACCAGTCTCTCAACCATTTTTATCCTTTTGAGCCCTATAAAACCAAGCTCATACCCCATGGTTGAGGGGGAGAAATGAATGGTAAAGTTATGCTATTGAATTGACTATCTGGCCTAATCCATCAGAGAGCACAAGAGAGCAAGTTGGAGCTATCGAGGATGAGATGTTTGTCTTGTGAAGGAGTTTGTTGACACTAAGGCACATGGTTGTAAGCTCTTTCATGTATTTTCTAATGCAAATTTGATTCCCTTCCCACATATATGTTGCACTGATCTCGCATATATGTTATTGGATTCATTAGTCACTAGTATGAATGTGTAGGTAATTTTCTGGTAGCTTTGATGTCTTTGCATGTTTGACATGTTCTATAGGTACATAGACTCTTTATCAAAGCATCATTCCAGGTGTCTATAACATTTAGGGAAGGTCTTCAACCTTTGTCATTCACTCATTTGTTCTTGATCTGAACCATTCAGACCAAAGGAACAGCTTCTGTCTGCAGAAGGTGCAATATTCCTGACAACAAATTTGGCAACTCTGCTGGGGAAAAGACCCGTTTTATTCATCCTTAGTTTCTAAAATACTCTTGTATGAATCCAAGCTCTAGCCTCCCATCCTTGTAGTCATATCTACATCTGACCTAGTGAAGTTTCTGGTTTGAAATATTCAGATCTCTTCAGATTTGAGTCACTTTGATTTCATGCACTCTGTATTGATGTTGATTCATCAGTTTTTGTAAATATTTTGACATTTCTAACTTGATTTTTTGCTCTCCTACTATTCTAGCTGATTATAGAGAACCATGCATGTGCCAAGAAGCGGTTCCACCACTTGAGTCCAGTTAGTAGTAGACGGTGCCACCTCCTGAGTCCAGTGAGCAAGAAGCAGTTCTGCCTCAAAACCACCTATCAACGGCTTCATCTGCACGGTGTGAGGTAGGCCCTATTCCAGACTTTGTATTTTGATTTTTGTGTGTTTTTTACTTACTTTTTGATGAAAATGAAGTGTATTTAAAAAAAAAATGCTCTCTCATGGACGGGAGGGGCCATGAATTGTATATTCTATAGTCGCTTTGATTGTTATAATCCCTCTGCAGTGAAAGAGAGTTTATGTTCCTTGCGTTGGATTTTACATTATTTTCTTTGCTTGAAACCTCTTGCTCTTTTCTATAGATATTATTCATGGAATTGGAAATATACATTTCATTTTATTGTGTATGCTTTGGTTTGTTTTGGACTTGGAATGCATGAGTGATCCATGTTGTTTTGAGTCTTTCTTTGCTTGGGGAGATTCTTGTTTCCTTTTGCATTCTGATTTTTTCAGTGCTTGGTAGGAAAGATTGGTTCTTCGTTTCCTTGTCTGTTTCGAAGAGAAGTTTTAGTTTTCTCTCTCCTTTTATTTATTCAAAATCATTGTTGAACGATTTTCTTATTGTTTTGTGCATGATTGTTCGAAATTCTAGATCTTACTTTCATTAAGAAGAAATATTTCTTTTCAGCTTTGTGTGCATTAGAGTTAGTTTTGTTTGGAAATGTTAGTGAAATCATCTTTCCATTTTATGCATCTTTTTCAAGCATGAAAATATAGGAAACATTTTTGGTTTATTTATGTTTGATGTTCTCTAGATCTCTTTTTATTTTCCTTGAAGATTGTTGGGGTGCATTGATATTTCTCTTTTCGTTTGAAAAGATAGAATTACATTTGCATTTGGGTGTGCATTTTTTGGAAGAAAAGTAAATCTCTCTCCTTCTTTTAGGTAGAATTTCATTGAAGAGGAAAACTTGCATTATCATATAGATTAGTGTGCATCTTCTTTAAATTCAAGTTTTCACTCCATGGTTCCACCTAAACGTACAAGATAAAATTAACGGTAGTACTAGGTTAAAACTTTTATAAATTTGAGTGATAAGTTAGTGACATGTTCGAGCATCGTAAACATAGGAGCTATCATTACTTTGTCTGCACTACATCCCAGGATTCGCGTAGTTCTTCCACGTACCGTTGGTATATCGAACGACCTTTCATGTACCCTTGAGGTATATAGAAAGGTACTTCATGTACTTGATTGTATGTAGGAAGGCCCCTTGTGAACGGTTGTGCATTAGACATCACTACTACCGATTTGAGCTCCCAAATACCTAGCGTATGTCGAGAGATCCTTTTTAGGAATCCTCAAACCATCTGAGTTATCCTTTTGGCTTGTCCTGTGAGGTTCCTAACTCTTATCCACTCCTTTCACATGTTTTCTTGTTTCTTTTCATTTGAGTAGTACTTGCTTTTGTGTGGTGGTTAGGGGGTTTTTATAGATTTTAGAGATGGCATCCCCATATGGGACTACCAATCAAGAGATCCCTTTCCAAGTTTTACCTTTTGTATTCCCTCGAAGTGAAGGTGTTGGTCCTCCCTTTATTTCCACTCTAAATCCTCCTGGGTTCACTATAGGATTACCGATCTGGCTGTTTAATCTGGTAGTTCCTGTTACACCTAATGTCTCAAATGTCACCTCTACTCCGAGAGAGGATCAACCTCAACCTAATCCCTCTCCTTATTTGTTGGTTATGGCTTCAACCTTTCTTCTTCTTCGCTTGACCAAATATCTATGGTTAGTAGTCATGTGGATAAGAAGAAGAAGAAAGGGAAGGGTAAGAAGAAAAAGGATAAGAAAGAGAAAAAGCAGCAACCATCTGCTCTTGATGGTCCCCGTTCTAAGAGAACACTCGAAAAACCCAAGTTCCCTTGTAAGCTTTGCAAGGGGGGCCACCTTCTTAAGGAGTGTCCTAGTCTCTCTTGTGTACAAGAAGAGTGGTCTAGAAGGTCCAAACCGTCTATGTCATCAACCTCTGATCATCATGTTGTCAATACTCCCTTAACCAATGACCCATTGGTAAAAGGTCGTAAGGGTAAAGTCTTGTATCCTTATTTGATATGCAAGGCTATGCATCGTACTTTTCTTTGTCCAAGCATGGATGAAGCTTTGTGTTGGTTGGAAAATATTACTAATCATCAATAGGTGATTCCAACAAGTGATAGTAATTTATCCCTCGATTCCTCCCTGGTTGACCAAGTGATCAATTCAGTTTCTTCTATAATTGATCCCACTCTTCCTTCGGAGAGTGAAATAGTCGAGTCGATGTCATTTCCACCTGATCCCACTCTTTCATTAGAGAGTGTTAAGACTGAAGTAGTCTCTTTGACCAAATATTCATCTTGTTCTTCTCTTCTAGTAGAGAATGAAGTGAATCATGCTGAAGTTTTTATGCTTCATTTTGATTGTTCTCGAGAAGAGGAAATTTTGTCTGTTTCAATAGAACCCTCTCCGAGTAGTGAGGTTATTTTTTTTGACTGGAGTAATCTAATAGAGTCTCGTCTTCATTTGAGTGTTCCTTTCTAGATAGTTGTGAACGTTACTGCTAGGTGGATACTTTGCACTATTGTTGACGAAGGGGATTCTGTTAGTATTCTATCCTCAACTGCTTGGAAAGCTTTCGGGACCCTTCCTTATTTTCCTATTACATTAGGAGGGAAAATTGTCTGTATTGATGTTATGGTGGTCCAAGGTCCTTTAGATTTCAATTTTCTCCTTGGACATGATTATGTTTACGCCATGAAGGCTGTAGTGTTCACACTCTTTAGATTTATGCATTTTCCACATGATGGGAAGATTGTGACCATTGATCAACTTTCTTTTGTTACACCCGACCATCGTGTGACTCCTAGTAATCAGAATGCTCTAAATGTGCCGCATGTTCTTGTGATTCCTTCCCCTTCTTCTAGTTAGCTTCTTCCCATCATAGGTAAAATGGGCGGCATGGCTCTAGTCTATGGACATCTTAATGGAGCTAAGCCACTAGCTTTTATGTAATGGGGGCAACCTACCAACCTCCAGATATCATGTTCAGTAGGAGTAGGTTCATGAGCATAGTTCCCATTCTGTGTCAATCTCATTAAAAAATGAAACAGATCCTTGTGGGAATAGTTCCCATTTTGTGTCAAGTTCGTTAAAAATGAAATAGATCCTTGTGAGCATAGTTCCCATTCTGTGTCAATCTCATTAAAAAATGGAATAGATCCTTATGAGCAAAGTTCCCATTCTATGTCAAGCTCACTAAAAAATGAAATGGATCTCCTTAAGCATAGTTTACCTTTTGGTTTCAATCTTGCATAAAAATGAAATAAATCTTGAGCATAGTTCATTTTCTATTTCAAGCTCGTTAAAAAATGAAGTAGGATTCCTTAAGCATAGTTAACCTTTTGGTTTTAATCTTGCATAAAAATGAAACCATGTTCCAAGCATAGTTACCTTCTATTTCAAACTTGTGTAAAAATGAAACAGACCCCCTTCCCTTGAGTCGAGTCTTCCCTTTAATGTTAGAGCTTGAACCTTCTTTTAACTTTCCTGATTCTCATTCTTCGTACCCCCCTGGTGAACATTTTCACATTAGTAACCAGGTTTTTTAGGTTGGGAATGGAAGAAGAATCGTCAGATGAAACGAAGCTTGGGGGGCATGTCGAGCCCCTAGAAACCATGCTGGGGGTAAGCTTCTCTAGAAATCATGTTGGGGGAAAGATTACAACCTCTGTATATCATGTTAATGGGATTTTTCAAGCATAGTTTACCCATTTATTTTGATCTTGCATAAAAATGAAACCAATCTTCTAGCATTATTTCAACTTATCTTCAAGCTCGTTAAAAATAGTAAGATGGTGTTGAGCTTACTTTTCATTTCTTGTGCTCTGGTTAAAACATGAAAAGTGGTTTGAGATTAGTTTATTACTTTTTCGTGCTCTGGATTTAAACATGAAAAATTATAATGGAGTCTCCTTTAAGCTCTTTCCAGACACCATAAATATGAAAAGATTGTCGAGTACTTGTCTTCTTCATACTCATAAAAGTATTTGAAGAGTCATCTCTATGATGGTAGGTTATCTATTTTTCGGTTCAGATGGACTATTTACGAAAAAAGAACACTCCAGCCAATCATGACTGGAAGAGTTCTCTAAGGTATTATTTTATACTTTTTCGGGCCTTAGGGACTAAATCATACGAAAAAGGATCCTTTGGAGTCTTCTTTCGTTGTTGTTGAGACTCTCTAAACATGAAGGATAGCAAGTTAACTTTCATTGGACTCATTAAATTAAACATTGAGAGACCCTCTTTTGGGAATGAACCCCTCCTCTCTCGGGTTCATAAAACATATGAGTTTGGACTTGTCTTCGGACGAGCTACAATGAGTGTTTGTTACCTTCTTTGGACTTGTAAAAATGAAAAGAGTCACTCATCAATAATGATGGGGAAATTAAGGGAAGGGAATCAATTCGTTTTGGAAATAAATGGTAGTTTGTTGTTACCCTTGAACATGGCACTTATCTGCATCTCATTCAGTCAATTGGGTATTCGGTTGGCTTGCAAGTCAATCCACTTTCATGAGTCATGTCACTCCTTTGATTCTTTTCAAAAGAATGCATTGTCTTCTATCATATCATGTATCTGTCTGGTCTAGTCAATGATGCCAAGTTTATAAGTCATGCCGCCCGATGTTCAAAGGGAAGTTGAAAAAGTTTACCTCTGCAGTCAAAACAACCTCTGTGTCAGTACTTTTGAGTCAATCTTATGGTTACCTCATTCACATCATTCCATAACTTTGTTCCGAGTTTCGTGTCATTGATATGGGATTCACCATGGCCCTCCTTCAACGAGACTATTCCTGTCGACATCAGCTCATCATCCAGGAAATAGTCTTAGAAACAAGTTTAGTACCTTGAGATATGTATGCCTCAATGACATATTCTCTCTCTCTCGACATAGGTTCACATCATTGAACTTTGATCGATAGAGTCGACTGGGTGTTCGACATCAAGACATCTATTCACACTCAGTAGATTGTACTAGGGTACCTTGGGAATCATTGACATTGGTCGGTAATCAAGTGGTTTCTACCATGTTCGACTTCATAACATTATAATCACATGGATAGAATCATACTTTGTGGAAGATGAGATGAAGACCCTGGGTACTTGTTTAGCACTCATTGCTTTCCCCAAGTTGCGATGGAATTTTGATGCCAAGCATGGATCCACATTTGTATGGTCGTGGCTATGCTCAAATTTGCACTTGTATGACATATATATACATTGTATGTCTGGTAGCTATGTTCAAGTTTGAGTCCTCTATCACATGGATCTACATTGTATTCTAGTATCCATGGTTGTTTATTCCTCTCATGTATCTGCCTTGTATTGGCTTGTAGCCATGATTTGGTTACATTTATTTATGAGTCAAACATATTGATGTATTGCAAATTCCTACTCGATGACACTCTCCGATCAAGCTGACTCTTACCTCGAAGTGATAACTTGTTCTCTCAAAGCTCTCACCTATCATATCCCTCTAGCCTCATGCTTTGGGGGAGATTCTGTTACACCAAAATCCTATCACCTACATGTGATAAGATCCTTAACACTTCTATTTTCCCTAAATCCCAAACCTGGAGTGGAAATAGTGCTCTGGATGTCAATTTTACACAAAAAAAACTCTAGCATCGCTTTTTCCCTTTAGCTTGTGAGAGGTACCTTATGCAGCACCACCTGAGTCCTAGTATAGATAAGTGGTGCCACTGCATATGTGCTTTGTTCTGCAAGCAATTATTACCTACACCGCTCTATCATAAAGGTATATAAGTGGTACCCTTGGTAAAAGGTGAAAAAAAGAAGCCTCATGAAGCTTCTAGATCAAGAGCTTCATGGATATCCTTATCCCTACACACCTGGGTCAGGTAAGCTTGAGATCCATGCTTTGGGGATCTCATGGACACCTCACCCACCAATATATCAATCATTTTTATCCTTTTGAGCCCTATAAAACCAATCTCTTACCCCATGGTTGAGGGGGAGAACTGAATGGTAAAGTTATGCTGTTGAATTGACTGTCTAGCCTAATCCATCACAGAGCACAAGAGATCAAGTTGGAGCTATCGGGGATGAGATGTTTGTCTTGTGAAGTATTTTGTCGACACTAAGGCACATGGTTGTAAGCTCTTTCATGTATTTTATAATGCAAAGTTTATTTCCTTCCCACATATCTGTTGCATTGATCTCGCATATATGTTATTGGATTCCTTAGTCACTAGTATGAATGTGTAGGTAATTTTCTGGTAGATTTGATGTCTTTGCATGTTTGACATGTTCTACAGGTACACAGACTCTTTATCAAAGCATCGTTCCAGGTGCCTATAACATTTAGGGAAGGTCTTCAACCTTTTTCATTCACTCATTTGTTTTGGATCTGAACCATTCAGACCAGAGGAACAACTTTTGTCCATAAAGGTGCAATATTCATAACAACAGTAACATGAAGGTTGATACAATTATTCAAACCTTTAAAAAATTTAAAATCTACTTAAATTTTTTTTATACCCACATTCATAAGCTCTTTTGCAGTTGATGTTTTTTTACAACTCACTTTCCAAGACTCCACATTGTTGAATATTAACATTAGCATGAATAATTTTAAAAATTTGCATACTAACATTAAAAAAATGACAAGTGCAGTAAATCACATCAACACATTGAACACGAGCTTTTCACTGGGGAAACCTTTGAAGGACAAAAACCCCAAAAGAATTAGTAATTCATCTCGTAAATGAGATGACTGAGTTTTTCAAGAATTCTCAAACCCTAATAAGTTTGTTCAATAGATCCACAAAATCACAGAAGATAATCTTTTACACAAAAATGCCAAATTAGGGCTTGCTGCCCTAATCTTTCTCTCTCCTACCCAGAAAACACAGGCTGCTCAAAATTCTTTTTTTCCTGCTTAAATTTCTTTTCTTCCTACCCCTGAGATGCAGGGGTGGTTGTTTCCCTACCCGAACCTGCCTGGACCCTATTGGGTTGCTTCTGCCCTGCCTAGATCTTCCCAGAGGGCAGTTCTTCTGTACGGAGGGCCTACTTTGTCTACTCAGGTTTTGTTTAGGCCACCTGAGCCTCTATTCCTTCCTGGACCTCAGCGCTGTGCCTCTGCATCTGCCCATGCTACTACCTAAAGGTCTTAGCAGACCTTTGTTTGCTGGCTCAAGATCCATTTGGGACTGCCTAGAGCCTGTTAGGCCTGCTTTGTGTTCTTGGATACCCTTAGCAGGTTTCCCTGAGCCCTACTAGGGTTTCCTATAAGTTGTCATGGGCATTAAAGGGCAGCCCAAACCCTGCTAGGTCTTTCTCGAGTTTCTGCAGTAGAAGGGTCGCACCCTACAGAGGACTTCCCGAGTGGTAGAAAGGGCTACCGTGAGATTTCGCAGCCTACCTAGGAAGAGTTACAGTTTCCCGTGAATGTTGTTGAGTGAGCTGCGAGGAGGAGAGAAGGTAGGGTAAAACCCTATATGCTACAAGAATAGTAAAACCCTAGTTTAGGGTTGATAGCAAGACAAGTGTGGATTCCCTAGCTAGACTCATCCATGCTAGGGTATAACTACAAGACAAACTTTCTTCTTCTTGAACCAGCAAAATCTTAATCATTGGAGCAGCTGAACCTATGAGAGTAAAGTGTGTGTAATAATGTAATGGATTGATCTTATTTTATAGCCTTTGAGTCACCTGTAAGTGGACCAAAAAACAAATGAAAAAAATATTATTCTTTTATTCTTTTATCACTTTGACTTTTACCTTTAGTGGTACTACAGGTCTTTTTGCACTTCCATTTGACACCTTAGTGGTACTAAGGGTCTTTATGTATTTTAAACTTTTGATTTAGCCTTATTGAAGTGCCCTGTGGTCAAAATAAGTGGTCAAGGTGGTCCTTCATCCCCACTCAAAGTACATCATCGTAAATAGAGATAATTACTAATGCTTTTATCTCACACTCTATGTGACATCAAGATCCTTGGAGAAGATCACGAATCCCACCGATTGAGGGTCAGAGTGTCACACATGCCTAGACCCAGTCTAGGGATTATAGTGTTATCCTAGTAATAGATGAGGTGTCTCAGCCATAGGCTGCATAATTTGACACTAAGTCAAATACTTGGTAATAGACCAAGCGTCTCCATTTTCCTGGAGAATGGCCCTTAACCCCAAGCTGAGTCCTTAGTCCCAGACTAGGTAAATTCCTGGTAACTGACCAAGTGCCTCCATTCAAAGAATGGCTACTCATCTCTAGGCTGAGTCACCCAGTGTTAGAATGGTTCCACATCCTGGTCCCGAACTAGATGTCACCATTCAACAGAATGGTCACTCAACTCAAGGTTGATTCCCCCTATACTGGATTGGTTCTATATCCTGGTCCCAGACCAAATATCCCCATTCAATAGAATGGTCAGTCAACTCTAGGTTGAGTCCCCCAGTACGGGGCTAGTTCCACATCCTAGTCCTGGACCAGATGTCTCCATTCTCCTAAGAGAATGGCTCTCGATGTTGCTCAAAAAAATCAACACTCCCTCTCAGCATGAGAGGCATTCTCTACCATGCCAAGCTTGTCACGAAAGTACATGAACTTTGATGTTGTCAGAGGCTTGGTCAATATATATGTGATATGTTCATCTACATGAATGTACTGCAACTTCAAAGAACCTCTTTGTACTAGCTCTATGATGAAATGATACATCATTTCAATGTGTTTCGATATATCATGAAACACCAGGTTCTTTGAAAGCTTAATGCAACTCTGATAATCAGAATGGATGATCGTTGATTTAAGCTTTCCACTGAGCAGATCAGATAGAATTTTTCTGAGCCAAACTGCTTCCTTGCAGGCATCACTTGTAGCAATATATTCTGCCTCAACTGTACTCTGATCTATGGAACCATGCTTCCTGCTGGACCAAGAGATCATTGCAGATCCCATATTGAAGCAGAAACCATAGGTGTTTTTAAGTCTACTGCACTGTGAGCCCAATATGAATCAACATATCCTAATAATAATACTCCACTGCTGAAGTATACTTGATCCCATAAGTGATAGTACCTCACACATATCTGAGTACATGTTTAGTAGCTACCAAATGTATGTGCTTCAGATCAGACATTAACTGACTCAAAGCATTCACTGTGTAACAAATATCTGGTCTTGTATGCATGAGATACATCGAGGATCCAATAAGTTGTTTGTATAGAGTAGAGTCCACACTTTGTGAACTGGAGGCTAAGTCACACAACTTCGTCAAGTTGGTAGTCATGGGTATTCTCATGGACTTGTAGTATTGCATCCCAAATATCTACAAGATCCACAATGCATACTTTCCTTGTGTCTGGAAAATATTGCTTGTTTTTTTTTCTAGACCTCTAAGCCAAGGAAATAGTGCATCAAACTGAGATCCTTCATCTCAAATTCAGAGGTGAGCTACCTCTTACACTGTTCTATCGACTGTTCATCACCTGTAAGAAACAAGTCATTTACATATAGAACAAGGATCAATACATGATTATGAACAACCTTAAAGTACAAGTTGGAGTTAGCTATACTTTTGGAAAACCCCAAGCTGTGGAGAAATATATCCATCCTTGGATACCAAAAGCTCGGAACTTGTTTCAATCCATACAATGATTTCTGCATTGTACACACATGGGTCTTATTCCCATGAGTCACAAAGCCTTCAGGTTGTTTAATTACACTTTCTACTCAATCTTTCCATTGAGGAAGGTTGTCTTTACATCCATCTGATGTAACTTCCATCCAAATACTGCAACAAGATAAATGATGGTTCTAATGGTAGTATACCTAGAAGCAGGAGAAAATATCTCATTATAGTCAATGCTTTATTTCTGAGTGAAGCCACGAGCTATGAATATGGATTTATACTTCTCCACAATGCCATCAGTAGCATGCTTGATTTTTTAAAGCCATCTAGATGTCACCACTGAATTTCCTGTTGGACAGGGAACAACTTCCCACACATCATTCTTCATGATTGAACTATACTCTTCAATCATGGCATCAAACTATACCTGTTAAAATTGCTACTTCTTTGTATGTGGAAGGTTCTGTACTAATGAGCTGGCTCATAAGACCATAATACTTATGTGGTCTTATGCTTTCTCTGAATGTCTCAGGAGGAGCTTTATGCTTCTCGACTTCTTGTACCTTTTCTCAGTACCAAGTAGGTCTCCTTTTAGAAGGAGGAACTTCAAGCAGTTCTTTTGGTGGACTTTCAGTGTCCTGGGGTGCATCTGGAATTTGATCCTCAAATTCCTTTTCCTCACTCTGAACTTCTGAATATGGAAACTCAAGGGGAGGTACTTCATCTTCCTTTAAAATCTCTTGTGTTTGACAAAACCTAGCTTCCTCATGAAATATCACATCTCTATTAACTTCAATGTACCTCTGTCCAGATATATAAATGTCGTAGGCCTTCGAGTTGTCACTGTAACCTAAAAATATACCTTTCTTATCGGAAGGCTCTAGCTTGGCCCTCTTTTCCTTTGGCACATGAATGTAAACCTGAGTGCCAAATATCCTCATGTGGTCAGCTATAGGTTTCTTTCTGGTGAAGACTTCTTCTGGAGTCTTCTCCCCCAAGATAGCATGAGGGATTCTATTCTAGATATACACAGTAGTACCTACATCTTCATCCCACAAGAATAAAGGAAGATCTAGATTGGTAAGCATGGATTTAAAAACTTCATAGATCGTTATGTTCTTCCTTTTTGTAACCCCATTCTATTGAGGGTTGTACAGTATTGCCAGCTCTTTCCTGATTCCTACTTCTTGGAAAAAATCATCAAACTCATTAGATTCATACCCAACTTTGTTATCCGATGTCAAGATATAGATATGTCTTCTAGTCTGATTTTCAATCAGAGCCTTGAACTCGTTGAACCTG
Organism: Pseudotsuga menziesii; assembly: GCA_001517045.1. Lineage (NCBI taxonomy): Eukaryota > Viridiplantae > Streptophyta > Pinopsida > Pinales > Pinaceae > Pseudotsuga > Pseudotsuga menziesii. The sequence goes on along the minus strand of LPNX010979618.1, from coordinate 77,995 downwards.
TCAAAAGTTTTACTTTTTTCCTTGAGAAAGTAAATCCATGACTTTTGAGAGTGATCATCTATGAACAAGACATAATACAAGCACCCACTCAAGGAGGGTGAAGACATAGGCCCACAAATGTAAGAGTGAATCAAATCTAAAATGCCTTTAGATCTATTCTTTCTTCTGGAAAAGGATTTCTTAGTGTTCTTACCTAGAGAACATCCTTTGCAAATTCCATCATGTTTTGGAGATACTTTGGGCATACCTATGACCATCTTCTGCAATATTGTAAGAGCTTTGTAGTAAAGGTGTCCAAACCTTCTATGCCATATCTCACATGGATCAACTATATGATGTACCAAAGCATGAGTGGAATCTTCAGAATCCTTGTAAAGGCCTCCCTCTCGAACCCCAATATGTACAACTGAGCTTAGATTTTCATCCTTTACCCATAGAAGGACCTTCTTGTCCATGAAGAGGACTATGTAGCCCTTTTACTCTAAGAGAGAAACAGATAGAATATTCTTCTTCAAACCAGGAACATATAAGACATCATCAGTATGTAAAACTGTACCTTAGTCAAGTTGAAGTGAACTTGAGCCAACTCCTTCATTCTTGTAAGTGGAGTCATCTCCAAGTTCCACCTGAGTAGTGAAATTATTCTTTCTATAACTAGTGAGAGATCCACGGTTACCCGTCACATGCCTGGAGGCACCACTATCCACCAACCAAGAGGTAGCACTGTCTGTGATGGATCTAGAAAGAGTATAGATAAGGTACTACTCTCTTCTAGGTTTGTCTTCTTTATTAGCCCTGGTTTTCTTCTTATTCTTAGATTTTTATTCTTCTTCTTCTGCACCAGACGCTTGAAATCTTCTTTTGAATTTCTTATTATTATGCCTGCAATCCCTAGAAAAGTGCCCAAACTTGTGGCAATTATAGTATTCCACTTTTGAAACATCAGAGAACTTACCTTGAGGTTTCTTTCCATTATTTTTCTAAGAGAAGGGCTTCTTGAACTTTTTTGCCTTTGCTCCAAGTCCAAGGTTTCCTTCCTTAGTTTCTTTTCCTGAAGTACTTCCCCCTTCTTCCAAGAAATCGTGCCAAATTCTTTCAAAGTTTGGTTGATTCTCATGTCCATTGACAGATGCCAGGAATGTTTCCCAAGATCTTGGGAGACCATTCACCACTATCTACACAAGATCATCGTCATCAACAACAATACCAATAGCACTAAGTTGATCTCTTACATGTACAATATTTGTGAAGAAGATACCAACCCCTTCATCCTTGTTCATCTTCAATGTTCAAAGTCTTTTCTTCAAGAATCTCTTGTGACTAGGAGCCTTCTTCTCATATAAGTTATCCAAGGTGTAAAAGCATTCTTTGGCAATCTTTAATGCTGTGTTGTTGGGCATCACAATTCCTTTGATAGAATCATAGATGTTCCTTCTAGCCTTAGCGTGTTTCTTCTTGTAAGCAATTCTTCCAGCATTAGATGTTGTCTCTTCACTGAAATTGAACACAATGTCATCAAGGTCATTTTCTTCTAGAATAGTTGTAAGCCTAGATTTCCAAGAGTTGTAGTTAGATGAACCTTGAATCTTTTCTTCCGGTCTAAAGATGTTGATGACCATCTCTGCCACTTAGTCAAATGTCAAGTCTGCAAAATATCCCAAGGTCTAGGAAGACAACATCAAATTCTTCTTACTCAGTCTTCACATGCTAATCTCTGATATGATGTTTAATTTTAGCATTAGCATGAATACTTTTAAAAATTTGCAGACTAACATAAAAAAAATGACAAGTGCAGTAAATCACATCAATACATAAACACACTGAACACAAGAGTTTTTCACTAGGGAAACCTTTAAAGGACAAAAACCCCAAAAGCATTAGTAATTCATCTCGTAAATGAGATGATTGAGTTTTTGAAGAATTCTTAAACCCTAATGGGTTTGTTCAATAGATCCACAAAATCGCAGAAGATAATCTTTTACATAAAAATATGAAATTAGGGCTTGCTGCCCTAATCTTTCTCTCACCTTCCTAGAAATCATAGGATGCTTGAAATTCTGTTTTGCTGCCCAAATTTCTTTTTTTCCTTCTTGTGAGATGCTCAGGTTGTTGCTTCCCTGTCTGAACTTGACCAAATATTCCTAGCGAGTAGATCTGCTGCCCATTGGGCCTACTCTATCTGCTTGGGTTTTGTTCAGGCTGCCCGAGCCTCTACTCCTACCTAGACCGCAGCTCGTGCCTCTGCTCCTGCTTGTGCTGCTTCCTGAAGGTCTTAGCAGACCTCTGTCTTCTTTCCTGAGGTCCATCTAGGACTTCCTGGAGCCCTTTAGTGTTGATGTGGGTTCCTGGAGACCCTTAGCAGGCTTCCCCAAGCCCTGCTAGGGTTTCCTGTAAGTGGTTGTGGGCATCAAAGGGCATCCCAATCCTTGCTAGGGCCTTCCTGAGTTTCTAGCATAATGGTCAAGCCCTATAAAGGAATGCTCGAGTAATAGAAGGGGCTGTCGTGAGATTTTGCAGCCTATCCTGGAAGATTTGTAGGTTCCCGTGAATGTTGTTGATTGAGCTATGAGGAGGAGAGAAGGTAGTGTAAGACCCTAGATGCTGCAAGACTGGTAAAACCCTAGTTTAGGGTTGATAACAAGACAAGTGTGGATTCCCTAGCTAGACTCATCCATATTATGGCATAACCACAAGACAAACTTTCTTCTTCTTGAACCAACGAAATATTCTTCCTTGGAGAAACTGCACCTGTGAGAGTAAAGTGTGTGTAATAATGAAATGGATTGATATTCTTTTATAGCCTTTAAGTCACCTGTAAGTGGACCAAAACTCAAAAGAACAAAATATTATTCTTTTATTCTTTTATCACTTTCACTTTTACGTTTAGTGGTACTACAATTCTTTTTGCACTTTCACTTTTACATTTAGTGGTACTACAAGTCTTTTTGCACTTTCACTTTTACGTTTAGTGGTACTACAAGTATTTTTGCACTTTCACTTTGACACCTTAGTGGTGCTAAGGGTCCTTATGTATTTTAGACTTTTATTTTAGCCTTCTTCAAGTTCCCTGTGGTCAAGACAAGTGGTCAAGGTGGTCCTTCATCCCTACTCAAAGTACATCATCATAAATGGATAGAATTACTAATGCTTTTATCTCACACTTCATGTGACACCAAGATCAGATACCAAGGTGTCTTAACCAAGGGTAGGTAATCCTTGGACAAGATCACAAAGCCCACTGATTGAGGGTCAGAGTGTCACACATGCTGAGAACCAGTATAGGGATTATAGTGTTATCCTAGTAATAGATGAGGTGCCTCAGCCATAGGCTACATAATTTGACACTAGTTCAAATACTTGGTAACAAACCAAGCGCCTCCATTCTCCTGGAGAATGCCCCTCAGCCCCGGGCTGAGTCACTAGCCCTGGACTAGGTAAATTCCTGGTAACTGACAAGGTCATCTATTCAAACAATGGCTACTCAGATCTAGGCTAAGTGACCTAGTGCTAGAATGGTTCCACATCCTGGTCCTCGACCAGATGTCACCATTCAACAGAATGGTCACTCAACTTAATGTTGAGTCTCCCAATGCTGGACTAGTTCTATATCCTGGTCTTGGACCAGATATCCCCATTCAATAGAATGGTCACTCAACTCTAGGTTGATTCCCCTAGAACTGGACTCAACCTAAGAGAATGGCTCTCGATGCTGCTTAGAAAAATCAACACACATCCCTCTTTTGTTACAATCAACATTTCACTGTTCCTGCTGATGTAATAAAACTATTATTAGCTTATGGATCAATTAACATAGAAAGTCTATGGTTTGTAATTTTACCTATTATATCCTTCTCTATTGATTGATGAGCTACATGTCTAGTGTCATGACAGTCATGGGAGGAAAAGTTAGGATACAAGATTCTATACACCAATATTATAAAGAGGAAAACTTAGAAATAATGAGTTGGGACAAAACTTTTGCTTTATGGTATTTGTGATGAATGTCATTTGATAGATATTATATATCTTGTATTCTCATTGTGTTTTTAGTCAAGTCTTAAGTTCTACAGTTTATAGTTGTTTTAGACTTTTCTCCACATTTGAGTTCACTTTATTTATTGTTTATGGCATTGCATTATTTTTATCTGAAATTAGGAACTTATGTTTCAATGTTATTAATGCTCAACTTGAATGATATTATTTTTCCTTATGTTTTTTTGCAGCCTAGACTAAAATACTTACCTATGCAATATTTTATCAAGCAAGATATGACTTCATCTACTTATTATTTGTACTTGGGTTTGACTTCAAGTGAGTGCTTGTTATGTACCTCTACAATTTTTCTTGGTCATTATATTGGTCACTATTAATATTGTGAATCTATTCCCATTGTTAGAGATATACATATATTTTTGTAATTCAACATATGATATTGTTTTGATCTTATTTAGAATTTCATATATCCATGCCAACAAATTACTCAATCCTTAGGATACATTCTCCTATTGGCATAGAAAAGGTAGACTTTAAATCACCTTTAAATAGAAATTAGCATAGATAACAAACACAAACATAATAGAGAATTCAATACCATGGAAACAACTTTATAGTTTCAAACTTGTAGCAAGAAGGCTCCCAAATTTGTTGTGTTTGATGTACTTAGGATTGTACGCAATGTAGAGATTCAAACCTATAGCAAGAGAGTTACCATTCTTTTAATCGTTCATGTGCATAGGATTGTAGATGATATTGTCTAGTAGCATGTTGATTTTTTTATCTAGATGGCATGCAATATCCTCAATTAGGTTACTTTAATCTTAATACTCTTGTTTATTGTTGACTCCCCCTTCAAGCCTTGCTTTTGCATCTTTCCAAAGTGTGAGGGGGTGAGCATCCAACGGTAGGGATTTGAAGTATAAATGTACCAACAACAAGGATTTGGTGTTCAAGGGAAGGAACATTTAGCATGTAGATTAAAAATATCTCTTTATGCATTGGGAAAATGAGGATTGAGAAGATGTCCTTTTGACCCTGTTAGCACACTTTTTCACCCCTCTAATAAGTTCTGGTGTGAGCATAAACCAGTGTTAAAAAATGGATAATATAAGAAGTGAATTCTTAATTCCCTTGTGATCCCTCAAATGTGAAAAATTTCCAATCTTCTTTATGAATTCTTTGGTCCTCTTATATCGTGGAACATTCCCTTCTGATCCCTCAAATGTGAAAAAAAATTCATGTTTTCCCTCTTTGCCTATCTTTCTACACATAGATATTTTAGACAATCTAGTAGGCAGGGACATGTGTCTTATTGCGCTTTATTCAATATTTCGTGCTTTGAACAAGATTTGTTCCAACTTCAATAGACTTGATTTTCCAGTCTCTGTGTCATCAAGTTTCACCACTGGGCACTCAGGATCAAATTTTTTTATTTATTTTCCTCACTTCCACAATATTTTATTTTACTATCCCATAGAAAAGGCATGTTCAAACTTGGTTTCCCACTGCATATGTTGATAACATGGTTCCAATTAAATGCAAAACCATACAAGAATAAATGGATTATTTTGAAAGGAAAAACATTGTCATCAATGCATAGATAATTTATTGTACCCATAAGGAGTATCAATCCTTTCACGTTTCCTTAGCTTGTATTTCTCTATATGGGATTCTATAGTTGTCAAAATTTCTCGTAGTCCAATAGATTTGATGGTGTGTACCCTCCAACTGCTAATTGTGCTTCATCTCAATGATTCCATTTTGTTGAAAACCTTTAACAACTCAAATCGAATACTACCTAGCCAAGTGTTTAAAGGTCAGCATCTGATTCTCCACCATTTAGATCACTTGTGACAAACATTTCCCTTTTACAACCTCTTTATCTTCTAATATCCTCACCAACCATGCAAGTGACCTTTGGATCATACGCATCATTCATCAACCTAGCGGTGACATGTTTTAAGACCTTTGTTCGTGTAGGTAAGTTGAAAAAACATGATCCAAATAGAACCTTTCTGGTCCTTAACCCTCTAGAGTGTTGTGCAGCAATTTTAGGGGTTAATAGACCCTAAACTCTACACCAAAAATGAGAATGGTGATGTGGTGATTCTAGTGATATATTTTGATGACATCATGATTTTAGGTAGTGAGGTAAGAGAAATTCCAGAGGTAAAAACATATTTATGCTTATCTTTTGACATGACAGATTTAGGTCTTTTACATTATTTCTTAGCCATAGAAATTTGGCAAATAGATGATCATATTTTTTCTTCACAAATATAATATGCCCAAATTTGTTAGATAAGTTTAGGATGGAATATGGTTAAATATCATCAACACCAATGGATAAAGGGATCAAACATTCAACTAAGACTCATTCATATGTAGTCAATGGAAAAATTTACTAGCTGTTGAATTTTAGCATTAGCATATAACTTAAAAATTTACAGATAAACTTAAACAAATAATAAGTGTAGTAAAAACACTTTCATCGCATCAACACAATGGACACGAGATTTTTCGCTAGGAAAACCTTCAAAGGAAAAAACCCCAAAAAACATTAGTATCTCATCTCGTAAATGAGATGACTTGGGAAATTATTCAAAATGTTCCTCAAACCCCAATCTGGGTTTTACCACAATTTATAGTGAAATACTCTTGGAAAAAATTAGAGCAAGGGTTTCAAACCCCAGGTGCTCAATTTCTAGATCTTTCAATAATTAGTTAAGACTGTAACAATAAATTATCATATCTACTTGGACAAATTAGGCCTTGTCCAGGAACAATAATAGGATGCCAAAAAGTTAAAAAATAGACTGCCCAAAAACAAAACACAAGTTGCCTGAAATTAACTTTTACTTGCTTGGATCTTATCAGCTTCCCGAAAAACTTAGTAACAGTCTCCCCATTGACTTTTTATATGTATGGAACCTTCTCTGCTCCTATCTATTGACTTCTTCCCTACCCGTGACAGTGGTGTGACTATTGGGAAACTGTTTGGTGCTGCTGAGGTGGCTGGGAAGCACCACATAGGCTGGTCCAAGGCTTTAAATCCTACCCAAGACTTCTCAAGGTCTACTCTTTAGTAGCCCAAGGTCTGTACAGACATTCCAGGTCTTCTATTTAGAAGCTCGTGACTATAGCAAACAGCCAGAGATGCTGAAATGGCTTTCTGGCTCTCTGTGGAAGTTCAGATCTACTCCCAAGCTTAGTGGTGGGGCCCACAGAGTTTCCCTAGGTGTTGAGATGGTTGCTGGTGAGGAGGACTGCTAAGAAAGTGAAGGATTTATTGAGATGAAGGTAAAACTGCCCGAGGTGCTGAGAATAATTTTGTTGAAAAAAACCTAGCCGAGGGTTAGTTGAGAGAGATGGGTTCCCAACTGGAAAAGCATAAGACAGTCTTCAATGTAACCTTTAACAATAGCAGCTTCATTTGTGAGAGCAAACTTGAGTGTGTAATAATGAGAAGACTTGATCTTCTTTTATATTCTTCATTCACTTGTAAGTGGGCCAAAATTAGGAAAGATAAAATAATAATATTTTAATATTTTCCTAATTTCACTTTTACCTTTTTACCAAAAAGGTCTTTTATTTATTTTTTATTTTTACCAAAAGTCCTTATTTATTTTGACTTTCACCTGTGGTCTAAAAGTCCTTATTTATTTTTGAATTTTGACTTTATCCTTTTTCCAAGTTCCCCTATAGTCTTTTTTATTCCAAAAGTACATCATCATAAACCAAGAGAGTACTTATTAATGATTTTATCTCACACTTTGTGTGAGACCTAGATCTGCTACTAGGGTAACTTAACCAAGGGTCAAAGTGTCACACATGCCTAGACCCAGTCTAGGGATTACAATGCCTTCCTAGTAACAGACTAGGTGTCTCCATTCTCCTTGAGAATGTCTACTCACAACTAGGCTGAGTGTACCAATACTAAACTGGTCCACATCGTGGTCTTCGACCAGATGTCTACCATTCAATGGAATGGTCACTCAACATTGGGTTGAGTCTACCCAGGGTAGAACTGGGTCTATATCATGGTCCTAGACCGAATATATACCATTCAACAGAATGGCCATTCAACACTAGGTTGAGTCTTCGTTGTGGTCCTGGACCAGGTGGTCCCATTCTCCTAAGAGAAGGGCTCTCGATGCTACTAAGAAAAATCAACACTCCCTCTCAGTGAGAGAGGCAGTCTATGACATACCAATCTTGCCATGAAAGTACATGAACTTTGATGCTTCCAGATGCTTGGTCAAGATATCTGCAATCTATTCATCTGTATGAATGTACTACAACTTCAGAGCACCTCTCTGCACTAGGTCTCTGATGAAATGATACCTCATTTCAATGTGTTTCAATCTATCATGAAACACTGGGTTCTCTGAAATATTTATGCAACTATGATTATCGCAATGGATGATCATTGAGTTAAGCTTTCCCTCGAACAGATCGTATAACAACTTTCTGAGCCAAATTGCTTCCTTGCACGCATCACTTGCAGCAATATACTCTGTCTCAACTGTACTCTGAGCTATGGAACCCTGCTTCCTGCTAGACCGAGAGATCATTGTTGATCCCATGCTGAAGCAATAACTAGAGGTACTTTTTTAGTCAACTTCACTTCTACCCATTTTGAATATGAATATCCAGATAACAATACTCCACTGCTAGAAGTATACTTGATCCCATACATCATAGTACCTTGCACATATTTGAGTACATGCTTGGTGGCTACCAAGTGTATGTGCTTTGGATCTGAAATGAACGAACTTAGTGCATTCACTGTGTAGTAGATGTCTAGTCTCGTATGCACAATATACATCACAGTATCAATGAGATGTTTGTATAGAGTAGATTCTACACTCTGTGAACTAGAGGCAGAGTCCCGCAAGTTTGCCAAGTTGGTAGTCATTGGTACACTCATGGACTTATAGTCCTGCATCCCAAATCTCTGCAATATATCTACTGCATACTTTCCTTGTGTCAGGAAGATATCACCTGGATTTTTCCAAATTTCTAATCCAAGGAAGCAATGCATCGATCCAAGATCTTTTATCTCGAATTCAGAGGTAAGTTCCCTCTCACAATGGTCTATCAATTGTTCGTCACCTGTAAGAAAAAAATCATCTACATATAGAACAAGTATCAAGACATGATTATGAAAAACTTTAAAGTACAAGTTAGAATCAACTGTACTTTCGGAAAACCCCAAGCTATAGAGAAATCCATCTATCTTGGCATAACAAACTCTCAGAGTTTGTTTTAGTCCATACAAGGATTTCTTCAGTTACATACATGGGTCTTCTTCCCATGAGTCACAAATCCTTCAAGTTGTTCAGTATAAACTTTTTCCCCAATCTTACCGTTGAGAAAGGCTGTCTTTACATCCATCTGATGTAACTTCCATCCAAATACTGCAACAAGAGAAATGATGGTTCTTTTGGTAGTGTACCTGGAAACATGAGTGAATTTCTCGTCATAGTCAATGCCTTCTTTCTAAGTGAATCCATGAGCTACGAATCTAGATTTATACTTCTCCACGTTGCCATCTACAACATGCTTGATCTTATAAAGCCATCTAGAAGTCACTACTGACTTTCCTGTAGGTCTGGGAACAACTTCCCAAACATAGTTCTTCATGATTTACTTATACTCTTCAATCATGGCATCAATCCATACCTGTTTACTTGTTGCTTCTTCATTTGATGAAGGTTCTAAACTGATAAGCTGACTCATAAGACCGAAGCACTTCTGTGGTCTTATGTTTTCTCTAAAAGTCCCAGGAGGAGCTTTATGCTTCTCGCCTTCTTGTACTGTCTCTCGATACCAAGCAAGTCTCCTTTTGGAAGGAGGAACTTCAATTAGTTCTTCGAGTGGACTTTCAATGTTCTCAAGAACATCTGGAATTTTATCATCAAATTCCTATTCCTCCCTATGAATTTATAAATATGGAAACTCAGGTGGAGCAAATGCATCTTCTAATGAAACCTCTAGTGTTTTACGAAACACAAATTTCTCATGGAAGATAACATTTATGCTGACCACAATGTGCCTCTGTACAGGTATATATACTTAATAAGCCTTTGAACAATCATTGTACCTAACAAATATACCTTTCTTACCAGAGGTCTCTAGCTTGGCCCTCTTCTCTTTTGGCACATGAACATACACAGGAGTACCAAATATCCTCATGTGACCAACCGCAGGTTTCTTCTTGGTGAAGACTTCTTCTGGAGTCTTCACCCCCAAGATAGAATGTGGGCTTCTGTTATGGATGTACACAACAGTTCCTGTAGCTTCATCCCACAAAGACAAAGGAAGATCTAGATCAGTGATCATGGCTTTAGCAGCCTCACAAATCATTCTATTCTTCCTTTATACAACCCCATTCTACTAAGGCTTGTAAGGTACTGTCAGCTCTTTGTTGATTCCTGATTCTGGACAAAAATAATCAAACTTATTAGATTCATACTCACCTATGTTATTAGATCTCAAGAGATGGATGTGTCTGCCAGTTTGATTTTCAATTAGTGTCTTGAACTCTTTAAACTTGTCAAAGGTTTCACTCTTGGCCTTCAGGAAGTAATTCCAAGAATTTTGAGAGTAGTCATCAATAAACATGACATAATATAAACATCCACTCAAGGAGGGTGAAGATATGGGCCCACAAATGTCAGAATGAATCAAATCCAAAATGCCTTTAGATCTAATTTTTCTTATGGGAAAGGATTTCTTATGGAGAAACTTCCTTCATGTTTTGGAGAAACTTCTAACATGCATATAACCATATTCTGTAATCCTAGGAGAGTTGTGTAGTGAAGGTTTTCAAACCTTCTATGCTGAAGTTCATAAGGATCAACTGTGTGATGTGCCAAAGCATGAGTGGAAACTTTAGAAGCCTTGTAGAGGTCTCCCTCTCGAACCCCAATCTATACTTCTGAGTCTAGATCTGTGTCTTTTTCCCATAAATAGACCTTCTTGTCCATGAATAGGACTCTGTGGCCCTTGTCTTCTAAACCAGCAACATATAAAATATTCTTCTTTAAACCAGAAACATAAAGAATATCATCAATATGAAGAACCGTACCTAAGTCAAGTTGAAGTGAAGTTGAGCCAACTCCTTCAATCTTGTAAGTGGAGTCATCTCAAAGTTCTACTTGAGTGATGAATTTCTTCTTTCTGTAGCTGGTGAGGGTTCCATAGTTACCTGTCATGTGCCTGGATCTATCACTGTCAACCAACCAAGAAGTGGAGAAAGCTGAGAAAGAACCACTTACAGTAGAAATCAAGTAGTACTCTCTTTTATACTCATCAGTTTTATTAGCCTTGGTTTTCTTCTTCTTCTTTGGTTCTTCATCTTCTTCTTCCTCTCCTTCTGCAGTAGATGCTTGAAACCTTCTCTTGGGTTTATTATTTTTCTTCCTGTAGTCTCTAGCATAATGTCCAAACTTGTGACAAGTATAACATTCAATTTTAGAAATGCCATAAAACTTACCTTGAGGTTTTTTTCCCTTCTTTTGCTAAGGGAAAGGCTTCTTGAATTTCTTTGTCTTTGTTGCAAGTGCAAGGTTATCCTCCTTGGTCACCTTTCTAGAGTTCCTTCCTTCTCATTCTATGCAATCATGCCAAAGCCTTTCAAAGGTTGGCTGATTCTCTCATCCACAAATGGATGCAATGAAGGTTTCCCAAGAGCTTGGGAGAATATCAACCACTATTTGCACAAGATCATCATCATCAACACTGATACCAATCGCAATGAGTTGATATATTACCTGTGCAATCTTTGTGAAGAAGGAACCAACACTTTCATCTTTGTTCAACTTCAAAGTTTGTAGCCTCTTCTTCAAGACTCTCTTCTGACTCGGAGCCTTATTTTCATATAGGTTGACCAAAGTATCATAGCATTCTTTAGTAGTCTTCAAAGATGAGATGTTGGGCATCCTTGATTTTCTGACAGAATCATAGATGACTCTTCTAGCCTTACCTTAATACCTCTTGTAGGTAATCCTACCAGAATTTGTAGTTGTCTCTTCTATGACATTAAGAACAATGTCATCCAAATCATTCTCATCTTGAATGGATGTCAACCTAGACTTCTAGGAGATTAAGTTGGATGAACCATAGACCTTCTCTTTTGGTTTGAAACCACTAGAGGCCATCTTTGTCACTTAGTCAAATGTTAGATATGAAAATCTTATCTTAAGATCTAGTGCAAAACAATAGAAGTGTCCCTTTACAGTGTTTTCACATGCTAAACTCTGATACCATGTTGAATTTTATAATTAGCATATAACTTAAAAAAATTGCAGATAAACTTAAACAAATAATAAGTGTAGTAAAAACACATTCATCGCATCAACACAATGGACACAAGATTTTTCATTGGGGAAACCTTCAAAGGACAAAACCCCCCAAAAGCATTAGTAGCTCATCTCATAAATGAGATGACTTAGGAAATTATTCAAAAAGTTCCTCAAACCCCAATCTAGGTTTTACCACAATTTACAGTGAAATAATCTCAGCAAAAATTAAAGCAAGGGTTTCAAACCCTGGGTGCTCAATTTCAAGATCTATCCATAATTAGTCAAGACTGTAAAAATAAACTATCAGATATGCTTGGACAAATTAGGGCCTGTCCAAGAACAAAAATAGGCTGCCCAAAAGTTAAAAAGCAGACTGCCTGAAATTAACTTTTACCTACCTGAATCTTATCAGTTGCCTAGAAATCTCAGTAATAGTCTTCCTGTTGACTTTTTATATGCCTGAAACCTTCTATGCTCCTTCCCATTGACTTATTCCATGCCCGTGACAACTCGTGACTATTGGGAAACTGTCTATTGTTGTTGAGGTGGTTGGGAAATCACACGTAGGCTGGGCCAAGGATTTAAATCCTGCCCAAGACCTCTCAGGGTCTATTCTTTAGCATCATGAGGTCTGTACAGATAGTTCGGGTCTTCTATTTAGCAACCCATGACTGTAGCAAACAACTAGAGTTGTTGAGATGGATTATGGGCTCTCTGTGGAAGCTCATATCTACTCCAAAGCTTAATGGTGGGGCCCATAGAGTTTCCCTAGGTGCCAAGATGGCTGCTGGCAAGGAGGACTGCTGAGAAAGTGAAGGACTTGCTGAGATGAAGGTAAAACTTCCAAAGGTGCTGAGAATAAGTTTGCTGAAGAAAAACCCTAGCTGAGGGTTAGCTAAGAGAGACGGGTGCCCAGCTGGAAAAACATAAGACTGTCTTCAATGGAACCTTCAACAATAGTAGCTTCACTTGTGAGAGAAAACTTGAGTGTGTAATAATGAGAAGACTTGATCTTCTTTTATGGTCTTCATTCACCTGTAAGTGGGCCAAAATTAGGAAAGATAAAATTAATAATATTTTAATATTTTCATAATTTCACTTTTACCTTTTTTACCAAAAAGGTCTTTTATTTATTTTTGACTTTTACCAAAAGTCCTCATTTATTTTGACTTTCACTTGTGGTCCAAAAGTCCTTAATTATTTTTGAATTTTGACTTTAGCCTTTTTCCAAGTGCCCCTGTGGTCTTTTTTATTCCAAAAGTACATCATCATAAACCAAGAGAGTTACTAATCCCTTTATCTCACACTTTGTGTGACACCTAGATTTGATACTATGGTAACTTAACCAAGGGTAGCTAAGCCTTAGAGAAGTACACAAAGCCCATATATCAAGGGTCAGAGTGTCACACATGCCTAGACCTAGTCTAGGGCTTACATTTCCTTCCTGGTAATAGAATAGGTGCGTCCATTCTCCAAGAGAATGACTACTCAGAACTAGGTTGAGTCTACCAGTACTAGACTGGTCCACATAGTGGTCCCAGACCAGATGTCTACCATTCAACAAAATGGTCACTCAACACTGGGTTGATTCTACCCAAGGAAGAACTGGATCTATATCATGGTCCTAGACAAGATCTCTACCATTCAACAGAATGGTCACTCAACACTAGGTTGAGTCTTCACTGCGGTCCCGAACCAGGTGGTCCCATTCTCCTAAGAGAAGGGCTCTCGATGCTGCTCAGAAAAATAAACACTACGAACTAGTGGCCAATTGGATCTATATTACTACTACTATACTTGACTTGAGCTATGTAGTCAAATATATCCCTCGATTTATACAAGCTCCAAAAACAAAACACTAGACAACAACAAAGAGGGTGCTACAATATGTAAAGGGAGCATTGGGATGGAATTTTATATGGGAATATTAAGGAGACTTAGATGTGTGGATATTTAAAATTGGATTGGGCAGGGTCTTTGGATGACAAGAATTCTGCAACATATTATGTGTTTACTCTTGTAACTTCAAAGAATATTCTAAATGTATTTTATTATTGTAATCTATCAGAGACGTTTTATTCCTCTATTCAGATGTTATTATTGTACTTGGTCATCATAGATCCATGAGGTAAAGCTTTCATTGTAAGTCAAGTCAATAGAACCCTCTAGAAAGTAATATTATATTGTTTTGTGTCTTCCTAGGTAAGTCAGACCACTAAATTTGTTGGGGACGACCTAGTTAAGGAAAAAGTCAAGTGGAAGATAAAGTATAAATAGAAGCGGCGTGCTCCTAATTTGGACACACACACACACTCAATTTTGTATTGCGCACATGAGAGAGAGAGAGAGAGATATCCATAAGGAGAAGAAGAACCTGTTTGAGGTTTTGTCTTTGTGCTTTTGATACATCTATATAGAGGAAGTTTTGTTGGGTTTTCTTCCCCTAGAGGGTTTCCCATGATAAATTGGTGCCTATCTTGTGATTGTGTTTCTTTCAGTGATCCTGTATATGATATTGTTATGAAATTTAGTTGAATACTAATGATATCTATCTTAGCATATGGAATCTTAACATGGAATCAGAGCTAGCCTAAATAGGACAAATTTCACAAGATGAAACTCTCTATGTTCTCCCTCCGACAAGAAATTAGGGTTTCTGTCAAAGTTGGAACTTTGGAGATATGATTGCATAGAAATTTCCACCTCCCTAGAGCGCATCTATTGAGTCCTATATAGAAATGTTTGAGTGGGTAGATCTCCAGGAAAGTCAAAACTTAGTTTTACTTTGGACCAGAAAACTGCAGATCATAACTTCACACGTCAATTTTGAGAGGTGAACATTTGGAATCTCCAAAACCAAGTGTACCAGTCAATTTGCCTCAGTCATGCACATCTCATAGTAAGTTTGGTTTTGTATTTTGATAAATTTCATTTTTTAATGACCTCCTGGATAAGATGGCCTCAAGCACCTAGCTTAAGGACAAGCTAGAAGGCATAGAGAATTTTCGAGCATGGAAATATAGGATTGGCCTCATTCTTAGAGAGGATGATCTTGACAAATACATCAAAGGAGAAGTTGCAGAACCTGAATAGGATGAAGCTAAGGAGAAGCAAAAGAAGGAAATGATTAAGGCAATAAGGATCATTGTTGATTCTATCAAATACCACTTGATTCCTCAAGTGTCATCCAATGAGACCTCGAAGGAGATGTATGATTCCCTATCCATAATGTATGAAGGAAGGAACATCAATAGAAATATGAATATGAGATCTCAATTGAAGAGTACCAAGATGTGCCAAGGAGAATCCATCCAAGACTACTTCACAAGGGTCTCCCAGTTCAAGGAGAAACTAGAAGCCATTGGAGACTCCCTTGATGAAGATGAGCTATTTATGACTGCTCTCAATGGTCTCACTAGACCTTGGGATTCACTCATCCAAACTATTTGTTCCAAAAAGGAAAGCATGAAATTGGACATTTTATGGGAATATTGCATCCAAGAGGAGGCTAGAGTATCCAATAGATAATATTTACTTAAAGAAGATGATCAAGCCCTAGCCACCCATAACAAGAGAGGAAGAAGTCTGTTGAAATATTGTAACTTCAAAGAATATTCTATATGTATCTTTTTGTGGTCCCTGATGGTCCTACCGGGAGAACCACTTGTATTACATTGTACCCCGATGCTCCTAATAAGAAGAACTAATAAGAGTCATGAGGTATTCCCCTCTAATTGTAAAGGTGGGTCATTAGCACCCCAGTGTGGTTACTTGTGTTGAAATATTGTAACTTCAAAGAATATTCTATATGTATCTTTTTGTGGTCCCCGATGGTCCTACCAGGAGAACCACTTGTATTACATTGTACCCCGATGCTCCTAATCAGAAGAACTAATAAGAGTCATGAGGTAGTCCCCTCTAATTGTAAAGGTGGTTCATCAACACCCCAGTGTGGTTACTTGAGCCTACATATGTAACTCGAGCCTACATGATTTAAATCGAGCCTACATGTCAAATGAGTTAACTTAAGTGAACGGATGAATATAAATAGAGGTGTAGTGCTCCTCATTTGAGACACACACACTCACTTGAGTAGCGCACTTGTGGAGGAGAGAAGTAGCTAGAGAAGGAGCAGGATCAGGCTTTGATCTCCTTGCTGGTTTTATCTTTTACCTTTTTGGGGCATCTATACTGAGGAAGCTTTTGCTGGGTTTTTCCCTTTAGGGTTTTCCCAGGATAAATCTGTGTTGTTCTTGTGATACTGTTTCTTTCAGTGATCCTACTTATATGCTTTTGTTATGAAAATGAAATGAAATACTGATGTATTAGCTAAGCATATGAAAATTCAACATGGTATCAGAGCCACCCTGAATAGGACAGCTTTCACAAGGCAAAATAGCTCTCCCTCTCTCTCCTCGGAAGAAATTAGGGCTTCTTGCTGAAGAGGAATTTTTGAGTGAGCCTAGCATAGGATTACTCTCCTCATCAAAATCGAAGTTTAGAGACCTAGATCAATATTTTTGGATGGGTGAAACTCGAGGAAAGTCAAACCGTAGTTTGACCCCAAGCTAGAAAAACCCTAAATACTAAAACTGCTAAGTTTTGGTAAATTCACTATATCCAGAGATTGGAAAAGGTTCATGATCTGAAAATTGCAGATTCCTAATATAAACTCCTGATGTACACTGTGTCAAAAATTAATCCTCATATTCTCTATATTTGGGTAGATATGATCCCTCTAAGTTAGGGTTCGAGCCTCTTCTAGAATTCATCCCTAAACAGGACACCTAGGGACAATTGCTATATCTTGGGATACATAGGTCCAAATTGAATTCCTGAAGATTTTACAAAAATATCACAGAGTTTAATTTCTGTGGTCCAAATTTCAGAACCAGAAGATGAAACAGTGACACATGGCAGTCCATACAACTTTGTTGTTCTGAAACATCCTGTAACAGGTCACCGTGGGAAAAGGATCATAAGTCCCAATTGGTGAAACAAATTATGATGAAACCTATGGTGTTGGATCAGGGACATGCTACGTTACCTAAGTAAAAAAATTTAGACACATAGGAGTAGTAATTTCAGAGATATCATAGAAACAATGACAGGCATTTCTGCAAAAGAAATTGGAAAACTAGGGCTTCCTGTTCCGAGAGCTTCCCTCCATTGTTTTCAGAAAAGGAGTACATTAGATAGCTCCATTTGAAGAGATATATATTTCTACCCAATCATATCTTAAGGATTCCAAGTTTTGAAAATTAGGGTTTCTCTGAGAAACCCTAAATCAGCTAGGTTTGGAAGCAGGACAGACACCTCAAATCGGTAAGATCTAATCTTTTGCTATTTGCATTTGAGGTTCTCATTTCAAAGTGATCTATCACATCAGCTTGATGATAAGCTTGGTAAATTTGACAACTTCCAAGCATGGAAGTATTTGATCTCTCTAAAAACAATGACTTGGACACCTACATAAGTAGAGACGTTCCAGTTCCATACGGAGATCAGGCTCAAAGCCTTACACAAGAAGAACTTGATCAAGGACAAGAAGATCATTGTTGATTCAATCACAGATCAACTTGTACCACAAGTGTATTCCCTAAAGACACCAAATATGTTTGATTCCTTGATCAAGTTGTTTGAAGATAAGAACTTAAATCAGAAGATGGTTTTGATAAAATAGTTGAAGAATGTGAAGATCCAGAATGCAGAACAGCTTGAAGTGGTAGAAGAAGAAGTGGAGAATGCAGAAGTGGTGATAGCCACCTTGAATGGCCTCCCAGGATCATGGGATTCATTCATGTAAATAATGTATGCTAGAAGGAAGTAATTTCTTTCAGCTTGACTCATAAGAAGAGAAGAAGAAGATGTGAGAAATTGAAGATCAAGCTCTCACCATTCAAAGAAGATCCCTCAAGCGATGAGAAATATGAAGAAATCAATTCTTGAAGAACCTCTTATTCATCTTATCATTTGGACAAGAAATGATGATTTCATGAATGAAGAAGATGATAAAGCAGAATGATCAAGATGGAGTCTACCCATGAAACAAATAAAAGATAAGTATTCAATTGTCATTTCATGATATTGTTTTGTTATACATTTGATTATATTTAGTTGATGTGTTATGTACGATAGATTGTTTGCATTAATGACTGTATACTACTAATATGCATGTGATGGGTAAGTAGCTCATGGTGCTATACACCTCTCCATTGCTACTTATCAAACCTCTTTGCTAACATATTGGATTAGTGCACAATCTCAATGATGTCATGGTAGATATGGAAGGCATCTAGAAAGTTTATGTGAGATATGGATGAATGTTGTATTGTCTAAATAGTTGCATGATGCATAAGAATTTGTCATTTTATGAAATTGTTCTAACCATGCAATTGGTGCATTTGAATTGTAGGAAAGGCCATGTACAACCTCCTACAAGAAAATAAGGATGAGACTTGTTCCAAAGAACAAGTGATGACAATTCAAGATTCACTCCAATAAACATGAATCTGAAGCTCCCAGGGTTAGAGACACCATGATGAAAGAAAGAGCTTCAAAGAGCGGTAGATCCACTTTGAAGGATGAAGACCACCATGGGTACAAGAGATAACTCAAGATGAAGAAAAGAATTCTATGAAAGAAACTATGATTAAAGAATAACAGTTGATCATGGGGAATGATGTATACGATATGATTTCGAGACATAAAGGGAAGTATGTAGTATCTTCCATATGGATCTACAAGAAAAAGTGTACAAATCAAGGTTCGTGATTTTCCTCAGAAAGAATAGACTATGACATGACATACTTTATTGACCAGTATATATCAAGCACAGAACCACCTGTACAGAATGAAGAGGGAAGATGATACTCCACTTCAGGGGGAGTGACTACAAAAAATTATATCTGAGTTTGACATGGTACGACATGACGGATAGATTCATGATGGATCGAGACTTTACCAAGAGTAAAGTGGGTTCCAACCTTCAAGGTTGAATGTAGAAGACTAGGATATGTTGGTGACCTGAGAAGACAAACTCATAGAAGATGTTATGATACTAGAATGATGTTTGGGATATAGTACTCAAATTAGAAAGCAAGAATGTGGTATCTTCCAAATGGATTTGCAAGGTAAGATATGTTGCTAATAGAAGTAAGATAAGAATTGTGGCTAGAGGTTTAATTCTGAAGAGACACTTACTCTAGGAAGAAAGGTACACTTCCTTCAAAACTATCATGATAGTTTCTTCCATGATGAAGTAAAGACAAGCCTTCCTTAATGGTATGATTGAGGAAGATTTTTACATTGAATAGTCATGAGGATTTGAAGTTGAAGACAGATGGAATCAAGTATGCAAGTTGAAGAATGCCCTCTATGGCCTGAAGAA
This sequence comes from Pseudotsuga menziesii, assembly GCA_001517045.1. NCBI lineage: Eukaryota > Viridiplantae > Streptophyta > Pinopsida > Pinales > Pinaceae > Pseudotsuga > Pseudotsuga menziesii. The sequence continues at coordinate 58,300 of LPNX010979618.1, read as the reverse complement.
AGCTCCCAGAGCTTAGTATGGAAGAATAGATAGCTTCCTGATGAGCATGGGCTTTGCCAAGAGTAAAGTCGATCCTAACCTTTCCTACAAGGTTGTAGAAGATGAACCTGTCATTCTATTACTATATGTGGATGACTTATTCTTGATAGGGAATGAGAAATAGATCATGGAAAGCAAGAAGATACTAGCAGAAGAATTTGAGATGAAAGACCTTGGGTTAATGCATTATTTCCTAGGTCTGGAAGTATGGCAAAGTTCAGAAGGAATATTTCTCAACCAGGGAAAGTATGTGGTAGAGATATTGAAGAGATTCAATATGTTGGAATGCAAAGTCATGGCCACACCCATGGACTCCAACCTGAGCTGTTAGCTGATGACTCATTAGAGTTAGTGGATGTGGATTACTACGGATATATCATTGGTTCATTGATTTACTTAACAAATACCAGACCAGACATTTTTTTTGCTGTGAACACCTTAAGTTAATATCTTGTTCAACCAAGACGGGTTCACCTAGTAGCTGCAAAACATGTGATGAGATATCTGAAAGGGACTATAGACTTTGGTCTATACTATGATGGTATCCATGAGTATAGATTGTATGGCTACATAGATGCAGATTGGGCTGGAAGTATCTCAGATAGGAAAAGCACATCAGGTAGATGCTTTTGTTTGAGGTCTGCTATGAGTTCATGGTTTAGCAGGAAACAGTCCAGTGTTTCTCTTAGCACGGTTGAAGAAAAATACATAGTAGATTGCTCTACTAAGTTGTGAATCCATATGGCTTCAGAAGCTAATATCAGGTCTCTTTGACCTGAAGATGGATACTACAATGATTCTATGTGGTAACCATAGTTGTGATGACAAAGAACCTTGTGTTCTGACGTAACACATAGAAATTCGGTATTTCTACATACAAGATAAGATGCAGATGATGGTGATTCAGTATTTATATACTAAATATAGAGATGATGATGTTTCAGTATTCCCATGCTGAAGATATAGATGATGATGATTTCAGTATTCCTGTACTGAAGATATAGATGATGATGATTTTAGTATTCCCATACTGAAGATATAGATGATATTTCAGTATTCACATACTGGAGATACATATGGTGATAGTTCAGTATTCACATACTAAAGATGTACATGATGATGGTTTGGATGATGATGTACCGACGAAGCCTCTACCTCGAGCAGAGCTCGAACACTTTCGAGAAAAGCTTGGTGTTGTTCAGAAATACCTTCCTCGAAAGGGGGAGTAGTGATGTTGCAGTGGGATTGTATAATCCCTGGGCATTTTCCCTAAAGTGATCCGGAGACCTCGGTCCTCGATAATGAAGAGGGATTGTATCATCCCAGGACATCTGTCCACAATAGATCCGGTGACCTTAATCCTTGAGAACATGGTGGGATTGTATCATCCCTGGGCACTTGCCCTAAAGTGATCCGGAGACCTCGGTCTTCGAGAATGAAGATGGATTGTATCATCCCAGGAAATCTGTCCATAATAGATCTGGTGACCTCAGTCCTCGAGAATGTGGTAGGATTGCATCATCCTTGGACATCATCCTAAAGTGATAGGGACTGATTCTCCCATAATCAATCTGGTGGCTTCGGTCCTTGAGAATGTGGTAGGATTGCATCATCCTTGGTCATAGTCCTAAAGTGATAGAGACAGATTCCCCCGTAATCAATCTGGTGGCTTCGGTCTTTGAGAATTTGGTAGGATTGCATCATCCTTGGACATAGTCCTAAATTGATAGGTATTGATTCTCCCATAATCAATCCGGTGGCTTTAGTCCTTGAGAATGTGGTAGGATTGCATTATCCTTGGACATAGTCCTAAAGTGATAGGGACTGATTCTCCCGTAATCAATCTGGTGGCTTCGGTCCTTGAGAATGTGGTAGGATTGCATCATCCTTGGACTTATTCCTAAAGTGAGAGGGACTGATTCTCCCGTAATCAATCTGGTAACTTCGGTTGTCGAGAATGTGGTGGGATTGTATCATCCCTAGACTTTAAGTCCAAAAGTGATCCAAAGACTTTTTGTCTTTGAGTTGTGGATTGCAGGTTGTTGCTGATGATGATGATGCTGTACTGATCGAAAGATCAGAGTATGATGATGATGATGTACTGATCGAAAGATAAAAGTATGATGATGTACTGATAGAAAGATCAGAGTATGATGATGACGTACTGATCGAAAGATCAGAGTATGATGATGATGACATACTGATCGAAAGATCAGATTATGATGATGATGATGTACTGATCTAAAGATCAGAGTATGATGATGACGCACTATGATTATGATGTTTCTGATCAAAATATTAGAGTATGATGATGATGTTTCTGATCGAAAGATCAGAGTATGTTGATGATGTTTCTGATCAAAAGATCATAGTATGATGATGATGTTTCTGATCGAAAGATCAGAGTATGATGATGATGTTTCTGATCGAAAGATCAGAATGTGATGATTGATAGATCAGAATATGATGATGATGATGTTGTTGCTAATCAAAAGGGCAAAGTGTTGATGATAATATTGTTGATCGAGAGGTCAAAGTACTGAATATGTTGCTACTGATCGAAAGGTCAAGGTGCTGAAGATTTTGTTGCTGATCGAAAAGTCAAAGTGCTGAAGATGTTGCTGATTGAAAGGTCAAAATGATAAAGATTTTGTTGCTGATCAAAAATTCAAAGTGCTGAAGATGTTGTTGATCGAAAGGTCAAAATGCTAAAGATGTTGTTGCTGATTGAACAGTCAAAGTGCTGAAGATGTTGCTGATCGAAAGGTCCAAGTGCTAAAGATGTCGTTGCTGATCAAAGACTGAAGATGTTGCTGATGATGAAGATTAAAGATTGAAGATGAAGACTACATAATGTTGAAAATCCTCCAATGATTTATAGATGTGTTACCCTATTGATTTTGATGATTTCCCCTATATCTACTCTTGTTTTTGTTGATGTTGCTGTAGAATACCCGTCTCATTAAGGGGTAGTGTTGAATATTGTAACTTCGAAGAATATTCTATATGTATCTTTTTGTGGTCCCCGATGGTCCTACTGGGAGAACCACTTGTATTACATTGTACCTCGATGCTCCTAATAAAAAGAAATAATAAGAGTCATGAGGTAGTCCCCTCTAATTATAAAGGTGGGTCATCAGCACCCCAGTGTGGTTGCTTGTGTTGAAATATTTTAACTTCAAAGAATATTCTATATGTATCTTTTTGTGGTCCCCAATGGTCCTACCGGGAGAACCACTTGTATTACATTGTACCCTGATGCTCCTAATCGGAAGAACTAATAAGAGTCATGAGGTAGTCCCCTCTAATTGTAAAGGTGGGTCATCAGCACCCCAGTGTGGTTACTTGAGCCTACATATGTAACTCAAGCCTACATGATTTAACTTGAGCCTACATGTCAAATGAGTTAACTTAAGTGAACATATGAATATAAATAGAGGTGTAGTGCTCCTCATTTGAGACACACACACTCACTTGAGTAGCGCACTTGTGGAGGAGAGAAGTAGCTGGAGAAGGAGGAGGATCAGGCTTTGATCTCCTTACTGGTTTTATCTTTTACCTTTTTGGGGCATCTATATTGAGGAAGATTTTTCTGGGGTTTTCCTAGGATAAATCTGTGTTGTTCTTGTGATACTATTTCTTTCAGTGATCCTGCTTATATGCTTTTGTTATGAAAATGAAATGAAATACTGATGTATTAGCTAAGCATATGAAAATTCAACAAAGTCAATCTAACTTCAAGAAGGAAATCCATAAGGAGTATCAACCAACAAAGAAGTTCCAAAGGACAAGAGGACATAATCAGAGAAGAAACTACTCCAATTTTCAATGTTTCAATTGTGACAAGATATGACACATTGCCATAAATTTTCCATTAAAGAAGGAAGAATAGAAGAAGAGGAACATCAACAAAATACATCATGCACACATAGATAAAGATGAATATGAAGAAGAAGAGAAATAAGGACCTCAAAGAAAGAAAGAAAAAGAAGAAGATACATAAGAGTATGTATTATTTTCTGCACTCTCTGGGTCTATGACACCTAGAGAAGATACATGGCTTATTGATAGTGGTGCTTCAAATCACATGACAGGAAGAAAGAAAACTCTCTCAAAACTTGAAGAGAAAAACTCTCGTCAGAAGGTATCAGTAGGAGATGACTATCAATACCCTATCAAAGGAATTGGTGAAGCAATCTACAAGCTTGATTTTGGAACCCCCATGAAGATGAAATAAGTCTTATATGTATTGGGTTTGAAGAAGAACTTACTTTCTAACTCATTTTTAGATAAGAAAGGATATAGGGTTGAATTCATAGATGAACAACTACTTATGTGGTCCAAAGGAAAATCAATTCAAGATGCAGTTGTCATTGGTGAAGAAGAATGAGGCTTATATAAACTCAAGGGACATTAAAAAACAACCCTTGTTCATGATACCACTAGCCCAAGTGAATCATGGCATAGTAGGATTTCTCACATCAACTACAAATCACTACCCCATGTGAGAAAAATAGTGACATGTTTACCATATTTGAAGATCGACCGTGAAGGCATTTGCAAAGGATGTGCAAAAGGAAAGAATATCAAGAATCCATTTCTGAAGATTGAGACAAAGACTAAAGGTGCATTGGAATTAATTCATTCATATGTATGTGGTCCAATTCCCTCCACATATTTGAGTGGTTATGAATATTATGTTATATTTATTGATGACTATTCAAAAAATACATGGATATATTTCATGAAAACAAAGGATGAAGTATTTCGAAAATTCAAGGAATTCAAAGCCTTGATAGAGAATCATTCAGAAAGAAGAGTCAAAACAATTAAAACAGACAATGATGGAGAATATACTTCAAAATATTTTAAATCCTTTTGTAAAGAAGATTGAATCAAGAGGGAACTAACTACTCCCTACAATCCTTAACAAAATGGTGTTGCATAAAGAAAGAATATGACCATTACGGAAGAAGTGAAGACAATGATACATGATCAAGATATTCCAATGCATATATGGTTTGTGACAAAAGGGACTACAGTTTATGTACATAATATATTATGCCATAGTATCCTTGGATTGAAAACTCTAGAAGAAATGTTCACCGTAAAGAAGCCTGAAGTGAGCTACCTCAAGATATTTGGTTTCCTAGTATATGTTCACATACAAAAAGTAAAGAGAGCCAAATTGGACCCTTCCAAAAAGAAAGGAATATTTGTTGGATACTGTGAACTCTCCAAAGCCTTCAAAATATACATTCCAATATTCCATCACATTGATATTAGTAGAGATGTCACATTTGACGAAGAAGCAACTCTCAAGAGATCCAGAAAGTGCCAGCATGAAGAAGTATGTGAAGAAGATGTACCTCCCATAAATGTATAAGCTGCACCCTCTCGTGAAGATGAAACATCAAAAGACCATGATATGCCAGAACCTCAATAACCTCCTACTATGAATATGTCACGAAAGAGAAAATCTTCTTAGGTAAAAGAAATTATATAGGAAGCAAAGAAGTATGGAGCTCTAGAAGGATCCACAAGAGTAAGAAAGAAGTCAAAGACATTTTCCAGTTATGTGGCTTTGATGTGTGATATTGTAGATAAAGAACCTACCAGTTATGAAGAATCTATACAAAATAAAGAATGGGTAGAGGCAATGACGGAAAAATATCAATCAATAATGAAGAAAGATGTTTAGGATATATTTCCCAAACCAGAAAGTAAAAGTGTGGTATCTTCCAAGTGGATCTACAAGAGAAATCGTGTAGTTGATGGAATTATTGAGAAATACAAGGCAAGGTCTGTGGCTAGAGGATTCTCTTGGAAAGAGGGAATTGATTATGAAAATACATTTGCGCCAATATTAGGGTACACTTCCATTAGAACCATGATGGTGTAGAAATTCAGGCCTGCAGTAGATTAATTTCACCCACAACAATTAACAATTGATCATGCAAAATTATCAACAATGGAGACTGAATATGGAGCTGTAACACAAAATTATATTAACTGAGTGTACAATAGCCAACCCTGTAAAAACATAGGCTTCTGAATATATAGAATACATGAGCAAATCGAATGCATAAGGAAGCATCCAAATCTAGCATAAAGCAGGCTTACCCAAAATAGGCAAATCCCTCATAGGTGTAAAAAGCTGATCCCAAATCTATCAAGGACCCCACGAATTAGCAAGGGTGCATGGGCAAGCTAAAGAGTGGTCAAATGGCAGCTCATAAATGCTTTTGCATGGAGGAAAGAGTGGAGGAGGAAGAGGCAACAAAGCTGATTCACCTCACCTAGTCTTGCTTTCCTATGTGCCTTAAAACACTGAAAAAGCAGGGAATAAAGCAGAAAAAGGAGATGGGCGCCTAGGAGGCCAGGAATAAACAAGATTTGATTCCTAAGGCTTTCCCAAGTGCTCCATGAGTCAATAATGGCAAGTTTGACCTCTATGGATAGGCAATTAGCAACTTGCACATGGTGGGACTCATGGACTAGGCAAATAAGACAAAATAAATGGAATGAT
>LPNX010979618.1:0-49296 GCA_001517045.1 Pseudotsuga menziesii | reverse complement strand
ACCTTTTGAGCATGATTCGCTACTCCTTTTGCAATGATTCTTCCACTTGAGATTTCTGTGATCTCAACTTCATCTAGTGAGAATATGACTTTCTTAGGAGACCTAGTGTGGTTCATCTGGTACACTGATAGAAGGTTCGAGGCGAGACCAGGGACATACAGCACATTGTTGAAGTTACCATGATCAAGTTCTATCCTTCCTTTTCCTTTGCTTTCAGTGAGAGAGTCATCTCCCAGTACAATAGATGGTCCTTTCGACATATCCAGTGAGGAGAAGGCCTCCTTAGTCGAAACCATGTGTCTTGAAGCTCTAGAATCTATGATTAAACTGGGTGATCTTGATGTGCCAGCAACTAGAGCATGAACTCTCTCTCTGTCATCAGAACTTGATCCTCCTTCTCTCTTCTTTGAGCCTTCTGGAAGGGAGATGCCATTCTTCTCCAACAGTTGAGTTAACATATCTATCTGCTTTTTCATACAAGAGCTTTCAGTATGATTGCCCTTATTGCAGTATGAGCACTTGTTCATATCACCTTTGTTTTTCTTCTTCTGGGTATTTTTCTTGGGACCTTGTTGATCCTCTGGAGACTGCTTCTTGGCTCTTCCTTTCTCAGGTGGATTTTTAGCTTTCTTCTTTCTTTTTGAATCCACCTTCGAATCTCTAGCAACCAGAGCTTGGTCTTTGGAAGGTTTGATGGTGCCCATCATCACCAGCTTGTCTTGTTCCTGTGTGAGAGATTCCATGAAATCTGCAAGGCTGGGCATCTTCCAGGTTCAAGCTATGAGTTTTGTGGCATAGAAGGTCGAAACAAAGACTGAGTAATCAGGCCCTAGCTTCAAGAGGATGGACAATATGAGCTGCTCATATTTCTTTTCAATACCACACTGTTTCAGCTGCAAAACTAGTGCTTTGAACTTGGAGAAATATAGCTGCAGGGATTCAAAATTACTAGGACTCAGGGAGATCAGCTCATTTTCGATCTAGTGTCCCCTCATCTCATCTGTCTTTCCAAAGAGTTCAGAAAGTTTCTCCCATACTTGATTCGGTGAATTCAATCCATCAAGATGGAAAAGGAGGTCTCGAGAAATACTGAGACATAGGAGGCCATAAGCCTCATCTCTCCGATTGTGCCATTTGATCTTCTCTGCAACAGCATTGGGCTCTGATTCTGTAGCCATAGTCACCCTGTAGAGGCCTTTCGCTCTCAACAAGATCTCCATCTCTGCTTTCCATTCAAAAAAGTTGAAAGGAGTGAGGATAGTTTTTTGTGAATCCATAGCTTTAGAAAATCTGTCCCGGCTGTCAGTAGAAGGCTCCCAGTCTTGATGTCGAACCTGCAAAAAAAATTTTGAAGGAGAGTAACAACCTACATTGGCTCTGATACCATGTAGAAATTCATGCCTGCAGTAGATTAATTTCACCCACAACAATTAACAATTGATCATGCAAAATTATCAACAATGGAGACTGAATATGGAGCTGTAACACAAAATTATATTAACTGAGTGTACAATAGCCAACCCTGTAAACACATAGGCTGCTGAATATATAGAATACATGAGCAAATCGAATGCATAAGGAAGCATCCAAATCTAGCATAAAGCAGGCTTACCCAAAATAGGCAAATCCCCCATAGGTGTAAAAAGCTGATCCCAAATCTATCAAGGACCCCATGAATTAGCAAGGGCGCATGGGCAAGCTAAAGAGTGGTCAAATGGCAGCTCATACATGCTTTTTCATGGAGGAAAGAGTGGAGGAGGAAGAGGCAACAAAGCTGATTCACCTCACCTAGTCTTGCTTTCCTATGTGCCTTAAAACACTGAAAAAGCAGGGAATAAAGCAGAAAAAGCAGATGGGCACCTAGGAGGCTAGGAATAAAGCAGATTTGATTCCTAAAGCTTTCCCAAGCGCTCCATGAGTCAATAATGGCAAGTTTGACCGCTATGGATAGGCAATTAGCAACTTGCACATGGTGGGACTCATGGACTAGGCAAATAAGACAAAATAAATGGAATGATGTCTAAGTGGGTAAATACTATGGGTTGATTATTCTAACAGATGGCACTTGCATCCATGATGAAGTGGAGTTTAATCAATATGGATGCGAAGACAACTTTCCTTAATGGTGTTATTGAGCAAGAAGTGTACATAGAACAACCACATGGATTTGAAGTTGAGGACAGGAGAATTCATGTATGTAAGTTGAATAAGGTTCTGTATGGATTGAAGCAAGATCCTAGAGCTTGGTATGGAAGGATAGATAGATTTTTGACGATCTTAGGATTTACCAAAAGTAAAGTTGTCCCTAAGCTTTACTTTAAGGTTATGGATGATGAACCTATCATATTATTGTTGTATGTGGATGATTTATTATTTTACAGGAAATGAGCAACAGATTGTAGAGTGCAAGAAGAAGCTCGCTGAAGAGTTTGATATGAGAGACCTTGGATTGATGCACTATTTTCTAGGTATGGAAGTATGGAAGAATTCAGAAAGAATATTTCTCAACCCTGGAAAGTATGTTGTGGATTTGATATGTTTGAATGTAAAGACATGGCCACACTCATGGATACCAACATGAAGTTGTTAGCTGAAGAATCATCAGAGTTAATCGATGTGACTTAGTACAGAAAAATTATTGGGTCGTTGATGTATCTGATGAATACCAATCCAAATATATGCTCTGATGTGAACACCTTGAGTCAGTATCTAGTTAATCCTATATGTGTTTAGCTGGTAGTTGCAAAGCATGTGATGAGGTATCTGAAAGGTATGATAGAATTTGGTCTACAATATGTTGGAGATCATGACTACAAATTGTATGGTTATAAAGATGCATATTGGGATGGAAGTGTTGCAGACAGGAAGAGCACCTTAAGTGGATGTTATTGTCTAGGATCCACCATGATATCATGGTTTAACAGGAAGTAGTCTAGTGTTGTTCTCAACACAGCTGAAGCAGAGTATATAGTAGCTTGTTCTGCTATTTGTGAAGCCATATGGCTTTGAAATTTTATGCCAGGTCTATTTGACCTATATTTGGATACCATGCTGATTCTATGTGATAACTAGAGTTGTATAAAGATGAAGGAGAACCCAGTGTTCTATGACAAGTCAAAGCACATAGAAATCCGATATTTTTACATATAGGACATGGTAGAGAAGGGAGCTATAAAGATCCAATATGTGAGCATTGATGAGAATGCTGTTGATGTGTTGACTAAGCCTCTATCTTGAGTAAAGTTTGAATACTTTCATGACAATCTTGGTGTAGTTCGAAAGGACCTTCCTCAAAAGGGGGAGCAGTGATGATGATGTTGCAGTGGAGGACCTTCCTCAAAAGGGGGAGAAATGATGATGATGTTGCAGTGGGATTGTATCATCCGTAGACATTAGACCTAAAGTGATCCACAAAATTTTATCTCTAAGATGTGGTTGATGATGTTGCAATGGGGTTGTATCATCCTTGGACATTAGTCCTAAATTGATCCGTAGAATTTTGTCTCCTTGATGTGGTGGGATTGTATCATTGCTGGACATTAGTCCTAAAGTTATCCATAGACATTTGTCTCTGTGATGTGGTGGGATTGTATCATCCCTGGGGATTAGTCCTAAAGTTATCCACATAATCTTGTCTTCGTGATGTGGTGGGATTGTATCCTCCATGGACATCAGTCCTAAAGTGATCCGTAGACTTTTTTGTTTGTGATGTGGATGGGATTGTATCATCCTTGGACATTAGTCCTAAAGAGATATGCATAATTTTGTCTCCGTGATGTGGTTGGGATTGTATCATCCCTTGAAATTAGTTCTAAAGCGATCCATAGAATTTTGTATTCGTGATGTGGATAGGATTACATCATCCTTGGACTTGTTTCCTAAAGTGAAAGGGATTGATTATCTCATAATTAGTTCATGTGTGTTGCAGGTTATGTTGCTGCAAATGATGTTTTTGCTGATCGAAATATCAAGTGTTGATGATGATATTTCTATTTATTGAAATATCAAGTGTTGTTGTATATGATTGAGTGATTGAGTGCAGCAAAAGATGAAGATCAAAGATAAATACTCAGTGCTATAGAAGAGGATGCTCTAATACTAAAGATGTTTTAGTAACTTTTCCAGTTGCTGATGATTGTTGAAGAAAACTTTCAATGAAATATAGATGTATCACCTTGATGTTGTTGATGATGATCTCTCTCCTTTCTCCTACAGTTGATGTTGTTGTTGCAGTAGAATACCCTTCTTGTTAAGGGGGAGTGTTGAAATATTATAACTTGGAAGAATATTCTAAATGTATTAATTGTTGTAATCTACCAGAGATATTTAATTCCTCCGTTGGGATGTTATTATGTTATTTGGTCATCATAGAGTCATGATGTAAAACCTCCATTGTAAGTTGGGTCAATATAACCGTCCAGAAAGTGATATTATATTGTTTTGTGTATTCCTAGGTAAGTCAACCCAGTAAGTTTGTTGGGGAAGACCTAGTTAGGGAGAAAGTCAAGTGGAAGATAAAGTATAAATAGAAGTGGTGTGCTCCTCATTTGGGCACACACACTCACTTGTGTATGTGCATAGGAGAGATAGAGAGAAATATCTGCAAGGAGAAGAAGAACCTATTTTAGGTTTTTTCTTTGTACTTTTGATACATCTATATAGAGGAAGTTTTGCTAGTTTTTCTTCCCGTAGAGGGTTTACCAGGACAAATAGGTGTCTATCTTATGATTGTGTTTCTTTCATTGATCCTATATATGCTATTGCTGTGAAATTGAATTGAATACTAATAATATCTATCTTAGCATATGTAATCTTAACATGAACAGCGGTGGTTTCTTTGATCAATAAGAAATAACACACAATTTCACTTTCTTATACAAAGTAGAATATAGAGTAGCAATAAGAGGGGCATGTGAAGTAGATTGTGTTAGTAGAATGCTTGCAAATTTACAACTCAATCAAGATGATCCCATGGTACATTTTGGTTATAATTGGGCATTCCTCAATCCAACAAAGAATTTGACCTTCCATGAGTGAACAAAACATATTGATGTGCATTTTTATTTCATTTAACTTGTATAAGATGAAGAAGTTGAGTTGAAATATTTTCCAAATCAAGACCAATCTGGAAACATTCTCATCAAGTCTCTTAGATGAGATAAATTTGCAAAATTTAGAAAGCAACTTGGTGAAAATTCTAGAATCATCATTAAGGGAGGATGTTAGAGTAGTTAGAGTTATGATGGTAATTTAGACCAGGAATAATATTATCTAGGTTTTATGCACCTAGGATTTATGTATTCCTTTTCTATAAAGAGTCAACGACTCACTTCCTTTTGTAATACATTGAAGTAATATCAAGAAGTATTTTTGTTTCCCAAATTCTCCCATCTTCTTGGTTTCTTTGTGTTTGTTTTCTTAATAATAAATATCGGTCTTAAGACTATATTAATGTTGTTTTCTTAATATATATATTTTTTATACTGGGGGAATCGGTAACTGGGTGGTTCTGGTACTTGCGTGACACAGGGTCCATTCCCATTGGCTGCCACTATAACCCCAGGTGCATCCACACAGCCTGCAAGCATGGGTCACAGATAAGTCGGGGTGAGATTTGAACTTGAGACCTCGTTTACAACATTCCTTCATTTACATGGCACTTGCCAGTCAGTCTACATGCCTGTGGGCCAAAGTTGTTTTCTTAATATTAGTATTAAGGTTTTTTATTTTATTTTACTTCATCAAACATATTCATTCATTACTTTTGTTCATAATATTCATTCAATGGAAACCTAAAAAATTGAGCAGTACACAAAACAAAAACATTTGAGAAACTTCATTTCAATTTTGTGAGACATTTGTAGATCTCATTGGAAAGATTATGATTTGGGTCTCTCTTGATGCAAAAATGGCTACCCAAGAGATTTTCCTCTAACCAAAAGGGATCATGTTGTTCCCTCAAAAATGAAATGGGTGGCTTCACTACTCACCGAGAAGCATAATGCATGCTATATTTAGATTAAGAGTAGTGAAAAACTTTCCTTGCATTGAAAAATTAGTTTATTAAGGTCATATAAGTAATGACGTTGGATGCATTTCCTTTGTAGTGATCTTGGAATGGTATAGTAGTATGACATCAACACTCATTTTTACATAACCTATCTATTATTTCATTGTAGGTATCCACATTTGGAGCATCTCCCTTCTCCAACATTTCATTTAAGACTTCCTGAGCATCATGAATTCTAGTAGTCTTACAAAATCCATTTATAAGAATGTTATGGGAAAAAACATCAATACCATAACATTTTTTTGACATTTATTTAAAATAATCTATGCATGATCCACTTGGCTACCCTTCCATAATGTACCTCACTTTATTGAGTGGTATATATGGTCGAAAAAAGGTAAATAGGCATGTAAACCAATTATTTTGAGCACGAGGAAAAAACCATAACATATAAAAGACATGTATCCAAAGATGAAAAACTCACGCAGATTCTACTCATTTTTTCATAGGTAAGTTTGTTTAGACAAGAAAAAGGCTAGAATAAATAACCACTACTATTTTCAAAAAATTCCAGCTGTGTCATTGAAAATCTTCTCATGTTGGAACATGCTATAAATTGGATGAAAAAGAAAATGGAATTGTGTTTGGAAAAATGTTACGGAAAATAGATGATTCTCATCCCTTTTATAAGAAAATGGATAACTATATAATGGGAATTGAGAGAAGTGAAAGAAGATACTATCGATGCATTACCAACATTAATAAAACATGTTTGAAGCTTGAGCAAATCCTTTAAACAAAAGTTGAATTTCCAGGTCAAGAATTACTTTGGAATGCTGGGTAGATTATGTAAAAAACATCATTTGCTTTGAATCTTAGAATTACACTTACTTTGGTTTCCATCTTTGTGTCTATACATCCTAAAGGGAAGAAGTCTCAGAATTGGTGCAACAAAATATATTTCAAATGCACAATATTATAGAATGTATTTTTTCATGTAAGAGGGATTAGTAGCTTCCAAAACCATGGAGTTATATATGATTTCAATGTTCAATCTATATAAAATTGTCTCAAATCAATTAATAACTATTCTAATGTACTCCTCTATTCTTCTTTCATCCAAATCCATTTTCTCTTGACATTTAAAACAAGGGTGAGATTGAGATTTTACTAGAGTAAGGGATTTAAAGGTCATTGTTATTGCATTGATCCTAAAGAACAGAATTCCATCTTCACTCTAAAAAGGGAGTCATGGATTTGAGATTCATTGTTGTTGCACTGATACTCAAGATTATAATTCCTTAATCACTTTCAAATGGGGTCTTCCATGAAGCTTTCTCTTCTAAGGTCAATCAATTTGTATGTGAATAATGGGGAATAATGGCCATAAAATGTTGGTATTTGAGCCAAATCGCAGTTAGACCCTATCACTACAAATGAAATGGATGGATGTCGATTGAAGTACACAAATATTATTTCATTTAAAATAGGCCATCCACAAACTAATTTATATTCAAGCACCATTGCAATATGAAAATACAATCCCAAACTTAATTTTTCAGGTGGATATTTTATGTATCTTGTAATTGGATAATAAATATTCAATGATTTTTTAATTTATGTTAGAGAATCATACCACCTAGTGCCATGGTTACATACATCTAGGACACACTTTCATTTGTTTTGTACGTATGTCATATGGTCCAAACCTTGGTTATGTTGGCATAATAAGGTATTTAGGGGTTTTGGACTCATTAATGCACCCAACCACTCACATTTGATCATTCAAGAGACACATGCACCATAATTTATGATAGTTCAGTCCTTGGTGTGCTCCCACTCCTTAAAACAGGGAATGGGTTTGACCAAAGGCTCCCATGCATTGTATTTGAGTGTTTTTAGCTCTTTTCGACTATTTATTGCTTCCTAGAGCCACTCTCACTCACCCATGCACTCCAACATGGATAAAATACCCTCATTTATGTCCTACCATTCTTCACCCACATTTGCATGGACATTCGTGACCATTTGAGGTGGTTTGGGAGCTCATTGGTCCACCAAGGGGGGTTTGAGGTCCAATCTAAGCCTACCACATGTATGCTTCCAATTTGCCTCTAAAGGATAATTATTCTCACCTATTGTATTCTAATGATGTTCCAAACATATTTACATGCTGGACAATAATACAAACTTCATTTATTGGCACTATTCCTATGTGTTAATTTTGCTCTTTTCACCGTTTTTCTCCATAGTTTGTGAAATTTTTGAGTTGTGAGGATTCCCTTAGCTCCTATTTATTGTTTTGAATCATATTTTCACATGGTATTATATCTATCTAGAGTTTCAAATTGAATTCAGAGAGTTTGAGTTGCAATTTAGGGCCTCCTCCAGAAAAAATTGAGTGTTTGCATTGAAGGTAGTTCCAGTGTCTTTGTCACTCAATGTATTAGAATTACTCTGCCATTTGATATTCAAGAAATGAGTGCAATTATATTGAATTATTATGCAATTTAAAGGAATGAATAATACCCACTGAACAAAACAAATCTCATAGGAAAAAGACAAGTATTGCTCAGTATAATTACAATATAAACTTCATTAATTCCAATAGTATACAACAGTGTTACAAATAATGGAATTTGAATCATGTGGATATGATTCGAATCCACCAAATCAATCTGACTACATGGCTAACTAGAAGTGTCTAAATCACCATCGGAGCTAACTAGCTAAGCTCCAATTGTCTAATCCAGTCTCTCAATCAGTTATAATCAGTTAAACTAGTCTAAATGAAGTGGTAGGTGAGAAGTAGGTGAGAATAAGTGCCTATCCACATGCAGCCATGCAAGACTGGCACTAACTGAACTGGAGGACATCTAACTGAATTTAACCAAAGCATAACTTGACTAGTCACCAACTGCCAAAAACTGAAGAAGGTTGGTGTCGACACTCCCAGTGGCTCCTAAATTATAGGGATTGGTCTAGGAGGTGCATAAACTAATGCATGAATATGTAACCAGTTCCAGTTAGCCTCAATCTGTGTTCCCCACACTCTAGTGACTGGTACATGTGGGCCCATTAGGCCAAGTGGACCCAATGGTACTAGTGGACCCAATAATAACTAAATGACTCCTAATTTAGGCAAATATAATATAATAGACTAGTTTGGACAAGGGAGGATTATAAATCCAAACACCCCCCCATAATCCTAACTTGGACAACTGCGGGCCCTGGAAACAAGGCCAAAAGTCACCCATATAAAAATCTAAAAGAGTTAAAATGTTTTTTCTTAATAATCCAAGGAATAGAGGAAAACCTCATGGGAAACCCCCCCTCAAAATAAGCAGGAACAAGAAAATACAAGCTATCTTTAGAAGAAAAGAAGCTTCCTCCTTAGAAAATAACTTGTCAAAAATCTACTGCAATTTGCAGCACTATGCAACAGTATGGTTCTTCTATGAAACAACATCCTAAAGCTGTGCATGTGAACATCTCAATGTCCTTTTGAACTAATGAATGTGTGTGTTTATTCTGTATAGAAGAGGTAGAGAATGATTAACCAACTTTATTCTTCTATGGGCTAAGTGGTTGATCATTCACTGTCATCATGTAGAACTTTCTTGGAACTTTGTTGCACCACTCTACAGGGAGAAAATATGTGTGTGAGAGAGAAACATGCTCCTTCTGATACTAGGACCTAGTTCTCCTTTTGTCTTCTGTATTACCAGCACCATCCCCAACTACAACAATGAGCTTTTGTTCCCATATAGGCTTAGGCATTTGGTTTGGAATGGTTGTTGGATTTGGATCTAGAATCTTATAGATTTAGCCTCAATACCAAGATCATGTTGATATTGATCCTCTTCATCTGTGTATGAAACATGTAACAAATAATCATCATCAAAAGGTAGTGGAAGAGTGGTTATACCTTCTTCTGCTTCGGATGGCGGTGAATCACGCAACTGATCTTCTTCAAATTGAACACTCTACTCAATGAAGCATTTTCTAGGTGCAACCTCCATCAACTTGTATGCTTTTGCATCTTCTACATATCCCAATAGAATTCATTTTCTACTTTGGGCTTGGAAGGCCTTCCTCTTATCAATGGGTATTCTAGCCCAATCTTTGGAACTAAAAACTCTCAAGTGAGAGACATTGGGATTATTCCCATGCAGTGTAATTAATGAGGCACTCTATTCTGTAAGTATGAAGCACATTTTTCATCTTCTATCCAAAGAGAAGGAGGAGGGTTATTGGCATGGAGAAGGCGCGTTTCCATCTCCTTTAGTGATCTGTTCTTCCTCTCAGCCACACCATTCTATTATGGTGTGTATGGAACTGAGTGTTCCATTCGAATCCCATCTGATTCACAATAATGCTGGAAATCTATTTTAATGTACTCTCCTCCTTTATAATATCTTATGGACTTGATCTTTTTCCTGAAACTATTCTCAACCATAGGTTTAAAAACTTTAAAAAATATCAAAAACTCCTGATTTCTATTTCATAAAGTAGATCCAATAGAACCTAGAACAATTATCAATAGAAGTGAGGAAATACCTACAACCATCAATGGATGTTGTGGGCATTAGTCCTGCCACATCACTTTATGTCAAATCAAGTATAGAGGTAGCTCTATGTTCCTTCCCAAATTCATACCTCTTCTATGGATGCTTACCTACCAAGCAACTAGAACATACTCCATCGGAAGTTTGGATGAGAGGCACACCTTCAACGATTTTATCATTGTGGAGTTGCTAGAGATATTTGAAATTGAGATGCCAAAATATCTCATGCCATATCTTACTAGTATTGTTAGCATGGTTCAATAAAGTTGTCAGAGGTGATACATGAAAAAAATGTGAGAACTCATAATCGTTAGTGGCATGATTAGCAATACCTTTCACTATGAGCCTTCTAGCTTCTTTTTTTGTGATCTCAACTAAGTCCGAGTAAAATGTAAATCTCTTGGGAGAGCATGTATGAGTCATTTGGTAAACATACAACAAATTAGCTGCAAGGGAGGGCACATAGAGAACATTTTTGAACTCACCATGCTAGATTTTAACTGAACCTCTTCATGCTACTGGAATTTGGGAGTCATCTCCCATGTGAATATTAGGCCCTTTTGATAGAGTGAGGGAAGAGAAAGATTATTTGAGGCAACCATGTGGTTCGATGCTCCAAAATAAATCAAGTAGGATGTCGAATAAGTAAGGCCAACCTTCAAGGCATGGATCCTCTCATGATCCTCTATCTATGGTCCAACATCAGACTTCTTTTCTCCATGTGGAACAACAATGTTGTTATGTTCAAGGAGAGTGGACAACTGGCTGATTTGCTTCTTGATACAATGGTTTTCGGGATGAAAACCCATCATACAATAAGGACACTTTGTCTTTTCAAACTTTTTCTTCTTATTGGAGCTTGAAGCTCCTTTAGAAGACTTTTGACTCTCTTTAGGATTTGAATCAGATGCTTTAGTATCCTTACCCTTATGCCTCCCTTTAGCTTGCACATTGATAGAGTCTGTCACCAATAGAGCTTGGTTCTTTGAATTTTGGAGGACTCCCATCTGAACCAACTTTTCTTGCTCCTGTATTAAGGACTCGACAAAGCCATGAAGTGTAGGCATCTTCCAATTGGGAATGGGAGCCCTTCCAGAATGGAAGGTAGAGAAAAATATAGAATACTCAAAACCAAGTCTGTTGAGTACAAAGAGCACAAGCCGCTCATCCTTTCTAGGCTATAGGATATTCCACACTACTTACATTGGATTGCAAGAGACTTGAATTCGGTAAAATATTGTTGTATGGTCTCAAAACTGTTGGGTTGCAATGATATTAGATCATTCTCTAGAATGTGTCCCTGAAGCTAATATTTCTTTACAAACAAGAATTCAAGCTTCTTCTAATCTTCCATGGGAGGCTTCAATCCTTCAAGATGAAAGAGGAGGCCTCTTGAGATGTGAGCACAAAGGAAGGAAAAGGGTTCATCCAATTGGTTCAAGGATTTGTTTTTCTCAGCAGGATGACGAGGTTCAATCTCTCGGTCCATCGTCATCCTGTACAGGCCCAAATTATGTAAGGAGAACTACATATTTTACCTCCAATCAACATAGTTGAAGGGTGTCAAGATCTGGGGTAAGAAATATTGATATCCATTAATTCTCCTTTCAATCAATTGATTTTCTTCAATTAAGCTACACAACACCTGTATGAAAACAATGCAAAAAAAAAACCAATTCACACTATGTCAGAATCAAGCCTTCCCTCTCGACATGTACACTTTCTTAGGGTCTATCATGCCTGCACCACCACTCTGAATGAATTAAGAGGAAGCAAGGCAGTCTTTGTAGGACTTATGTGAAAACCCAGCCTCTTTTGGTGTATAATGGAGAGTAGACAAACTTGAATCTTTCCTGAGGAGGATCTGATACCATATTATAATTATTGTGTCATTTGATCTTCAATAAATGAGTGCAATTAGATTGAATTATTATGCCGTGTAAAGGAATGAATAATAACCACTGAAAAAAACAAATCTCACAGGAAACAGACAAGTATTGCTCAATATAATTACAATATAAAATTCATTAATCCTAGTAGTATACAACAATGTTACAAATCATGGAATTCAAATCATGTGGATAGGATTCAAATACACCAACTCAATCTGGCTGCATTGGTTAACTAGAAGTGTCTAAATCACTATCAGAGCTAACTAGATAAGATCTAGTTGTCTAATCCAGTCTCTCAATCAGTTATAATCAGTTAAACTCATCTAACTAAGCTTGTAGATGAGAAGTAGGTGAGAATAGGTTCCTATCCACATGC
Source organism: Pseudotsuga menziesii (assembly GCA_001517045.1). Lineage (NCBI taxonomy): Eukaryota > Viridiplantae > Streptophyta > Pinopsida > Pinales > Pinaceae > Pseudotsuga > Pseudotsuga menziesii. The sequence goes on along the minus strand of LPNX010979618.1, from coordinate 36,450 downwards.
AACCATGCAATACTAGCAGTAACTGAATTGGAGGACATCTAACTAAATGTAACTGAAGCATAACTAAGCTTGACTAGTCACCAACTGGAAACAACTAAAGAAGGTTGGTGCCGACACTCCCAGTGGATCCTAAACTGTAGGTATTGGTCTAGGAGGCACATAAAATAATGCATGAATGTGCAATAAGTTGTAGTTAGCCTCAATTTGTGTTCCCCAAACTCTAGTGACCAGTACATGTGGCCCCATTAGGCCAAGTGGACCCAATGGTACTAGTGGACCCAATAATAACTAAACGACTCATAAGTTACGAAAATATAATCTAATAGAATAGTTTGGACAAGGGAGGATTATAAATCCTAACACAATGCACAAGTAGAAGTGGATCAGAGTCATGTCTTGCTTACCCCATATAATTATTTTGAATGGAAGGTCGAAATGCTTATCCAACTGAGGTCGAAGGGCCTCTATAGAGTAACCATGGGAACTAAGAACGAGCCCAACTCTATTGTTGAAAAATGAAAGTAATTCAACATGTTGGATGAGGAATTTAGGATTCTTTGTCTTAGTATTTTGAGAAATAATCTCTTCCATGTAGACACTGTTACTACACCTAATGAATTCATGATCAATATTGAGTCACTATTTGGGAAAACTAAAGAGATGATAGGACACCAACCCGAAAAATAGTTGATCACATTGATCCCAACTCACTTTGAGAGGATCCAAGATTTCTTCACAAAGTTCAAATCCTTGGTACTTCAGCTGAAACAATGTGGAATCGAGAAGAAAGAGGAGCAACTGATCTTGTCCATTCTTTCAAAGCTAGGACATGAGTATTAGTCTTTGTCTCCACATTCCACTCAGGTAAGCTTACAGTTCGAAATTGGAGAATGCCTTCACTGGAAGATTTCATGTAGTCTTTGACTCAAGAACAAGTCAAATTGGTGCAAATGGGTACCATCAAATCCACTAAGGATCGGGACCTTGCTGTAGGTGTTTTGAATCAATCCAAAGGAAAGAAGAAAGCAAAATATTCAAAGCAACAAGAGAAGAAGAAGAAGGAGAAGCACAAATATTCAGATGGGGGTTTGAATCCTAACAAGGACAAAGATAAGAAGAAGCAAGAGAAGAAAAAATGAACTTATTTTCACAAAGGCTAGAATATAGAGAGTGCATGGATGAAGAATACCATTGACATGATGGCACAACTCCTTGATAAGAACAACGTCCCCCTTCTAGAAGGTGCAAGGAAGAAAGAGGGAGATTCAAGCTCATAAAACAAGAATAGATTCCATGCACTAGTTGTTGGATATTCAAGCTCTTCTTCCTTCATCATAGACTCAGGTGCCTCAAGGCACATGGATTCCATACAAGACTCCTTCTCATCCCTACATCCTTATAGTGGTCCATCCATCCTCATGGGTGATGACCCCGAGATCCCAGCGAAAGGGATTGGAAGGATCGACCTTGAAAAGGGGTACTTAAAAAATGTGTTGTATGTTCCTGATATTGCAACAAACCTACTATTTGTATATCAAATGACACACACATGTGCAGCCAAGAGAGTAACATTTACTCAAAATTATATGGAGATTAAGTATTTGTCTAAGTTTTTTTTTAAGTATTTGTCTAAGTAACATGCATGATGGAGGCTAAGTATTTGTCTCCTAAGATATAGGATGAAGAAATAAATTGTGTTGAATATGTTTAGAATAGAGTTCCACAAAAATTATTGGAAGATAAAACTCTATTTGAGTCTTGGAGTGGTCACAAGCCCAATGTTTCTCATTTCAGGGTTTTTGGCTCAAAGGCTTGGGATAGAATTCCTCCCAAGAAGAGAAAGGACTTGAAAACTTAAATAAATGATTCTATAATGGTTGTATATGATGAATATTCAAAGGGATACAATCTCTTTGATCCCTCATTTGAGAAAACATTCATTGAAAAAAATGTATAGTTCAAAGAATAGCCCATGCAGAAGATCAAACTAGTTAAGGGGGAATATTCACACCCTCTTCTCCAGGATGATGTAAGTGATGATTATTTATCTGATTTATCTGATTCTGATATTTAGGATGAGTATGATGACATTCATGCAGATCATGACTCACACATAAGTCCAAAGTGGGCTAAGAAAATAATACAAGCAACTTCTGATCTTGTTGGATAACCACTAGACTCTAGGAAGAGTAGATCTCAATTTCACAATGCATTCTTCACTTGTGATTTGAATATTCCAAAGAGGTTATTCATGATGGTTGTATATTATTATATTTCATATGAGGAAGCATCAAAATATTCAATATGGAAAACAATCATGCAAGAAGAGTTCAAGTCTTTACAAAATAATGAAACTTCGGAATTGGTTCCTCTACCTTCCAAGAGGAAACTAGTGCAATGTAAGTGGGTATATAGGACCAAATTGGATGCTGATGGTTCTGATATAAAGTAAAATAATAGGTTGGTTTCCAAAGGCTTCTCTAAATTCCAAGGAGTGGACTATACATATACATTTGTACCAGTTGCAAAGATGGACTCTATCAGGCTAGTTTTGGCCATTGTTGCATCTAAGCAATGGGAGGTGCACCACATGGATGTGAAGAGTGATTTTCTTCATGGAGAAGTTCATGAGGATATTCATATGAAAAATAATAAATGTTTCATTCATGATCCTTTACTTTTTTTTTGGTTGAATAAATCTCTCTATGGCCTCAAGCAATCCCCCAGAGCTTGGTATGCCAAGATGGAAACTTTCTTCTATCACTAGGATTTGAAAGATGCAAATATGATCCTAATGTATATTTGTAGCATTTAGGTGATTCATTGCAGGTAATAGTAATATATGTTGACTATATTTTGATCATTTGAAGTTGCATTTCTGATATAGGTTCAATTAAGTATTCATTGCATAATGCGTTTTCAATGACAGACCTTGGATTGGTGAAACAATTTCTTGGCTTGGAGATTGAGCAATATGATGCAGGTATCAAGGTCATCCTATCAAAGTGTGCTGCAGAGATGTTATTGAAGTTCAAAATGGATGAATGTAAGGAAACCAAGTGTCACTTCCTTTCAGGAGTGAAACTAGGTGATTTTGGCTCATCTCCATTGGTGGACAACTCACTGTATCAACAATGAGTTAGGAACATGTTGTATCTCACACACTCTTGACCTGATTTGGCTTATGCAATAGGTTCTATTGCAGGGTACTTGCAGGAGCCTCATGAGATCCATTGGAAGGTTGCAAAAAGGATATTGTGTTATGTGCAAGGAACCAAACACTTTGGGATACACTATGTTTCTAGTTCTCCATTGGAACTAGTTGGATTTACTGATTGTAATTGGGCTGGAGATTCCATTAACAAAAAGTCCACTTTAGGTTATGTCTTCATGCTTACACATGGTCCCATATGCTGGTCAAGTAAGAAACAAAAAACTATATCCCTTTCATCAGTTGATGCCTATTACAGAGGATAAGTGAATGCAACTACACAATGTGTGTGATTGCAAGGCATTCTTGGAGAACTTGGTTTTGCATTTGATTCACCCACTTTCATTTGGTATGAAAATGAAAGTGAAATTAATATTTTCTTCAATCTAGTACAAAGATAAAGGACCAAGAATATTGAGATACACATGCACTACATCTGGAGCTTGGTGCATGAGTAGGTGATATCATTGTAGTATTTCCCATCTGGAAAGCATACTACTAACATCTTCACCAAGAGCTTCATATAGAATACATTCACCTATATGAGGTCACTCAGTAGAGTGCATGACACATTGTGATGACTGATATTCACTTTTATATTTTTCTCCATGTCCATTTTAGGGGGGAGGTTTTTTTTCCCATTAGGTTTTCCTCCTTACCTTGGTTATATGGACAAATAAATTTTTGTAATAGGTGACTTGAGCCTTAGTTGTCAATGCCTCAATTTTTTATGTGATTACACTAATTCAGGCTTAAGGGGGGGTGTTAGAGAATCATACCACCTAGTAATATGGTCACATACACCTAGGACACACTTTAATTTTTTTGGTACTTATGTCATATGGTCCAAACCTTAGTTATGTTGATCTAGAAAGGTATTTGGGGGTTTTGGACTCATTGATGCACCCAAGCCAAAGGTGCCCATGCATTGTATTTGAGTGTTTTTTGCTCTTTTGGACCATTGATTGCTTCCTAAAGCCACTTCCACTCACCCATGCACTCAAAAACACATAGAATACCCTCATTTATGTACTACAATGCTTCTCCCATGTTCACATGGGCATTTGTGACCATTTGAGGTGGTTTGGGAGCTCAGTGGTCTACCTAGGGGGGTTGGAGGTCCAATCTAAGCCTGCCACATGTATGCCTCCAATTTTCCTCCAAAGTCTAAAGGTTTTCACCTATTGTACTAAAATGATGTTCTAGGTATATTTAAATGTTGGAGAATAATATAAAATTGAGTTATTGGCACTATTCCTATGTCTTAATTTTTCTCTTTTCACCGTTTTTCTCCATAGTTTGTGAAATTTTTGAGTTGTGAGGACTCCATTAGCTCCTAGATCTTGTCATGAATCATATTTTTACAATTTATTCTTATGATCATATTTTTAAGGAAAATTTAGTATCAAAAAACTTGCTTTGTATATTTATGCCGTAAGGCGTAAACCCAAATCAGACTTTCCCATGTATGCAACCAGTATTGTATAAAATTTATTTGGAAAATACTATCATGAGCACTACTTATGGGATTTGAGAAAGTGTTAAATTGATATTCTAATGACAGTAAAGGTGCCTCCTCAAACCCATATTTTACTACAGTGGTCTTGTTTAAGTAATAAGCCTTGGTACACAAGGCAATATTGTGAGGAACCTCATGCAATAAACAATGAAAATGCATGATATGAATAAAATAATAAAGAACATAAGAGATTTTATTGATCACAGGAAACTTTGAGGGGGAAACCTCCTTTGAGAAATATCAATACAAAATAATTCGTGGATGCCTTCATTGGCCTCAACACATACTTATATACTAAGTCTAATCTAAACAACTATTACTCCCCATGAATGTGGGATAATACAACATACTAATGTGACGACTTATAAAGCATATGCGTCCAACAAAATATACTAATGAAATAAAGAGGAGGGTTGACATGGGTTCTTAACATCCCCTCCCTCTTAGAAAGCTTTGCCCTCAAAGCTTTAGATGTGGAAACTGTTGCTGAATATGAAGGAGTGGTTCCCATGTAGCATTCTCTGGTTGCATGTCATGCCACTGAATTAGTACCTCTATGATGGACCAAGAGCGAACTTGATGAGTGCGCTTATTGAAGATGGCTTCTGGCTCCAAAATGATGGAACCTTTATTATCTAGTTCTGGTAAAATAGTTTGTGCTCTGATGTTGGTGCCAATCACTTTCTTAAGACAAGAGACATGAAATAATGGGTGAATATGAGAAGAAGGAGGAAGTTCCAATTTATGAGCAACATACCCAATCTTTTTAAGAACCTTATATGGCCCATAGAACTTTGGAGCTAGCTTATGATGCCCTTTGAGTTTCAAGGAGGATTTCTTGTAAGGTTGCAGACAAAGAAAAACCATATCAATGACTTGAAAAGTACACTAAAAAATATGTTGGTCGGCTTGTTGTTTCATGAGGTTTCTTACCATGTGAATATTGACTTGCAGAATGTGAAGAATTTGTTCCTAGTTTCGAAGAACCATATCAACTACCTGAACTGTTGAACTGATGGGGTTGTATGGAAGGAGAACTTGTGGTGCCTAGCCATAAACTGCTTCATATGGAGTCATTTTAGATGCAGTATGGTAGAAATTATCATACCACCATTCAACAAGAGGAATAAAGTTTTCCCACTGATGTTGTTGTTCATAAGTGGAGCAATGAAGATAAGTTTCCAAACATTTGTTGATGACTTCTGTCTGACCATCTAGTTGTGGGTTATATCATAAATTCATATTCAGTTTGGTGCCAGTGAGGCGAAATATTTCATTTCAAAAAGGACTTGTGAAAGTTGTGTCACAGTTTGAGACAATGGAAGAAGGGATTCCATGAAGATGAAATATCTGGTCCATGAAAATTTGTGCAACTGAGGATATGGTATATGGAAGAATGAGAGTACAAAAGTGACTATATTTGGAGAGCATATCAATCACAATCAAGATTACGGTCTTCCCTCCATATTTAAGGAGCCCTTCAATGAAATCCATTGAAATATCTATCCAAATCCTTGTAGGGATGGGAAAAGGTTCAAGAAATCCCAAAAGGAGTGTAGTTTCACCCTTGTGGTGCTGGAAGATATCACATTCAACAACCATCTATTGAATTTATCGTTTCATTCCCTTCCAAAAGAAGTTATGTCATGCCCACTCATACGTTTTGAGTAATCCAGAGTGCCCTGCCGATAGAGAAGCATGGACTTCATAGAAGACATCATGTTGAATATCTATGCTCTAGCGAAGCACCAGACGATCCTTGTATCTCAGAGAAGAACCATCCCAAGAGTAATGCGGTACAATAGAAGGGTTACTGGCCAACTATTGGATGATTGCAGATAATGAAGAGTCATTAACATATTCTTTCTGAATAGATTGTAACCAATTTGGAATAAGCATAGAAATAGCTGAAAGAGAAACATGGTCATCAAATGTGCAGGAAAGAGAATCCGCCACAACATTTTCCTTACCCTTCTTGTAAGTGATCTCATAGTCATAACCCATGATTTTGCTAACCTATTTCTATTATGTTGGGGATGATACCCATTGTTCTAAGAAATATTTTAGACTTTGGTGATCAATATTGATACATAAATGATTCTTTAAGAGGTATGGACACCACTTTTGTACTGCATGAAAAATATCCATCATTTCCTTCTCATATGCAGAGGCGGTTAAATTCTTACCTAAAATGGATTTTCTGGTGAAAGCAATGGGATGTTCATCTTGAAGGAGAACAACACCAAGTCCATTGTCGCAAGCATCACTCTCAATAGTGAAGGGATTGGAAAAATATGGCATAGCTAGAACAAGTGGGGTACACATAGCTTGTTTCAGTTTGTCAAATACACACTCAGTAGCATGTGTCCATGTAAAAGCATCCTTTTTCAGTAGAGTTGTTAATGGAGGCGTAATATTCCCATAATCCTTGACAAACTTGCGGTAGTATCTAGTCAGTCCCAAAAACCCATGAAGGCTCGTTAGGGTCTGAGGATGTGACCAATTTTTCATGGAATCTATTTTGATAGGATCTACGCAAACCCCTTGTGTTGAAACAATATGCTCAAGATACTCTACTTACTTCTTCCCAAAAACACATTTAGACTGTTTCGAACAAAGATGATGAACACATAAAATTTGAAGTACAAGATCTAGATGTTGGAGATGCTCAGCCCATGTTTTACTATAGATGAGGATATCATCAAAGAAGACCAGAATGAAGTTTCGCAAGTGGGTTGGAATATTTTATTTATCATTGATTGGAATGTGGAAGGAGCATTCATGAGGACAAATTCCATGACCAAAAATTCATAGTGGCCATCACGTGTGCAGAAATGTGTTTTAGGGATATCATCCTCATGAACTAGAATTTGGTGATACCTAGAATGAAGATCCAACTTGGAGAAAAATGAGCACCATGAAGCTCATCAACAACAGGAACTGGAAAATTATCCTTGATTCTAATGTGATTAAGAGCTTGGAATTCAATGCAGAGATTCCATGAACCATATTTGTTTTGGACAAGAAGAACTGGAAGAGAAGGAATTGGTACTAGGGAGAATAATACCTTGCTTCAGTAAATCCCGAACAAGCACCTAAATATCTATCTTGTGATGAAATGAGTAGTGATAGGGCCTGATGTTGGGATGGATGCTTCCAGGATGGAGTGAAATATGATGGTCCTCTGATCTTGAAGGTGGAAATCCCACTGGCTCAACAAAAACACATGCATATCGATCCAAAATTTGTTATAGTTCCAAGGGAGTAGTTGTGAATGCTGAAGGTTGCATCTGAATGAAATGGAGTTGAGTGATAGCACCATGTGAATTATTCTTAAGGATATTTTACATGTGATGTGAACTAATGATGTTGATAGACCTTGGTTGTAAGCCCTTCAATGTGTGTTTTTACCCATTGACTGAAAACTGCATCCAAAGTTCAGCAAAATCTCATAAAACGGACCTCCAAGTGTGCATAACCATTGAGCACCCAAAACCACATCACATTTTCCTAAGGGTAAGGAAAACATGCAAGAGTGCAAATTATAATCCCCAATAGAGATTCACACAATATGAAACTTCCCTTTGCAAGGTAAGGTTCCCCCATTGGAAATCATGACTTCAAAGCTAGAGCAAGGATGGACAAAAAAATCAGCCTATTTGGTGATATTGGGGTTAATGAACTTATGAGTTCTACCAGAATAAATGAGTATTGTAAGAGGGAGCATTTTGAAGAAAACCCTGAACCATATGGTTTGTGGAGTGGTGACTCTGGATAATGCATGGAGAGATATCTATGGATGGTTGTCTTGATCATGATGGTCAATAGAAAGATGCTAAATGTCACCCTTATCATCTACTAGATCTTGAGCACCATCAGAAATTTCAGGTGCAGGAAGAGAATCCACATCCAAGAGATAGAGATTTTGCTTAGCACATAGATGTCCTCGGGTGAATTTCTCTTCACAATTATAACAAATCCATTTTTCGCTACATGCCTGTTAACCCAAAAAAACCCTCACTAATCTCTCCATGACCTACACTACCCAAGGACACCACTTCACGACCCTCCATTAGACCCCCACACCCTAAAAAATGCTTAATGATGAAGAAAAGAGCTTAAAAACCCCAAAAAGGAGCCTAAAATACTCTCTTAGGAGCTAAAGCCCCCAAAAAGGGACTAAAACCCTAAAAGGAGCTAAAATTAGGACAAAAGGGGATAAAAGCCCAAAAAAGAGGCCAAAGCCCAGACCAAGGGCTTAAAACCCTAAAACCCCAAAAAAGCTATAAAAGGAGGGTGGGGGCTCACTCTCAAAATACTTCTCCCTTGCATACTGTTATGCTACCCATGGATGCCTTGAGACCCTTTGTCTCTCAAGCCACCCACACTCCCTCTCATCCATCTCCATTGAGCCATAGCTCCCCCATCCAAGAGAGGTGCTTCCACAAGCTAGGGCATGGTGGCCCATTTCCACCCAAAGAGAAGGTATAACTTGTCTTTCTTGCATTTTCTTCTTAGTTTTCTTTGCTTTCTAACCCATGTTTTCAATTGCAGGTTTACGTTTAACATTATTTTGTAGGTATTTTGGTTTTCTGTAGTTTAGTCATTGTTTTCAGGTCTTTGGAAGGGAAACCCTAACCTTTGTTTGCAGAGGGGTTCACCATTGTTTCTCTTCCATCTTTGCTTTCATTACTGTTCTTTACATTCTGTTTTTATTTTCAGAATTTATCCATGTAGGAACCTACCCTTCTATCCTATAGATATAAGGGAGCCATTCCTGCCCCTGTAGCAAGGAGAAATCCCTGCTACAGAACTAGCGACCATACCAGGTTGATTCCACAGGATCTTTGGGCCAAATTTTTAAAATTTCAAGTTTTTTAAGTTTTGCCCTAGTTTTTCAAATTTCATGTTTAATTCAGTTTAAATTCATTTTATTTCCAGTTATTAGCACTATCGAAGCCTCTTCTAGGCACATCCGAGTTAGTTTGGCCATAGTACAGGTTACTGTCAGCCAAATTTGACTCTGGATCTCAAAAAACCCCAAATCCGGGGCAAGTCGCTCTTATCAGGCCTGAACATGAGGTGAGGGCGCACTGAATGGCCAAACAGGTGCACCCAGGGTGCACTTAATCCCCCGATAAGAGTGACTTCACTAAGAAATATAGACCGCGGCTATCTGTGAATTCTGTGTGACCCCCTCGCCCGTTTCTACAAAAATCTTGCGCCCCCCTCGCCAAATTTGATCAGAAATGTGCGGTCTGTCAAATAGATCTTCAATTTCAGTTTAATAGGAGTTAAATTTCAGTTTCATAGGGACTGTTAATGCAACTCAGCCACCTCTATCCATCACTGCAAGTCAATTTCAGTTTTTGTTTCAATTTTCTGCAATTTCTTTGACAAACAATGTGTAAATTCCAAGTAAATGTTAATGGCTTAATCAAATGAATGTAGCTTAACTAAAATCAACCTAAAAATAACTATCTTTCTCACCCTTCCTCCTCTACCTAGTCATCACCCTCTGGGGTATTCTGGGATACGACGAAGGGCATGCTCGTATAGATCTAGGCACTCCACTAATATTGTTCCAAACCATTAAAACCGGATGACCTGGAAGGTAGGGGGGGTAGAGAAGGAGGGATTCTCACGGTGCTAAGTGTCCTCCCTGTTGACCAACCTTGCATCTGGGAGGTGACCTGAGGATCTATGGATGGGATTAGTCCCATTGTGTCGAGAGCCCAACACCTTCTCTTGGTTGAAGAGGAATATCAGTGTGAGGTAGTCATCTAGTTAGGCCATCAACATTCAGGGTTAAAAACTATATTTGTTCACAATTTCTGATTATCCAATACTTGCATACACAAACACAATATGATGAATTCATAAACCATTTGTAGCTACCAAATACTAGAAAAACAAACAAATAACTACACCATACCAAGTAATTAACCCAACTCAGTTCATGACGCTAAGAGAGCCTTAAAATTTACCAATTTACACTAAGTACAAAGAAATCTGCAGTCTTTGAAGACATAAGTCCCTGACTACTTCAACCGTGGGAAGTACTTGGGATCTTCCCAGAAACTCATTGTGAGGAGTACCATAGGAACCCCAAAGTAGCTAGCCGCTGAGAGGAATTGCCAAGCGAAACAGGAAATGACCTCTTCCGATTGAGTAGAAACACCTATGAGTAAAAAGCCAAGCATTGTCTTTTGACAGTCTTGGTTTCCAAGTGACCACCTATAGCCAATAGGAAGCCACTGAAACCGGGGTCCAAACATCATTCCCATCAATTTGATAAACAACTAACACAATTGATCCCTCATGCTCTTCCTCACGCCTAAGAGGTGAACCACCAGAATTTGGAATGCTCAATCGACACCGTCGAAATCATTCTCAGCGATCTCCCACACCATCAGAAGGCCACATAGCCTCTGATTCTGATTCAGACCCATATTAGTCTAAACTAGACCTCCATACTGCACCATCAAGCCCTATGGCTGGTGCCAACCCGGATCCATTTTCTTGCCTAACCTTACCAAGTGGACCCATGTCCACACCACAACCTATCACCAATAACCCTACAGGTATCCCAAGCAAAGTCATGTAGACTATCATTAGTCAGCTACCACCACCTATAGTGACCATCCAAGCTAGACCACTTACAACACACGGGGGCAGTGGCCCTTCCACACACACTACCCCTCCTTCCACACAAGGGGGCAATGGACCATCCACTTACATTGCCCCTACTATCATACATGGGGGCAAAGTCCCCACCACCCATACTGTTCCCCCCACAACACTTGGGGGAATTGGCCCATCCGCAATGGTGCCACTGCAAGTACCCCCAACTGTGCAGATGCATTATGCACCTGCAAATCCCACCACCATCGCAGCTCCATCCCACATCAACCTGGGGTCAAATATGCCATTCATGGCTCGTCTTAACCTACCTAATTTGGCTCGGTTAACAAATGACCCCATCCGCCACCAAGCTTTCTGGTCACCCATGCCAACTAAGCTGCCATCAGACATCCCCAAGTTTGAAGGCAAAGCAAGGGAATGCCCCCAAAACCACATAATGACATTCCATCTATGGTGCTCGTCAAACAACATCGTAGACGATTCCATCAGACTGAGGCTATTCCAACGCACCCTCACAGGTGCTGCGGCCAAATGGTACATTGAGCTACCGCAGGCCAAATACCTGGACTTCAACTCCCTAGCCTTCATGTTCCTACAGTATTTCCAACTCCTCGTCAAATATGATGAGGGGGGGGAGATCCTGTTATCCTGCTGTCAAAACACTACCACTCATATAATCGACCATATCCATGAGTGGTGGTGACGCCATAGCCTATGCAAAATCCAACTTGATGGCAGGATCTTCTTGGATTGGTTCCTTAAGACCTTGCTCCCACCCATAGCAAAGGACATCGCATCTGAATGTCCTCATTCCAAAGAAGAGGCCATACTGAAAGCTCAACAGTTTGACCTAATCTACGCTCAGTATGGATATATGTACACTGTCATTCCAGATGCTCCTTGTATGAGTACCTCCTATCGCAATGCACCAGGGGCATCCCATGCTGTAGATGGCATCATAGGATCAGTCTCCCAATAGCCACAACACAGACCGACCCCACCTTCTCCATTGGGACAAGTGTTCGCACAACAAAACTGTCCCAACCAGCCTGCCCCCAACAATCAACAAAGGCAAGCTAGAAATAATCGGCCCCAGAACCAAGGCAACAAACAACCGCAGGGAGGTGGTCAACAACTGAACCCTCCCAACAATGCTGCGACAAATCGGCTAGCTCAAAACCCCCCATGACCAAACATACAAATACGCAACGCCCCGTTGTACACAAACCAATCGTGCATAGTATGTGATGTTTATGGGCACTACACATTCGAGTGTCCCCTCATGGGTCGAGCTAAGTAGGCCATTCAGAATGAGTTTTAATAGGTCACCAACGCTGCAAATCAAGCCCAACTCAACCCAACACCACAAGGACTCCCTTCCTATGGTGCTTCAAAACCCACTCCCTGTCCAAGGGTTGGTGGCAGCTGCACCCCCTCCCCAACCCAATCCCAATGCTTCGGGGGCACCTCCCATGGCCGAAACAGGTGTTCACCACCTGCTAGCCATGACAACTAAAGAAATCAACTTATAAACCCAACGGAATCAGTACAGTACCACCACTGAACCCGTTGACACATCAGCGGCATCAACATCCAAAATAGTCAACCTAACTCTTCAGTTTTCCCCATTCCCGTGCCCCCCTGTACGCAGAATTGCTAATAATGCCATGGCTAGAGCTGCAGTCAGCTATAGTATCATGGATGATTTGGCCCAAATGCCAACCGCCATGTCCACTCTTGAGGTACTTAAAACGTGCCCAATGCAACGGAAAGCCTTACTAGCCGCCCTTGGGGTAGTAGACCGCTCCGACTCCAAGTTGATCACATTCGACATGGAGAACAGAGAACCGTGCATGCCATCGACCATTGCCTTTCAAATCCTGGTGTCCATCTAGAATTTGGTTGTGCACTAATGCATAGTGTATGAGGGGGAATCCATGTGCATTATGTCTACCTTGGTTTGGAAAAAACTTGGATCACCAATTTTGCAACCGTCCTCCATAACTCTGCAGGCTTATGATGGCCATCCCACTAAATCCCAAGGAATCCTTTGCCATGTCCCCATCACATTAGCCAGGAAAATAGTGCTGATTGACATAGATATTGTCAATGCCCAACTGGACTATAACCTTCTCCTTAGGAGAATTTATATGTACACCATGCGAGCTATCGCATCAATTGTCTTTCGTCTCATGATGTTCCCCCATGAAGGGAAGATTGTGACAGTTTATCAACTCACTTATCATGATCTGCAAGGGTTGATGGAACTCGTCAATGTTATCCCTACCATCACCACCATTGAGCCACAAGGGATGACTACACATGCTAATGTTGTCTGTACAACCAACACTATGGTTGAAAACACACCAGCCTAGCCATTGTTGAATGTGGGTGCTGGGTTGTTTGTTGATCCCACCATGATGGCTCCTTTCCCCTCAGTGTCATCGCCACTAACACAAAATAAGACTGCAGACTTGTGCATGGTCTCATCCAACACCACTGCACCCAAACAAAAACAATAGACACAGCCCCAACCACAACCACAACATCATCTACAGCCGCAACACCAACAACAGCCACAACATCACCCACAGCAGCAACATTTTGCGCAGGTGCAAACACAACTGCATCCCCACATGCAACCATTAGGGAGTTATATGGGCTCATCTCTAGTCCATACAATTCCCTTCCTCTTTCCCCCTCCTGGTGTCATGAGCAATCCGGTAATGGCCACCTTAATCCTGCCCAACTTTACATTGGGAATTCTGGTGTAGTATCTTGATCCACCGGCTCAACCAGTAATGCCCCAGGTTGTTTAAACCCTGCTGCAACCCATCACAGTTGAGTCTCACCCTCCACTCGGTCTGCAAAAGCCATCCACCGCACCCGCACCCACACCGCCCCACCTGAAAAGGGCCAGGGGAAAGAATGCCAAAGCCACCGCAGAACTATGACAAGTCCCACCTTGCACTATCTGTGAAAAACAGGGCCATCCATGTCAGAGTTTCCCTAAAATCCCAATGATCTGTGTGCATTTATATGCCATGGATACAAATGAAAACATCCCCGTGGTTGAACTTCCAAACACATCGATAGTCAGAAACAAGGCATTGAGAACAAACCATACTTGCTTCCTCTGCGGTTTGTATGGACATTACTCTCAGCATTGCCAATACCTGCCTGAATTTAGAATGGCTCTAGCTGACCTCTGTCAACATTCCCTTGAGTCTAAAATCACCTTGATTGAAGAAGTGCATCCCCCACCTCCTTCTTCAGACACCATGTCCATTTACATGATGTCCAATTCTACAGACCCTATTGTCTCCACCATCACTAACGGTCCATCAGACCCATCTCTTCCGTTGTTTCCCCAGCCATAGCCGCAACCTCAGTTACCAGGGAAACAGTGGGGTTCGTTCCCGATCAACATGATCCTTTCCCTTTTTCTTTTCCTTTTCCTTTTCCTACCATCCAGGATCGTGAGTAAGTCTATCTTGGCAACCTGCAATCTACAAGATTTCACACTGGGAGATCCTGTGTGGTACCTTGAACCACCTACCCTACCTCTAAGGCCCCATGATGTATTGAATCATGTCCATCCAATTGAGATGATGTTGCACCTACCTCTAGGTCCATTAAAGACTCCTCCTGTCTCCAGGACTTCCCCTCTTCCTTTAACAGAGACTGAGGACAAGGCCACAAAAACCACAACCAATACCATTTACATGATCTCTAGCACCAGTTTCCCTTTCGTCTCATCAGCCATGGAATATCCACCTGATCTATCCCGACACCACTTACGCGATGACAGAGATATATGTAAGACCTCCTTTGGTTTTACCCCATTCCCTTTAAACCATAGTGTGGAATCAGTTCTTCCCATAAAAGACCAGATTTCGTCATCCCACCTTACCAATGACCTTCGTCTCGATAGGGGGCATACCTATTCACTGACTCAGATGGTCGACTCTTGAAGAAGCCATGCAACGGGCTCCACCTCAAGAGAGTCTATTCCTAATATAACCACTATGAGTCCCTTATAGCATAGTTTTTTTCCCTTTCTTGTTTTTCAACATTTTTTAGCACAAGTCAGGGGCAGCACCATCAGCTGCTAATTCAAAGTCACTCGAAACCTATTCGAGACACGCCTCACAGCTCTGGGACCAAATTTCTATCTCCTTATGAGACCATTGTCTCATTTTTAACAAACAAATTTTGGGACCATTTCCCAGAAGCTACCTCGATTTACAAGCCACAGCATGGTGATACAAGTGTCCATGGACCTGTACTTGCATCACTCTTTCCTATCGCTACTCATGCGGGTTTTCGAGCTGCCACCCATTAAGGAATGTCATTTTTTACTTTTCTTTTTGTATTTTAACACATAGTTGTCTTCTTCATCCACTGCACCTTACGCGGACTTCTGGACCATTGTCCACAAAATGATTTACTTTTCTTGTACATATTTGGCATATAACTACCCCCAGACTTGCACTCACATCGCACGTAGTCAAGTCTATCCACTGCAACACACACACATGCTCTCTTGACCTCTATTCGAGAGCCACCTCAGTTTACATGCCTCTTCCGCACCGACTTGCGAGGCTCTGTCGCGATCTATCCCACGCATGTATTGGTATGTTTGAGAGATTTTTTTTCCATCCATACTACGTAGATGACCTTTGGACCTCTGTCCACCATCCTGACATAGGGCACCGCCTGTGCCACCGCAATCGGTTGGCCACACTAGAGTTTCATTTAAGCTCTTTTCTGACTCCTTAAAAAAAAAAAAAAATAGCTGAACGCAGCTGCTTCCTTTCCTTCTCACTAAAGTATAAAAAAGGGCATCTACATCGTCTCATTTACCTCCTTTTGCGGACCATGTAGACCATTAATTGAAAAGGACCACCTTGGTGTATTCAAGCCAAGACCATTCCCCTTTGCATACTTTTATGCTTTCTCAGGTAGAGGGGCCGCACTTTACGAAAAATATCACCATGGGTTGTCGTTAAGCTCTTTCCCAGCCTTCTCATCAAGAAAAGATTACCGAGCAAAGTTGGTTTTGTTCATGCTTGTAAAAGTATCTGAATGACCGTCCAGTCAGTATATGTTTAACCTTTTTCGGCCTGATTGGACTACCAATAGTAAAGAAGTCTCTCATCCCCTCCAGGATGGGTGAGCTCTCCTATGTATACTTTTATCCTTTTTCAGGAACAGGAGACTACCAATGAAAAAGAGCCCCCAATGGAGTCTTCTTCGTGCTTTCAAACTCTCTAAAATTGAAAGCACCATCAAGCATTTACCTTCCCATGCTCGCCAAAAATCCATGAGATCGTACCATAATGGTGTCCCTAGACACCACCCCACAGTTTGGCAGCATTACCCCTTTGGGTCACCTTTGTTCATAGTACTCTGCAATGTGTCTTCCTTGGATCCCATCAATATCAAAAGTGTCTACCTCTTCCAAGTATTCCCATCTACAGTGACATTCCTGGTATTACAGCCATGATCCCATTCCCATGAGTCAAGTTTCATTTACTGCCTAGTCAGCCCTGCCGTTATACTCTGAAAAAAGGAAGTTTGATTCTACCACACTCCCCCTGCCCCTGTTCAATTCTTTCCCCCCCCCCCCCCCCCATTCAGTGGATCAGTCCGCAAATTGTCTCACACCTTTTGATTATCTCCCTCACGCTCCTGGTCAAGGAAACATCATTTCCTTAACTAGGGGTAGGTCCCCCTCTATCGACAACAACACATATATTCCAGAGGATAGACCCAGATGTCCCTATATCCTGGTTTCATTAACCTCATTGATGAGTTCCTTGGACCACTTGAGAGGAGTCCTTAGTGACTCTCAGGATGGTTGTTTCTCACGTGCTCGACTCCAACTACATCATCGAACTGTTGAGATTCATACAGGGTTTGGTCCGTACAGTACTTGGTCAAAGACCCCAGATGTCACATGACTCTACCACATTGATGAGTCTATTCGAGGGAACTAAATAGGTTATGTCCCTTGTGATTTTTGGGTTGCACTGGAGACAGTGTTCAGAAGCCCCAACAGTGCTTCTATATAGATTTATGATTGATGCAGCATATTTGTACCATAGAGACTCTGACTCTCAATCAATGAGTCCATACAGCTATGTACTGTCCCAAATCTAGTAGACCATTAGTCATGAATATATAGCATTCCATGAGAATGCCATGGGTCCAATGTACTAGATCAGTATTGTATTTAGCCTCACATTGAGGCAACCATTATTGTATCATCAGTTGTATATGATCGGCTTTTGTATTTTAAAGCATAGATCAAATTATTCTTTTGACATTGTCATGATCATGGGAATGCCCGCCTCATCCATATACATGTCACACATTATTTTTATCTCACCCTTTTATGGGAACCATATTAATACAAAAACCAAAAGCCACCATGCCCCAGCCCCGGAAGCACCACCTCACCACAGCAAATCCTATGATGTCCATCAGCCATACGATGAGATCCTACCCTCACACATCAGGGGGAAATCTGTTAACCCAAGAAACCCCTCACTAAGCTCTCCATTATCTACACCACCCAAGGACACCACTTCACGACCCTCCATTAGACCCCCACACCCTCAAAAATGCTTAAGGATGAAGAAAAGGGCTTAAAACACCCAAAAAGTAGCCTAAAATACTCTTCTAGGAACTAAATCCCCCAACAAGGGGCTAAAACCCTAAAAGGAGCTAAAATTAGGGTAGAAGGGGCTAAAGCCCGGACCAACGGCTTAAAACCCTAAACCCCAAAAAAGCTATAAAAGGAGGGTGGAGGGTCACTCTCAAAATACTTCTCCCTTGCATACTATTATGCTACCCATGGATGCCTTGAGACCCTTTGTCTCTCAAACCACCCACACTCCCTCTCCTCCATCTTCATTGAGCCATAGCTCCCCCATCTAAGAGAGGTGCTTCCACAAGCTAGGGCATGGTGGCCCATTTCCACCCAAAGAGAAGGTATAACTTGTCTTTCTTACATTTTCTTCTTAGTTTTCTTTGCTTTCTAACCCATGTTTTCATTTGTAGGTTTATGTTTAACATTGTTTTGCAGGTATTTCGGTTTTCTTTAGTTTAGTCATTGTTTGCAGGGCATTAGAAGCGGAACCCTAACCTTTGTTTGCAGAGGGTTTCACCATTGTTTCTCTTCCATCTTTGCTTTCATTATTGTTCTTTACATTTTTTTTTATTGTTAGCATTTATCCACGCAGGAACCTACCCTTCTTTCCTATAGACAGAAGGGAGCCATTCCTGCCCCTATAGCAAGCAAAAATCCCTGCTACAGTGCCCATGTCTCAGATTCAAAACAAATTCTTGATAGGAGTGGTTCTAGGAGCTGGTGGGATTGGAGGTCTTTGGGGAACCATATTTCTAAATGGAACAAAAGTGGCTTTGGAGCATTGTTGAGCCATGATCTTGTCCTCTTCTAACTTAGCCAACCCTAGGGCTTCTATCATAGTGTTGGGAAAAAAAAATTTAACCTCAAATCGAAGTTGCATCCTTCAGAACACTGATAAAACAACTCTCGTAGAATGCATCAAAAATTCCTTCTATGTGATTGGCTAGTTTCTCAAATTCTGTCTGATACTCCCTCACAGTGCCAGTTTGGCGAAGTTTTGTGAGTGCTTCTATGAAGTCATCAAAATCACTACGCCAAATCGTTGCAAAAGGAGTTGGAAAAAATTTGTCCAGTTTGGCTCTGTATGAGCCTTGATGTACCAACGAAACCATTGAAGGGATTCATGTTCTTAATAAAAGGATGCAAGTGGGACTTTATTGACATCAAAAGTGTTATGTAGACTGGAATATTGTTCTTCCCTATAAATCCATCTAGTAGGATTATCACCATTGAAGTGAGGAAAATCAAGCTTTGGCCCATGAAAGTTGCTATAAGAAGAGAACACAGTGTTTGCAGAATACTCAGGCTATCGTTGGTTGCTCATGGATGAATCATGAAGATGACAACCGAATTTTTTTTGATTTAGATCTTTGAGTTTGGTCTTGAGGGTGGCAAGTTCTTCTTCCATTTGTTTATTTTTTCCTGTGTGGATGACGACTATAAGCAGGATATTTTTTTATGGGAACTGGGTAGAAAAAAATGTAAAGGGTTTTAGAAAAAGATAATTTTGAGTTGGAAAAACTCAGGTGGGTAATTGGGGTTTGACTAGGTTTTGGACACTTTCTGAGGGACATGGAAGCAAAAAATGTGAATTTTAGAAGCGAGGTGAAAGAATGAAAATTTGTTAGAGAGGGACAAGGAAGCAAAAATGAGAAACGAACACGGTGGAAAATTTTGAAGGTGATTAGGTGAGAATAAAAAGCGTTATGGAAAACCCTAAAAATAGTCAAATGTGGAATTTCAGGCTTTAGAAAGTGGAATTTGGGATAGGGTCCTCAAGGAAGAAAATATGCAGGATGGAATTACAGGGGTTACAGTGAATTTTTAAGGGAAATGGAACTAAACAAAGAAGATATGGGGGTTACAGTGAATTTACAGTGTTTTTTTTGTTCAGTTCTGTGGAAATGATCTATGTCAAATCTGGAAATCTGTGCTTTGTCAACGGGAAATATATATGGACCCAAGGTAGGTTCAAATTCTTAAAGGTCCATGGGATTCACTTGGACACCAATGCTGTCTAATGACTTGCATATTGGGGCAGTACCCCTCACTCCATGGATTAGGTAAAATTGATAACCTCTTTGCCACAAACGATAACTCTTGGTTTACTTCATGAGTGGAAACTAGTCAATTAGGTAGGGGTCGTTTCCCTTTTTGCTTGGAAGGTTCTCTCAATGGTCAACTACTTCGAGGTTCCTGTGGTACTCCTCACAATGATTTATAGGGCTATGCCCAAGTACTTCCCATAGTTTAGCAGATAGGGTTTATTCCTTGATCCGAATGAATAATACTGATGCAAAGAAGAAGTATTACTGCAATAATCACAATGCTAGGAAGCACTGCAAAAGAAAAACAAATTGGTAGAAATTCCACCCAGCGAGCCCAAGAAAGTGCTATGATACCAGATGTGAGGAACCTCCTACAATAAACAATGAATATGCACGATATTACTGAAGTAATAGAGCACAAAAGAGATTTTATTGATCGCAGGCCACCTCAAGGGGGAAACCCCCTTTGATCAAGCTCAATAAAAAATAACTCATGGATGCCTTCATTGGCCTCAACATGTACTTATGTACTAAGTCTAATATAAACAACTATTAATCCACATGAATGTGGGATAATACAACATAATAACTAGACAACTTAACAACTATTAATCCCCATGAATGTGGAATAATACAACATACTAGCGGGGTGACTTACAAAGAATATGTGTCCAACAAAATATACTAATGAAATAAAGAGGAGGGTTGACACAAGTTCTTAATAAATATAAACCAAACTCAAATTTGGATCAACCTTTTAATTATCCAATGAGCAGAGATGTTTTCTTGTTTGTAGAGACAATTTTAATGAGGCTAGATCATGCTTGACATCTCAATGAATATGACCCATAGTTCAATACAAATCAAATACGTCAACCCATATTTCAAGCTAGGTCGATGAATGCAAGATTAGTTTTTAAGATTAAATTTGATGAGAAATGATTTTAGCATTAGAAGTATGAGTTTTAAATTTGTATTCGAATTCAACAAGTCTCGGAGTTTAAGGTTGCAACAACAATATACATATGAGTCCTAGGTTTGAAATTTGTATATGGAAAATTGTAGACTATATGTGTTAACAATGTTTGGCAAGCAATGATTGTAATCAACCATTAGTGTAGTAGGTATGTGAACAAACGTGACAATGAAATATGATTTCACTAAAACCCATGAGCAGAAAATAAATGCTATCCAAAATTAGATTTTTCCATGATAGATAATTAAGACACGTGCACTATTAAACTCATATTTTTCTACATATATCAACAGTTGTATATCACCTTCAAGTTCATATTTTTAGAGGGTATTTTACATGCGAATGTGGAATTACCTTATGACTAACAAATCATATCTTCTTTGTATGAGAAACATTGAAGGTTTTGCATGCAACTTCAAATTTTGAAGTGACTAGGAGAATGTTTGATTTTCTAGCTATTTGTTTTACCTAGCGATGTATAGTTTTTTAAAATAAGAATCAAAGTTCCTGTTGAAAATGTAAAAAAAATTCCCCAAATACAAAGCCTCAGTGGGATCCAATTGTCTCTTTAGTTAAGGTGACTAATGGACAACTTGATCATGTTAATACTTTTGCAACATAGTTAGCTTTAGGAATTATAGATTTTGCAATTATGTTAACATTTGTGACTTGTATAAAATTAAATGGATAATTTCAACTCATTGTATCTATGTCTAAGGGATTATTTATGTACCTTTTGGGAATAAAATTTATTTGAGTTGACGACGATGTTCCTCATCAAATCAAAGAAATTCGAGGAGACTAGAGTTTGGTGAAAGTTAATACACTCACATGATGGATAGAGGTCATCACATGGATGATGTCCAACAATATTCAGTATTTCATGGTGCACCTCCTCTACATGACCTTATATTATTGATTAGATCCTTCAAAAGGGAAAGCAAAATGTCTTCCTTTATATTTTTTTGACTAGTTGAGATCTTCACTCCTTACGTTATTAAACAGAGAGAGGGTATATGTTAAGGAGTATCCATCAACTAGCAACATAGGAGGATTTAAAAATTGAAAGCTAAGGAGAGTTTTAAGGATTTGGAATAAATTTCTTAAGCTACCATGGTGGTAATCTAGAATGGAGAAGTTTAAGGATTTGCAATAAATTGCTTAAGATAGCATGGAAGTAAGATAGCATTTCTAACAACAATGTTGCATGGTGGTGGCTTCTTGCACAACCAAATATTGTTGTATTACAACAATGTAAATATTGTTCTTTCAATAGTCAAATGAATATTTAATGGCAATAGTTTTCTTATGTTTTGTTTTACAACCCTTTGGAAATTCTTTTTAGGTCTCCATGCTCGTTGATCAATAATTTGAAATATACAATCTAGCTTTAATCATAAAAGGAAACTTGAATATGTATCTTGTAGATAAATGACCACAATCCTTAGTCACAAGTAACTTGAACATCCTTACTACAACTTATAGTTCTTTCTTCAAGAGTATGCACTAAGTGAAGCATGCCACAAGAAATATTAGCTAAAGCACGCATAACATTTTCTTGCATTAAATATTTGATAGATGTTTTTCTTAGACTACCTATAACATCATTTCCAAAAATACAACCAAGGATTCAAAATAACTTACTGTTGTTTATAGATATACTGTTGGGGACATTAAAAACCTAGATACCTTAATGTTGCTTATAAATAATCCATGGGATAATCAACGCCATCAAAAGCATGGTCTCCAATACCATAAGCTTGTTACTTTGTTGGTTTGAAATGAAGGTACTAAATTTTTCTATGTTCTGCATGTGCTAGAAAGAACACTAACATTAAAAACCTACTACCTATAACATCATTTCCAAAAATACAACCAAGGATTCAAAATAACTTACTGTTGTTTATAGATATACTGTTGGGGACATTAAAAACCTAGATACCTTAATGCTGCTTATAAATAATCCATGGGATAGTCAATGCCATCAAAAGCATGGTCTCCAATACCATAAGCTTGTTACTTTGTTGGTTTGAAATGAAGGTACTAAATGTTTCTATGTCCTACATGTGCTAGAAAGAACGCTAACATTCGATCCATTTCCTTCAAGGTGCAATGTATTTGATGGCCATGTTGTTTTTCAACAAGGAAATATAGAATGTGTTTGCTTTCATTCATTGTATAATGTTGTTGTAAGAAATTCACGTGTGCTTTTGCTACAAGGAAAGTTAACATGTGTTAGATTTCCTTCATGGTGCAATGTATTTGATGGAAATGTGGTTGTATCGATAGGAAAACTAACACATATTAGCTTTCATTCACAATTCAATGTTGTTGTTAGAAATTTGCTTGTGCTTGTAATAGAAGGAAAACAAACATGCATTAACTTTCCTTGACTGTGCAATATTTTTGTCAGAAATGTCGTTGTGCTTGTGTAGAGAATCTAACATGCGTTAGATTTATTTCATGGTGCAATGTATTTGATGACAATGTGGTTTTATTGGTAGGAAAGCTAACACGTGTTAGCTTCATTCACCATGTAATGTTGTTGTTAGAAATGTCATTGTGCTTGTACTAAAAGTAAAACTAACATACATTAGCTTTCCTTTAATATCCAATGTTGTTGTAAGAAATGGCCTTACGCTTGTGCTAGAAGGAAACCTAACATGAGTTAGATTTTCTTTTTGGTTCAATGTAGTTGTACTAGTAGGAAGGCTAACATGCATTAGATTTCATTCACCATGCAATGTTGTTGTTAGAAATTCCTTAGTGCTTTTGCTAGAAGGAAAGCTAACATGTGTTAGCTTTCCTTCAATATGTAATGTTGATGTAAGAAATTATCTTATGTTTGTGCTAGAAGGAAAGCTAACATGTGTTAGAATTCTTTATGGTTCAATGTATTTGATGGTAATGTGGTTGTATCGGTAGAAAAACTAACACATGTTAGCTTTCATTCACGATGCAATGTTGTTGTTATAAATGTCCTTGTGCTTGTTCTAGAATAAAATCTAGCACGTGTTAGATTTCTATCACCGTGCAATGTTGTTGTTAGAAATTCCCTTGTACTTGTGCTAGAAGGAAACCTAACATGTTCTATATTTCCACAATGTGCAATGTTTCTGTAAGAAATACCCTTGTGCTTGTGTTAGAAGGAAAGCTAGCACACACTACATTTTCGTCATGATGCAATGTTTTTGATGGAAATGTGTCTTGTACTGGTATGAAAGCTAACACATGTTAGATTTCATTCATTGTGTAATGTTGTTGTTATAAATTCTATTATGATTGTGCTAAAAGGAAAGCTAACATGCATTAGGTTTTCTTCATGGTGTAACGTGATTGTACCAGTAGGAAAGCTAATATGCGTTAGCTTTCATTCACCATGCAATGTTGTTGTTAGAAATACCTTAGTGTTTTTACTTGAAGGAAATATAACATGTGTTCCCTTTTGTTTAATATGCAATGTTGATGTAAGAAATTCCCTTATGTTTGTGCTACAAGGAAAGCTAAACCGCATTAGGTTTCTTTCACGGTAAAATGTATTTGATGGAAATGTGGTTGTACTAGTAGAAGCATTAGCTTTCATTCAATGCAATATTGTTGTTAGAAATTCCTTTGTGTTTATGCTAGAAGGAAAGCTAATGTGCATTAGATTCCTTCACAATGCAATATTGTTATAAAAAATTCCCTTCTGCTTGTGTTAGAAGGAAAGCTAACACATGTTAAATTTTTTTCATGGTGCAATGTGTTTGATGACAATGAGCATTAACTGCTAGGAAATATAACACGTTTTAGATTTCATTCACCATGCAACGTTGTTATTATAAATTATATTGTGATTGTGATAAAAGGAAAGCTAACATGCATTATCTTTCCTTCACTATGCAATGTTTTCGTAAGAAATGCCCTTATTCTTATGCTAGAATGAAAGCTAACATGAGATATTTCCTTCATGGTGCAATGAAGTTGTACCAATATGAAATCAAACATGTGTTAGCTTTCATTCACCATGCAATGTTGTTGTTAGAAATTCC
Source organism: Pseudotsuga menziesii (assembly GCA_001517045.1). Taxonomy (NCBI): domain Eukaryota; kingdom Viridiplantae; phylum Streptophyta; class Pinopsida; order Pinales; family Pinaceae; genus Pseudotsuga; species Pseudotsuga menziesii. The sequence goes on along the minus strand of LPNX010979618.1, from coordinate 11,362 downwards.
CTACTGCTTTTTCTATAAGGAAAGCTAAAATGCATTAGCTTTCCTTCAATATGCAATGTTGATGTAAGGAATTCCCTTATGCTTTTGTTAGAAAGATATTTAACACATGTTAGATTTCCTTTATGGTGCAATGTATTTGATGACAATGTAGTTGTATCGGTAGGAAATCTAACATGCATTAGCTTTCATTTACAATGCAATGTTGTTGTTAGAAATGACCTTGTGCTTGTGCTAGAAGGAAATCTAACATGTGTTAGATTTCCTTCACCATGCAATTTTGTTGTAAGAAATACCCTTGTGCTCGTGTTAGAAGGAAAGATAACACAAATTACCTTTTATTCATAATGCAATGTATTTGATGGAAATGTGGTTGTACTAGTATGAGAGCTAACACATGTTACATTTCATTCACCATGCAATGTTGTTGTTAGAAATTTTCTTGTGCTTGTGATAAAAGAAGAGCTAACATGCATTATATTTTCTTCATGGTGTAATTTAGTTGTACCAGTAGGAAATCTAACACGTGTTAGCTTTCTTACACCATGCAATGTTGTTGTTTTAAATGTACTAGTGATTTTACTTGAAGGAAAGCTAACATGTGTTACCTTTCGTTTCATATGTAATGTTGATGTAAGAAATTCCCTTATGTTTGTGCTAGAAGGAAAACTAACATGCATTAGATTTCCTTCATGGCACAGTGTATTTGATGGCAATGTGGTTATACTGGTAGACACGCTACCTTTCATTCACAATTCAATGTTGTTGTTAGAAATTCCTTTGTGTTTATGATAGAAGGAAAACTAACGTGCATTAGTTCCTTCACAGTGCAATATTGTTGTAAGAAATTCCCTTCTGCTTGTGTTAGAAGGAAAACTAACACATGTTAGATTTCTTTCACGGTGCAATGTATTTGATGACAATGTGGTTGTATTGGTAAGAAAGATAACACGTGTTGGATTTCATTTTCCATGTAACATTGTTGTTAGAAATGCCATTGTTTTTGTGATACAAGGAAAGTTAACATGCATTAGCTTTCCTTCACTATACAATGTTTGTCGTAAGAAATTCCCTTATGCTTATGCTAGAAGGAAAACTAACATGCAAGGTTTCCTTTATGGTGCAATGAAGTTGTACCAATAGAGAAGCTAACATGCATTAGCTTTCATTCACCAAGCAATTTTGTTGTTAGAAATTCCCTAGTGTTTTTTCTATAAGGAAAGCTAACATGCATTAGCTTTCCTTCAATATGAAATGTTGATGTAAGGAATGCCCTTATGCTTGTGCTAGAATAAAAGCTAACATGTGTAAGATTTACTTCATGGTGTAATATATTTGATGGAAATGTGGTTGTACCAGTAGGAAATCTAACATGCATTAGCTTTCACTCACAATGAAATATTGTTGGTAGAAATTCCCGTGTGCTTGTGCTAGAAGGAAATATAACATGTGTTAGCTTTCCTTCACTGTACAATGTTGTTGTAAGAAATTCTCATGTGCTTGTGTTAGAAGAAAAACTATCACACATTAGATTTCCTTCATGGTGCAATGTATTTGATGGAAATGTTGTTGTACTGGTAGGAAAGCCAACACATGTTAGCTTTCATTCACCATTCAATGTTGTTAGAAATTTCCTCGTGCTTGTGCTAAAATGAAAGCTAACATGCATTAGATTTCCTTCATGGTGCAATGCAATTGTACAAGTGGGAGATGATGTAACACATGTTAGATTTCATTCACCATGTAATGCTATTGTTAGAAATGCCCTAGTATTTTTTATAGAAGGAAATCAAATGGGCTAACATGTGTTGTCTTTCCTTCAATTTGCAATGTTGATGCAAGAAATTCCCTTATGATTTTGCTAGAAGGAAAGATAACATGCATTAGATATCCTTTATTGTGCAATGCATTTGATGACAATGTGGTTGTACTAGTTGGAAAGCTAACATGCATTAGCTTTCATTCAAAATGAAATGTTGTTGTTAGAAATTCCCTTGTGCTTGTTCTATAATTAAATCTAACATGCTATCTTTCCTTCACTGTCTAATGTCGTGGTAAGAAATTTTCTAATGCTTGTGTTAGAAGGAAAACTAACACACATTAGATTTCTTTGATGGTGCAATGTATTTCATAGCAATTTGGTTGTACTTGTAGGAAATATAACACATGTTAGATTTTATTCACCATGCAATCTTGTTGTTAGAAATTCCATTGTGCTAGTGATAAAAGGAAAACTAACATACGTTAGCTTTCCTTCACTGTGCAATGTTTTTGTAAGAAATGTCCTTATGCTTGTGCTAGAAGGAAAGTTAATATGTGTTATATTTTATTCATGTTTCAATATATTTGTACTAGTAAGAATCTGAAATGTGTTAGCTTTCATTCACCATGCAATGTTGTTGTTAGAAATTCTCTAGTGTTTTTGCTAGAATGAAATCTAACATGTGTTAACTTTCCTTCAATATGCAATGTTGATGTAAGAAATTCCCTTATGCTTATGCTAGAAGGGAAGCTAAAATGCATTATATTTTATTCATGGTCAAATATAGTTGATGGCAATGTGTTTATACCAATAGGAAATATAACATGCAATAACTTTCATTCATATTGCAATGTTGTTCTAATGCAGGAGCATCCTGATCTCCATTCAAATTACAAGTTAAATGTTGGATCAGGCCTAGAAGGGGTATTTAGTTTTGAATTGATGGTATTTGAACCATCACATTGTAAATAAACCTATGTTTTATTTGATTCTAGATAGATGGCGAGTCACTAAGACGATGAGTGATTCATTGAGTCAGTTGATGAGTCATTGTAACAAAGCCCTCGTCTAATGGTAGCAAGTCATAGGATAGGTTAGAGGATTTGTTGTAATTTGGATTAGTTTACAGAAGATTAGGGATTATTGAGTGGATTATGGATCTGAACTAGAATGGTTTATGAATATTGTTGTGTGTGTGTATATATATATATATATATATATAAGCCTGTGAGGCATAGATAGAATATAGAGGAGACATAGATAGACATGTAGGAGAAGGATAAGTAGCCATAACAGAGTAAATCTGGCTCAAGCAAGGCCATGTAAAGATGTATCAGGCCTAAGGAGATCATAACACAGGTTCTAAAACAAATTTGTATGTACAGTTTCATCATGTGAACGATAAAGCATATTTCGGCATAATATTTGTGTGTGTAAATTCAATTCTGTCTGAGTTGTGACTTCATGAATTGAATGTTTGGTTAAATCCCGTGTTAATGAATGATAAGTCTGTGTGTGAATTCAGGGTTTCTAAAAGTGAGTAAAACAGAGATCGATTCTCTAATCAATCGAAGGAATAATTTTATTATTAAGACTTTGTGAATGGATTTTATCTTGAATTAACTTTGTTGGAGGTTCAGGATCTACAGATCGATCATTGTGAGGATTGATAATAATTAATGTTTAAGTTTGCGTAGGTTTAATGGCTGAGATCGTCGTAGGAACATATCTACAACTGAGGAAGAATAATGCAAATAGGATTTGCATCCAAGATACTCCTAAACCAATCACCCAAATAACTTAAGATCAGACGTCGGGGAATGATCTTAGAAGAAGATCAACGGTCATGATCAAATCCTGCAAGAGAAAGGTGTAAGGAAGATAAAGGATCCACAAAGATAAGATGAGATTCGCATATGATCTCAGATCACTGGTAAGGAAGGAAGCCGCATGAAATAAATGGTTGTAAAGAGTTGCGGAAAAGGAATTGCGGGAGGGAAATTGTAGAAGTTCAACTTCTGGAAAAGTTGGATCCGCAATCCGCAATCCAAAATACGATTGCGGAAAGGAGTGTTGCGGCCGCATAATTGCGGAAGTAACATTTGGAATTTGGAATTTCCACAATTCGCAAATGTGGAAACAGGGTTGCGGGAAACATCTTGTAGAATGACATTTTCAAAAATCCTGTTGCGGAAGAGAGCGTGCAGAAAGGGTGGTGCAGAAACAAAAATTTGCAGAAAGAACAGATAGTTGTGGAAACTCAAAAATGGAAGGATTAGGGTTGCATAAGAAGATTTAACACAACAATTCGGATATTAGGAAGGGTTTAAAGTCCCTCCATGCTATGAAGTTCATGTGTTTGATCTCACAGGTGGAACAAACATGCCACCAAGGTGGGGTTGGCATCAGATTGATATTAGAGCAGAATAAGGATTTTGCATAAGAGGTAAATAAATTTCCGATTTTAATTCATTTTGAAGTTAAATACTAACAATTGTATTGAGAGGGTTAGTCAAGTGAGAGTATTCAGAATTTATTGTAGACAGAGGATGTGTGGTTAAATTTGATGATTAGCCACATGAGAATACATAACAAATCCTTTGGAAGGATATGATTTGACAGGTATAAGCATGGAGTTATGATGCATGGGAAGAGCATTGAGTCAAACTACTCTTGAGAAATTGAAGAAAGAAAAGGTAAGGCATTTCTGCAAATTTTTATTGAGTTTGAAGACTAATAGTTGAGAGGGTGTATGTTCAGTCTTGTGTAAGGGATCATAGTAGATATTGGGGAGGAGGAGTACAGGATTTGCAGTAGGAGAAATTGCAGACAGTGGCTATAATCCAAAGACAAGAAAGGATATTGCAGATGAAAAAGATCAAGAATACAATCTTTTGAAGATAACAGTGGAGATATTTTCAGCCAACTGTACAAGTGGAAAATCTAAAGGTATGGATTGATTGATGTTTTTATTTAACTCTGGTTATATAGGAAATATTTGACAGCAACAAAGACCAGAGAAGTTCTTGAGAAGAGGAAAGAGGAAGTAGTGGCATAACCTAAGAAATCCAATAGAGGTTGGACAAAAGAGGACTAGTAAATGTTCTCAAAAACAAGGAGTGGACCTGTAGAAGCCAAGAAGAGAAAAGAAGATGCTCAAAAGGTTCTAGTGAGAGGACTAGATATACCAAAAGGAAAATCTCAAGGAGAGATAGCTTGTTGAGGTATAGAAGATAAGTATGGATACTTGTTGAAGGAGAAGGCTTAGTTATAGTCCACAAGTGGACATGATCAAGTTCACAAAATAGAGGGAGATAGAAACAATGAATACAGAAGGTCATTGCAGGGGTTCAAAGGAAATCCACAACAGAAGAAAGAAGAAAGTAATTCAAGAAGGATGTAGCAGAGAATTGCTATAGGTAGCAACAGACATTTTGTGCTTTGAGAAGCATATGCAAGTTGTTGAAGAAGAAAACCAGAGGTATGGTTGGGTCATGAAAAGGGAGGTAAGGTGGAATTCACTACAGGTGAAGCTACAACAAAATATGTTTGTTGAATTGAGGAAATAACTTAGAGAAGTTGAATCTGAGATGGAGGTTTCATATTGTGAACCTGAACAGGGTCCTTTTCTTGGAGAGGATGATGAAGGAAAAAAAGAGAGACCAATTGAGAGTCTCATAAATTATGTAAAGAATATAGATAAACTTATGGAGGAGATGACTGTGAGGTCGAATGAGACCAAAAGGTCTTATGTTTTTGAGACTAATGATTTGTTTGTGATTGTAGGTTTTGTTGCAAATGATGGGAAGTCCTTTGAAACTGTCTTAAAATTTGATGAAGTCAAATATGATGAAGATATTCTCTCAAATGAAGAAAGGTATGAAGTATTGCAGCAAAAGGAACTCATTGATGAGTTGCTTGATGGAGGAACACATCCAGTTGAAGATGATCTGAAGATGAAGGAAGAAAAAGAAACGTGCAAAAACATTTCTACAAGGCAGGATCAAAATTGTATTCTGGTGAAGGATAGAGTTGAAGAGTGTATATAGGTTGTATGTCCGACCATTGGAGAAATAGGTGATGGTGACATATTGATGTTGTGTTCGTACCAACACAACAGGGGGATGCCAGAGGAAATATCAACAGGGACTTCAGAATCTCATGTTTTTGAAACTGATTATTAGTGTATGACTGCAGGTATTGAAGAACACTTACAATGTGTGTCTATGTAGGTTGTGAAGCATATGATGGATGCTTTAAGAAAAAAAGGAAAAAAGAAAATTAGACCATTGACATAAGAATATGTTCATTGTTGTTTAGCAAAACATAAAATCATCTTAGAAGAAGATGGTGCAGAGGAGGGACTAGCTGAAAGTCTCGTGAACTCTTGGGAGAGTTCAAATCAGCAAGAGAATATGATGATAAGAAAGTCAATGGGAGATAAAAATTTAAATATTTTTTAAATTAATGAATTGTGTATATCTGTAGGAATAACATGTGATGAATTTTGTGAGGTTGTCCCAGAGGTAAAATAAGAAGAAGAAGAGTATCCATGTATTCTTGACATGGGCCAAAGCCAAAATTTTGTTTTGGGATTGAAGGATGAGATTGCATGGTCTCATGGAGATAAACAAAAGAGAACAATTTCATATTTGGATATTGGTGTTGTAGACATAGAGGGAAATAAATCTGTCATGATACAGGGAGAGACTATATTGTCTCAAAGGGGTGATCAATACCTAAAGGAATTTGATGTTGCAGAGTTGGTTAATGGAGACAAAGAAAAATTTTCTAACCTCGGGAAATATGATAAAGAGTTAGAAATGATGGAATCTTACTTAATTAATCCAAGGGTTGATAATGATGACTTCTTAATGTTTGATAGCAGCATTAGGAAAATACAAGTTGAAAACATTGGATTATCTTGTAATTTAGTGGATAGAAATAGAGAGTCAAGAGGACAACAACAATTTCAAGAGAAGAAGATGCAGGTGTACCAGTCAAAGGATATATTGGACATGGAGATTGAAGAACTAAGTTTGCTCATGTTGAAGATGTCTCAGAGAAGGCATGCAGATTTACATTAGTAGAGAAAATAGACAAAACAATGGTAGAAGACGAATGATAGAAAAAGATTGCAAAAGAAAAGCTAGTGGAGCATTACAACAAAAAAATTGGAAACCAAGAGAACTGAATATGAAAAAGACAAACCTACATAATAAGATGGATTATCTGCTACAAAATAAAGTTTGGGATCTAGACATACTGAATACAAAAGGTTATGACCAGGAGGTTATATTTCTTTCTTCCTAGGGAGTCTGATGGAAGAGCATCCTGCTCTCCATTCAAATTCAAAGTTAAATGTTGGATCAGGCCTAGAAGGGGTCTTCAAGTCTGAATTGATGGTCTTTGAACCATCACATTGTAAATAAAACTATGTTGTATTTGATTCTATATAGATGGTGAGTCACTAAGAGGATGAGTGAGTCATTGGGTCAGTTGATGAATCATTGTAATAAATCCCTCATCTAATGGTAGCAAGTCATAGGATATGTTAGAGGATTTGTTGTAATTTGGATTAGTTAGTAGAAGATTAGGGATTATTTAGTGGATTATGGATCTAAACGAGAATTGTTCCTGAATATTGTTGTATATATACATATGTAAGCCTGCGAGGCATAGATAGAATATAGAGGAGATAGAGATAGCCATATAGGAGAAGGAGAAGTATCCAGAATAGAGTAAATCTGGCTCAAGCAAGGCCATTTAAAGATGTATTAGGCCTAAGGAGATCAGAATGCAAGTTCTGAAACAAATTTGTATGTACAGTTTCAACATGTAAAAGATAAATCCTATTTTGGCATAATCTCTATGTGTAAATTCAATTATGTCTGAGTGTTTGACTTCACAAATTGAGTGTTTGGTTAAATCCTATGTTAATGAATGATAAATCTGCATGTGAATTCATGGTTTCTAAAAGTGAGTAAAATAGAGATCGATTGATTGATTCTCTGATCAATCGAAGGAAGAATTTATTTATTAAGACTTTGTGAATGGATTTTCTCTCGAATTAACCTTGTTGCAGGTTCAAGATCTGCAGATCGATCACTGCAAGGATCAATAATAATTAAGGTTTAATTTTGTGTAGGTTTAATGTTCGAGATCGTCATAGGAACATATCTACGGCTGAGGAAGAACTCCGCAAATAGGAGTTGCACCCAAGATACTCATAAACCAATCACCTAGATAACTTAAGATCGAACGCTAGGGAATGATCTTAAAAGAATATCAACGGTCACGATCAAATCCCGCAAGAGAAAGGTGTAAGGAAGATAACAGATCCACAAAGATAAGATGAGATCTACATCTAATGTCATATCAATGGTCAGGAAGGAAGCCGCATGAAATCGACAGTTGTAAAGAGTTGTGGAAAAGGAATTGTGGGAGGGAAATTGCAGAAGTTCAACTTTTGGAAAAGTTGGATCTATTACCACCTAAGTTGTACTGAGTGGTTTTTTATCAAGTGAGCCTGGTGAAACGGACAGGGTTAACTTGTTCGGAGTTCAGAAGACCTTTGGAAGTACTTCTGGGAAGTGCTTGTTGTACTATATCACATGTTCATACCCCATGGGGGGGATTGTAATAAATATTCTAGCATGATAGTGTCTGTAAAAGACTTGGTCTCTTAGACTTTATTTGTCAATCCAATCAGCCCAGGGTGTTTTTTCCCTTGGTTATTATTGGTTCTTGAATAAACAACTAATAATTTCTGAGTTTTCACTCCATACCTCAAAAGTTGGGGTGGTCAGCTTGGCATTTAGGCCTATTGAGTTTATTAGAGTCTATGTGTCAATGTATAAACATGCTAGACATCATTTTTGAGTCATATGAACATGCCTTAGACCCCCTATGTTTTTCAATTTTTCAATATTTTAGTTTTTTCAATGTTTTTTATTAAAATTAAATTTTTCCAAAAACTTAGGCTATTATTTAATAGTTTAATTGGAAAATTTGTTTTCGTAATAAAAGTGGGCCAAATAATTAATTTCATTCATGTAGGTGCTCATTTTCAAGCTAAGAGCACCATGTAAACCCATGGACCCACTATTTCCTAAGTTTTGAGTGATTTTCCATCACTCAGGTCAGAAAGCCCCAAAAATCCATTATTGATTATTTTAATTAATAAATTGATGAATAATGGAGCAAATCCAAAATCATAAATCAGTGGATCCTCAGCCGATTTGATTGAAATCAATCAGATATGAAGCAGATTGACTGGATCTGACAAATCCTTGAATGAAGGAGGGGATCAAATTAGATCTAGAGTTGATCTACATCTATCTTCATGGGGAATTGCACCCTCTCTCTCTCCTCCACACGTGTGGACTCTCCTAGATGCTCTGTGGACTGATGTGTCAGTGTATGGGTTGATGTGTCAGCTCAATCAAGCCCCCAGTTGACAAGTAGGCTTAGTTCAGCTTCAGTTCTGCATTGATGAACTCTCCATCAGTTGATTTCACTTGATTCCATGAGGAATTGCGCCCCCCCTGGGCTGGATGGCCTGTAATTTGTATATATCCTGCTTGAGGTTCCCTCTTCCAAGCTAGTTAGAGCTGGACTGAAGAGATTGCCATTGTAACTCTATATTTGATCATCATTTGTGAATAAAGAAGCTTTGGAGGCTATACTGTGTAGTGCATGTGTATGTGTGGATTCTCAGTGTTATGCTACTGATGTGGTAGCTGCAATTTCTTTCCAAATTCTATGCTGCTTATGTGTTCTGGCTTCAAGGATTCGGCTGAATCTAGTAAGGGTGTAAACTAGGAAAGTTATATTGCTTGATCTTGTTTATCCATATGATGTATACTCAAAAATCTCAGTTATATGCTTAAATAAGGTTATTTTGGCATGATCTTTCTTTTTTGTTGCTTTATACATCTATATCCAAATCTCACGAGGTGTGTGCAGGCTTGTGTTATTTAGTTGCAGGTTCCTGATTGGATGAAGGTGTGGATCTAGATTGACGCAATTCCTATCCAATAATCTCAAGACTCTGTCCCTCAGCACTCCACAAAAGGGCCTCCTTTCAGCTTGCTCCATTCAAGCAACGATCCGACCTTCTCTCCTCTTCTTCTCATTTCTATAAAAAATCAACATTTTTACCCGGTTACTTTGTTCATAGCTTTGATTTTGGTTAGATATATCATATTAAAAGTAATTCCAACATATATCTATCTTATCAAATCCTATAGTCTATATCTTGCACTTAAAAAAGTTTCATAAGCATTCTAGATCTAGCTTTAAGGAAATCGTCTTGTTGCATGAAAATTTAAAGAAAACTTGTAGATTGCATGCATTAGATTTCCTTTTGCTGTTATAAAATTTAATATTCTGTAATATCAGTGCATATTTCATTGTCTGCACAAACAGCAATCCAAGATCCCAAGGAAAGCTTGCTTTCCTTGGTTCCTTTTTCACCTGTTTAGCTAGTTTTAACTTCATTTTTTTTGAGATAAGGTAGGCTGATCCAAAGGTAATATTAAAGTTCTTTTGGGCATATGTTATTCTAACATGCTCAATTTATTTTATCAGGTCTGACAGAAAATAAAGGAAGCTGCTGTCCGAAGTGGCCTCAGGAGCGTTCAAATCCCCCCAGGGGTCTCCCTTTTCACTAAAATCTTAAAATTTTTGCAAAGTTGTAAGATCTTGGTTTCATCTTGTATAAGGACCAATAAGTTTCTGATATTTCAGTTTTCTGATATTGTAACCAATAATAAATAAAATTATTTTTGGAATAGGCTCTTTCGAGCCCATTCCCCATTCCCCCTGAGGGGATTGCCGTCGGTGTCCTTTTTGTCACTTTCTACTTATTTCTTTTTTAAAATAGCATTGATCTAATTTGCAGGGTAGTATACTTGATTTTATTATTAATTTCATATTCCACTTGTTTTTTTCAAAGTAATCATAATACTTACCCCACGATTTCCCGATTGAACCAAAAGGGGAAAGAGATTTGTGGTAGGACTAATTAGAAAACTAGAATTGTGGATCTATTTTATTTTTCAATCATTTGTTTTCAGCTATCATAAAATTAACCCCTCCTCGATTCCCTTATTGAGATCCACTTGGATCGAAAGAGGTTCCTGGAGGTTTTTCTTTTAAACAAGAACATCCTGTTTAAAACTTACTAAAATTTACAAGACTCCAGTGTGTATGCTCTGCACTTGGCTGCGGTTCGTCCGATCAGTCAAGCTGTATCAAAATCACTTGGGTGACTAGTATAATTATGAATCACTCTCCCCAACTGACAAACCATCAGGTGAAAATCCAACACCTAGATCAAACCTTTTACGGTGGCAAAATACCCAAAGGAAGCAGGAACTTCTGAAAAGTGACCTCGGGGCGCCGATCTCTGTCACACCTTAACAGGTGCGTTACGAAAAATAGCCCCAAAGACTCCATTTCAGCCCACATATTCCTTGCGGGTAGTCATGAAGGTTTAGTTTTGGACATACTCCAAGTACTCTCAGGTATATCTGGAGTCCCCCCTTCGCCTAATTTTAATCAACTCACACTTCATTTTTAACTTAAAACATACCAAGA
>LPNX010979536.1:427494-444361 GCA_001517045.1 Pseudotsuga menziesii | reverse complement strand
CTCCTTCACCTCACCGCCCCCCCCCAGCTGGCTCCCATTTCCCCCTCCTTATTGACGGCTCCATGCATTTATTAACCTGTCCCGTATGCCTTCCTGTCTTGGCCGCGTGGATTTCTCTCCTATCCTCGGCTGTTGCAAAATTAAAGTCCATCGGGCCTTTAATTTACTACCTTGTTCCTTCGCACGATTGTAGTCTCCCTTCCTCCTTCTCTATGACGCTTGCCTGCAAAGACATGTTCTATAATTTTGCTCCGGACTCTGGTTATGGCTCTCCAGAAACAGTGCGATTCCTTCTGATTGTTGTAGCTGGAGTTGAGGGAGGGAGGCTGCTGGGCATCCTGTGGCATGTGCTCCCTCTCATCCGTGCCTTCGTAAAGGAGAGCCTGGCTCTTGCTGCTTTCTCCAATTGTCATTGCAGCTTCCCCTCTGCGTCCTGGTTTTCTGGAGGTAAAGTTGGTGCAAATATTTCTCGTGAAGGCAGTCTGAAACGGGTTTTGGGTTGCCTCTGCACTGGTTGGCAGGAAGGCGCTGTGGGAACGTTAGCCTGTACAAATAGACTTGGAGGTTCTGTGCTGCAACAAGAAATTGCAGTGCTCAGGCGTGTTGTTAGAGCTTTGTGGGCAGAGAACCAGGATTGTATTGTCTATCCTTTGCACAACCAATTTGCCTGCATAGCAATTTCGGTGGACGCTGGAAATATGGCCCAAGCTGGGGAGAATTCAGGGATACAGGACATCAAGAAAAACCTGCACAGGCTGTATGAGATGACAACAATCGGGATTATGGATAATAAGGAAATGGCGAAGGAGATCAAAAAAATGGGTGAAACTGTGAGCTACACCTTGCTTCAGATCAGTAACCATGATGCCCGAATAGATGATACTGAAAGTAACATCCGCGAGTTGCTGGGTAAGGTGGATAGAATTCAGGAAGATCTCGAGAAGCACATTACCATGAACCAAGGAAGCAAAGTAAATGGAGCAACTGATGCAGCAGATCATCCCATGGAAGAAGAGTCCGTAGTTCAGCCAAGGGCTCACAGAGACAACCCTTAACTTATGTCCTTTGGTTAAACTGTTTTATTTTCGTTTAGTTAATGTTTTTCTGCGTATTACTATGTAATCAGTTTTTTCGGGTATATACTACCCGAGACAATAGCAATTTTGGGAAAATCATACACTCTGTTTTGTGGAAAACTCTCAGGATAAGCCTAGTGTGCAGCAATTTTGACTTGCCGGCTTTCTATATCTTGTTTCCTCTGTAATGAATGGCTGTGCACAGCCTGTTAATATATTTCTCTTTCCTGTTTTTGTTTTAAAAAAAATCCTTCATTCATTAACACTTTTATAAAGTATATTTTGATCACAGTATTTCATACAAATACGACTTTTATTATTATTGCAACTACAATCTATCAACAACCATTGTGCATCATCGTCTAAGGATTTGGAAGGACAATGTTTTATTTTCACATTTTTTATGAAGGGTTTACTTAATTCATACTTCTCAATAGAAGTACAATAATTTGTATAACCCTTCATCATTAAAGGTTAGCTGAATATAAGCCATCCAAATTGAAATTAACACAAACTTTTCAAATTTGATCATTGCTTGAAATCCACTAAACTACATGTGAAACCTAGAATCTTTGAAATCCTATAAAATAGTCCCTGCACCAACAAAAATTGTCTCATTTTAGTGAACAAAACAACATGTTTATTTACAACAAATGATGGGAATGACCATGCATTCTACATCACTGCTTCACATGGTGGCTTCGTCATAGATTGAGTCAAAGCTCGTTGACATGCCAATGCATGGGATTAGAAATTTGGGCAACGAAGAAATGAAAACACCATCCTTTTTTTAGGACTAGGGGATTCCTATATCTATACACAAGCGGAGCTAGGGCTGGAGTAGATCGTTGAGTCCAGTTGGTAGCAGCAAACCTAGGTCGGGGCTAACCTAAGTTTGAATGTGAGAACAATCTGTCCAGTGGTAAGTAGAACAATTATCATGGTCGCATGAGGCATTAAGGGATGACAACACATCTCACAAAATAATAATACCCCCCCCTGTAGGGAAAGGAACCTGAGCTTCCATCAAGTCAGCCAAAGGCCCCACCATTGGCTGACACACTCAACCCCTCATCGTAAGGTTTGAATGTGTGACCTGATGGGGAATAAACACCATCCTCTTGTGTAGGACAAGCAAAATTTATGTCCCTTGGTGTAATAATTTTCTAAAAAATTTAATATATTTTTTATGGTCAAGAGAGGAATGAAAGATGAAGGCATTTGTCTATACTAGTTAAAACTCGAATTCAAATCCGATTGCTCATGTATGTGCTACTACACACAATACACATGCCATTAACAATAATATTTTAACTCGTCTTAGCTTTTCAATGTTTTGCATCACCGATGTACTACTGTTAGGATTATAATCCTCACTTGTCCAATTTGGTCAATTATGCCTAAATTAGGAGTCTTTTCAGTCTTTATTTAGTCACTAGTACCATTGGGTCCACATGGCCTAATTGGGACACATGTACTAGTTACTAGAGTGTGGGGAACACTAATTGAGGATAAGTGCCACTGACTGCACTTGCATGCATCAGTTTAGGCGCCTCCTAGACCAATCCCTACAATTTAGGAGCCACTAGGAGTGCCGCAACCAACCTCCTTCAGTTGAGTTCAGTTGGTGACTAGTCAAGCCTAGTTATGAGTCAGTTACATTTAGTTACATCTAGTTACATTCAGTTAGACTAGTTTAATTTATTCTAACCGATTGAGCCACCGATTTAGACAACTCGAGTTAACTAGTTAGGCTTCGATAGTGATTTAGACATGTCCAGTTATCCATTCAGTTAGTCTGAGTTAACCAATTCGAATTTCCTCTCATTTATTTGAATTGTCTGGTTATTATACCAGTGTATTACATTGTAAACATCATCCAGATTGTATCCATTTTTACTTTTGATTAATGAAAGCTTCTACAACTGCAAATCATTATTGCACTATTTCATATCATATTTTGAGTAAAATTTCTTGTGTGATATCTATTTGTGAGTTTTGTCTTGGTTCATAGATTCTTGTGAGCTCAATTTTAATATGGTATCAGTGCCTCAACAGGACAAGGCACTTCTCCTTCTACATATTTCCTACTAGATCAAAAAATTTGAGCAAAATTGCTCCCTCCAGCACTGCACCAGAAGCGGAGAATTTACCACATAAATCCTAAGAAAAGTAATTATTGATCAAACTAGCTTTATTGACTAAACTGGGTGTGAATAAAATTCCAAAAGTGCAGGTTGTCGACCTTACTTATTTTTTGTGTAATTGCAGGTACAACTTCATGTGGATTAGAAATTATCAGTTCCTTTTCTTACTCTATCCACAAGATATTCAAAATGGAAGTTGAAGATGATTTCATCTCTCAAGAGACAAGATCTCTATGATGTGTCTATTGGACTTGGTAAAGAGTCTTATGAGGATGAGAATGACTGGCTAAATGACGGTGATAGAGATTTTGGAACAATTTTTCTGGCCCTTTCTCCAAGCTTGCGCTACCTTGTTAAATCTGTTGAATACCCAAAGGATCTCTGGACAAAATTGCATAGAACCTTTGGAAATCACAATGAGGATCATAATAGCACTTTGGAGAGCACACCCAGCACCACAAGAATTCTTGATTCAAAATTCTCAGCCTCTACTCTCTCTGATGAATTTGTTCAAGATGAAGAAGAAGCGGAATCTTCTACACAGTAAATTCGAATGGAAGAAAGTCTCCTTCCAGTGACTCCTTCTCCTACTGCTCCGGAATTTTATGAGATCTCTGATATCTTATATTCTTCTATGGATGATACAGAAGAAGACATTTGAAGCTATGATATTGAAGAAAAACTCTCCTTCAATTCTATACAAACACTCTCCAGTTTTCCTCCTTTAACTTATGTGCAAAATTTGCCAGTGATTGCTTCAGAGAATGAAGAGGAATTCGATTTCTCTCCCTCTAATGTTGTTGTTGATGTGAAGATAAGTAATTCTTTGGATATTTTGGAAATAATACTGTATTTAAGGAGTGATCCATTCACTCTCATTGATCTTGAGCTTCCAGCAAATTCCTACAGGATTGAATGCACCAAAATTCAGAATTTTGAAGAAGGATAAAACTATGCATCTACCATCTTGATGGACCACACTTTTGGATCTGATATGAACTTATTTGGATCTTATATGAAATTATTTGTATCTGATCTGATATTATTTGATTCAAATTTTAATTTCCAAGAGCTTTCATTCGTGCTTGTAGCTGCTCTCACCAATTTTGGTGTGAAAAATCAAGTACCACAAGTCTTCTTCAAATTTGTTGCTGGGGATTTGATGTTAGTTTCCTATTATGAGTTTGATGATATTGTATTTTGTGAATCATTAGTTATTTCTGAAGCTATATCAGATTATGCAGCTCAAGCATTCGCTCTCCACAGTCCCAGGGCTTCTCTACCTTTGATCACATGCTCATCTCCTCACAGAACTAGTAAAGAGGGAGACATTATGCATCTTCTTGGACACTTGCTACTAACACTTGGGGCTGATTTTACCACTCATGTTTTGTTGTTCAAGGCTGAAACATATTACTTTCTTGAGTATTCCTCACACAGTTCGAATCCTCAAGCACTTTTTCTCTCTTATCAGTTGATTTCAGTTGCTCTACATGGGTCCAGTTTTTATCCAGCAGTTGTCTATGCTCTTGATTCAGTTGAGCACATTTTCTTCTTCCAAAGAGGAATATTCCTCCATAAATAATCATTTAGTTTGGATGGAGAAGTTCACATGCCAGGCCCCAGGATACCTATGCACAAAAGAACAAGCTTGAATCTTGATTTTACCTACTTAGTTTGAGGGGGGGTATTTTTCCCATGAGGTTTTTCCCTGTTTCCTTGTTTATATTAAGCAATTAATTTTTTCATCTATAATGGGTGACCTATGGTCTTAGTTACCAGGGCCCAAAATTGTCCAAGTTATCATTCAGGGGGGGTGTTAGGATTATAATCCTCCCTTGTCCAATTTGATAAATTATGCCTAAATTAGGAGTCTTTTCAGTCTTTATTTAGTCACTAGTACCATTGGGTCCACATGTACCAGTTACTAGAGTGTGTGGAACACTAATTGAGGCTAACTGCCACTGACTTCACTTGCATGCATCGGTTTAGGTGCCTCCTAGACCAATCCCTACAATTTAGGAGCCACTAGGAGTGTCGACATCGATCTCCTAAGTTCAGTTGGTGACTATTCAAGCCTAGGTATGAGTCAATTACATTCAATTAGACTAGTTTAACTAAATCTAACTGATTGAGCCACTAATTTAGACAAGTGGAGCTAGCTAGTTAGGCTCTGATAGTGATTTAGACATGTCCAGTTATCCATTCAGTTAGTCTGAGTTAACCAATTCGAATTTTCTCTCACTTATTCAAATTGTCTGGTTATTAATACCAATGTATTACATTGTAAACGTCATCCTGATTGTATCCATTTTTACTTTTGATTAATGAAAGTTTATACAACTGCAAATCATTATTACACTATTTCATATCATATTCTGAGCAAAATTGCTCGTGTGAGATCTATTTGTGATTTTTGTCTTGGTTCATAGATCCCTGTGAGCGCAATTTTAGTAACTACAACAAGAACACTATTACAAAATGGGACATCTTCCTCTTCTACCAAAGTTCCTGCTAGGATATCCATTTAACATATGTAAAACATGAAGTATAATGCATTTAGATAACGAGGGCAAATAATTAATGAGAAGGGAGATTGTTAAATATTGGTTTTTATTTTTTAATGTAACAAATTATGTGAAACCAAATAATAATAGTCTAATTTACCTTTCTTTATCAACTATAAAACTGATATTTATCTTTTAAAATTATGAAAAATAGATTTTAATTTTACAATAGTCAAATAATAATAATAATAATTGATTTAACAACACCAAAGGGCTGAGCTCCGTTTGCTTGTGGCCGCGCATGAATCCCAGCTAGGGCAAGCTGCGTGCGCTGCCCAGCGGCCGCCATGGCTGCTCCTGGGGGAGGGAATCCCCTCCCTCCCCATCTCTCTCTAATGAAGAGGCCTTCAGGAGGCTGTTATCGAATGCCGGGAAGAAGCTGGATCCCCCTCGGATCCCGAAATTCATTAAGAAACTGGAGGCAATACCTGAAATTGTCTTGCCAAAAGAAAAACCCATCAAGATTTCTCCAGCCTTGGCGGAACGTGGACTGGTCGAGCAGTTCATGGGTCTATGGCCTTCCACAAGAACCACGGACGACTGGATTCAAAGAAACTGGAAGCCCCAACTGAAGCACAGCGTGACCTGCTATCCGGTGGGCAGAGGCTTCTATATTTTCGAATTCATCTCCAAGGATGATCGAGATCTCATTTTCAGGAATGGCCCTTACTTCATGGGTTCCCAATGACTGTACCTCAATCGCTGGACCCCGGATTTCGACCCGAATCTCGACTCCCCCAAGGAGGTCCCTGTTTGGGTCCGTCTTCCAAACCTACCAGCGCACTGCTGGAACTCTGAATCTCTGGAAAAAATAGGGAATGGGCTTGGCCATTACATAGACAAGGCAGATCCCAAGGGTCAATATTCCTGTGCTAAAATATGCGTTGAGGTGGATCTAGAGGCCAGGCTACCAGAAGCAATCAAGATCTCGGTGGGTGATTGGCATCACTTCCAACAGTTGGATTACGAGCAGCTGCCCTTCAAATGCAGACACTGTCATGAGCACGGTCACTTCCAAAGGAACTGTCCCAAAAATCAGCAAGGGGATGAAACAGAAGGATGGCAAAACCCCAAAAAAGGAAAAGTAGCCTTGAAAACCCAAGAGAAAAGGCCAGGATCCGGGCTGCAAGCCCCAAGCAGTAAGGAGGCGACCACGGAAGGTGGGATCTCTTCATCCACCCTCATTCAGGTGCTTTCCTCAATGCAAACCCCCGCAACTGAAGAAACAAGCGAAGAAAAAAGAAACGCTGCTAGATCGAACTCGGTAGATCCTATCAGCCCTGGTGAAGTACCCCTGCATCCAGTCCCAGATCTACCTCTTATCTTAACTAAGGTTATCCCCCCCCACGTACCCATGGGAGAGCCCACGAAGGTCATCATTCAGGAGGAGGATCCATCTAATCTAGACTCCGATCAAGGTTGTTTCTCTGATGAATAAGCCTCGGAATCCAGCAGCCCACATGCAACACCTCTAAGGTCCAACAGGGGAAGAAAATAATAATAAAAAATCACCGCGAAGAGAAGTCCTTCAGAGATGTAGCCAAAGGAACTCAGAAAACTTTGCCAACCATGATTAGCACCAGATCCAAGCAAGGCCAACCCTCCAAGGGGGCCTCCCCTCCTAAAAAAGTTTAAATGCAATACATCTCTTGGAACTGCAGAGGTTTAGGCTCCATTCAAAAAGAAGAAGCTCTGAAAGACATCATCAGAATAAACAAGCCGAACATTCTGTTAATTTAGGAGACAAAAATGGAGGATTCAATCCTCTACCATGCTGGTCTCGCCCTCTCGAAAAAGGGCCCTGGGATAGCAATAAGCTCAAAAGGGGCCTCTGGAGGAATAGCCACTTTTTGGGATTCTTCCAAATTCGAATTGGTCAATGAGGATCGCAACGATCACTAGATCTTCACAAGTCTTCTCCATCGGGACTCCGGTCAGCAAGTAAGTCTCTTTAATATGTATGTTCCTAACCTTTTTCCTGAAAAACGCAGCTGCTGGGATTCTCTTGATCTGTTTCTTAGCCAGCACAGCCCGAGAAACATTATCATTGCCGGAGATCTCAACATCACGCTGTCCACTGAAGAAAAGAAAGGGGGCTCCATAGTAAGAGATCAAGCCAGAGAATGGGTAGAGGACATTATCCTCCATTGGGATTTGATGGATATTAAGCCTCCTTCGGGGAAGTTCACTTGGTCCAACAAGAGACTGGGTCCTGGTCATATAGCAGCTCGCCTCGACAGATTCCTCATCCACTCTGACTTCCTCACCTCCGGTTTGTTGGCCACTTCCAAAATCCTCCCCAACTGCACCTCGAACCACAGACCGATCCAGCTAGATTTTTTCTCTAATGCCACTTTGGGCCCCATCCCCTTCCGCTTCAGCCCGCTTTGGTTGCTTCAAGAGAACTTCCAGCAAGTAATTTCAGATTCCTGGTCTATCCCGCTGCCTGGGACCCCCTCCTTCACTTGGGAGCAGAAACTAAAGAGGCTTAAAGCAGTTCTAAAGAACTGGGCTAAGATCTTATCCTCCCCTTCCTCCCTCAGAATCGTAGCCCATAAAGCCCTCGAAAATCACCAGCATGCGATGGACACTCTCCCCATCACCAGCACCACTCTCTCCAAATAATCAGAGCTTCAAAATTCCTATTTTAAAGCCTGTAGGGTCGAAGAAGAATTCTGGCGTCAGAAGTCTAGATGCTTGTGGCTTGAGAGCGGGGATAAAAATACAAACTATTTCCACAAACAGGCTGAAGCTCGTAAAAGCTACAAATCTGTAAATGAAATCAACTTCCGTGGATCCCTGATAAAAGACCATGAAGAAATAAAGAAAGCAGCCTTCCTCACCTTCAAAGATCTCTTTACTGCTCCCGTGGATGCCCCTTTAAACCCTATGGATCATCCTTTCAAACTCATCCCCCCCCTGATTCAAGAGGATGATAACCTCCTCCTTACTGCTCCCATCTCCTTAAAAGAACTTAAAAGAGCTCTGTTCAGAATGAAGCCTGACAGCGCCCCTAGCCCTGATGGCTTTTCGGCCAACTTCTACACTAGCTGCTGGGATATTATTAAATTGGACCTGCTAAGGATGGTAAGGAATTCCCAAGCCACCTGTAAGATTGGGGGAAGCACCAACTCTGCTTTTCTTACTTTAATCCCGAAAAAAAAGGGAGCCACTTCCTTCTCCAGATTCCGGCCAATCTCCCTCTACAATCTCAGCTACAAGATTATAACCAAAATTATTGCCAATAGACTTAAAAAAATCCTCCCCAAAGTCATCCCAGAGAACCAAGGGGGATTCATAAAAGGGAGGAAGATTCAAGACAATATCCTCCTTGTCCAAGAGGCTATTCACTCTAGCTTCCAGAACAAAGAAGAAGGAATGGTGATAAAGCTGGATCTAGCCAACGCCTTTGACGGGTTCAGACATGACTTCCTCTTCTTAGTCATGAAGAAAATGGGGTTCTCTACGCATTTTATCAAATGGGTGCATGGCTGCATCAGCTCCCCGTGGATAGCCCCCCTAGTAAATGGCAGATCCACTGACTTTTTCCAAGCGACCAGGGGGCTCCGGCAAGGCTGCCCCTTATCGCCCCTCCTTTATGCTATTCAAGATTCTGTTCTTAGCTTCCAGTTAACCGCCAGCAAACAGAAGAATCTCCTCTCTGGCCTCCAACTTTCCCCAAAGGTAACAAACATCAATCATGCACAGTTCGCGGATGACACGATCCTTCTAGGCGGAGCCATCATCTTCTTACCAAATCAGTTTAAAAAAGAGCTCGAAGTTTACAATCAGATCTTAGGAAGCAAAATCAATTCCCAGAAGAGCAAGGTTTATGGCTGGAATTGCTCAGTAAAGGAGCTTGGGGAGATTTCCAGATCGCTGGGCATGGAAGCTGTCCACGATTGGGACTCCTTCACCTACCTAGGCGCCCCAATCTTTAAGAATGGCTCGAAAGCAAGTCATTGGACTCCTATCATTGACAAATTTAAGAATCGAATCCAAAACTGGGGCTCCAACTGGTTAAATCCAGCAGGCAAAACAGTTTTGCTCAAATCTATGCTCATGAGTATCCCAATTTACCAAAACTCCATTCTGCTAGCGCCGGTCTCTATCTTGAAAAAAATGGAGACTCTGATAAAAAAGTTCCTTTGGGAACGAGGCAAAGGGAACCTCCATCGAATCCACCTGGTTAGCTGGAATAAAATCCAAATGCCTTATAAAGAAGGAGGCCTTCAAGTAAGGGATCTGGCAAAACAAAATTTGGCCATGGGGGCCAAAACGCTGTGGAATTTGGTCGCAGGAAAAGACAGTTGGAGCAACAAAGATATCAGAAGAAAATATTTCAATGGGGCAAGGCTGCGATGCCTGGATAATCCAATCCCTCGTAAGAAAGGCTCTCCCATCTATAAACTTTGTCTCAAAGTCCTGCCTCTCTTCCAACCAAACCTCCATTGGATACCTGGTAACAGAAAGAAAATAAAGCTGTGGGAGGACTCCATCATGGGAGATCATCCGTTAGGACAAAATCCTGGGATAAAGAACATTATGGACTGGGCTCAAAACAATAACTTAAACACTCTTTGGGACATTTCAAGCTGGGAAGAAGATGGAGATGGCATTTGGAAGGACTGGCATATTGAAAATCTCCCCGATTGGATAAATGATGAAAAAGATAGCTTAATGCAGCTCCTCCAAGGGAAATCACCCTCTATAAAGAACAATCATGACAAAAGAGGGTGGGGCCAGTGCTCAGGCAGTTACTCAGCCACTGAAGGATACAAAGTCTTCCTTTCTTCGCCTCACATTGCTCCCAATCCAGCCCGTTGGAACTTCATATGGAATTACCCTTTCGTGCCCAAGATAGACTTCTTCTGTTGGACTGCTGCTCATAACAGTATTCTGACTAGGGAAAATTTAAAAACTAGAGGCATGGAGGGCCCCTCAAGATGTCCCCTATGCTGTACTGAAGAAGAGACAATGAATCACCTCCTGATAACCTGTCCCTTCTCCCAAGAAGTATGGTCGGAAGTCCTCCTCCTAAATCTTGAGGATATTGCTATCCCCCAAAACATCCCTGACCTGTTTGCCACCTGGGCCTCCAGCTCCCCCTTTGATCTCCATAAAAAAGACCTTCTGAAATCAATTTGGATTTGGGCCCCCAAAGCTATTTGCTAGAAGATCTGGCTGGAGCGTAATAGCCAAATATTCAGGGATTAGGAAAAGTCTAGCATCAAGATCGCAATCAAGTGCAAATCCCTCCTGGGAGAGCTATCGATTGCCAAGAGCAAGCTTAAGAATACCAGAGACTTGGATCCCCAAGAGAAAAGATGGCTGGCTCAATTCCGGCATCCTGAGCCCATTCCCAATGCTCCCATCTCAAAAACTGCTAATTGGGAACTACGCCTCGAAGAAAATGAGTTCCTAATGTGGATATCTAAACTAAAAGAAAGCACCCTTTTCTTTGATGGAGCCTCAAAAGGCAATCCAGTGCTAGTAGGAGGAGGAGGGGTCCTCCTCTCGGACGAGAACACGGTCTTAGTCTCATATGCCTGGGGACTAGGTTCACTGTCCAACAACAAGGCTGAGCCGCTGGCACTTTGGCAAGGCCTCAAGCAAGCCCTCGAGCGGAACTTAGACTCTCTTGTGGTGTTTGGAGATTCAAAACTAATCATCCAAGCCCTGAGATCCAAAAATTTTCCTTCCAATATCTCCTTAACCGCTATCATCAAAAAAATCTTTTTGTTAGCTGCAAAGTTCAAAGAAATCAACTTCTATCACATCCTGCGTGGACTCAATGATAAGGCAGACCTGGAATCCAACGAGGCTGCCACGCTGGGAAGAAACGTGCTGGTTGTAAATGGCAGAGATTCCCTCTACAATATTCCATACTTCGTCAATGTCAGAGACCCGATCTGCAGTATCTCTTCAGGACAGGCGTGGGATGCATTTTTGTTTTTCTCATGATTCTGTAAGACGCGTCCTCAGTTCAACAATGAGTGCTCTGGATATTCGATTGTACTCCATATCTCCTCCTTCCCCTGCTCGTGACCCCTCCCCTCCTTACATTGGGCCCCTCAATCCCCCTTCCGAGCAGTCCAACGATCGCTCCTCAAGAACTCAAAGATTTGCAAGTTTTGGAATCATCCTTCTCCATCGGTTACTCACTCCTTTCCAGCTCCGCGCGCCTTCACAGCTTGTCCCGGATCCCATGGCTTCAGTAGGATCGTCCTCCAATCCGCAGTCAGTTGATGAAAGACTGGCATACATCCAACAATCTTTGGATGCTCTCAAGTTAAAGACTGATGCTCAAGGAAATTCGATCAAGTCCAACGCTGATGAAGGCCTCAATCAATGGAAGGCTTTCTCTTCTGAGCTGCGTTCTCTCAAGGATGACCTCAAGGACTCCAAAGGAGAGATGAACTACTATAAAGATGTGGTCTTCTCTCATTTCAAAGATGCTGCCAATGTCACAAGTGACTCTGGGAACAGAATTACAGCTCTGGAATCAGCAGTCAAAAATATTTTGGAGAAGCTCAAATAATCCTACTCTCCTCTTTTCCCTTCCTTATTACGTCTTGCTGTTACGTTAGCTTCAGTCTTTTCTTTCTGCTGGTTTGTTACCCTCAGGATAGTTGTTTTGTTAGCTTCAGGTCTCGGTGGACCTCATAATATTTTCAATCTGCTCATGAGCCCTGATTTTCAGTTTATGTTGTATTCAGCACCCGGTGGCTTTTTCACCGGTCTATAATTAATCTTCCCCCTGTTACAGTTTAAAAAAATTAATAATAACTGATTTTTAAGGACACAACCTAGACAGACA
This sequence comes from Pseudotsuga menziesii, assembly GCA_001517045.1. Classification (NCBI taxonomy): domain Eukaryota; kingdom Viridiplantae; phylum Streptophyta; class Pinopsida; order Pinales; family Pinaceae; genus Pseudotsuga; species Pseudotsuga menziesii. The sequence continues at coordinate 431,751 of LPNX010979536.1, read as the reverse complement.
CCAATTTGGTGTATGAGACCCCTTTGTTTGTGGGACAATGCCCCCCCCCCTCCACATTTTGATTTGACTACTAAATTCTACACAGGTGTACATACCCTACCCCCCTCCAGATTGAACCTATGCCCTTCTATGAGGAAACATGTGTTCTTAACCATCAGGCTCACTCAAGTTGTACAAAATATTTATATAACTTTAATAAACTTTATACATTTTTTTATCACAATATTGATTGACTATAAGTCAAAGAAACTAACTGCAAAGTGATTTCAATATTACTCTACCAGAGGTGGGTAATAACCAACATAGATCCATCTTAAACCCAAACCTACCAAGCACCAAGAGGGATCAAATTTATTGAGGTATAATTATTTTTACCATTTAAATCCATGTCATTTAGTAATTTCGGTAAAAATTATTACACTTCCGTGAATTTGATCCATCTCCAATGCTTGGCAAATCTCTGTTTAAGATGGATATATGTTGGTTTAATTATATATATATCATGTGGTTTAATTATTTTTAATTTTTACATTTAATATTTTTTAATGTATAATGTTAGGAACGTGACAACTTCTCCCCCATACTAGGAAGTAGAGCACCTCACTTCTCTCGATGTAATAAGAAGCAACAATGTGAGCATAATTTATTGAATGTATCCAACCTCGTTTAAAGGGAATTTGAATGGGACACCTTTGGCATTTATTGTATGCTCCAGTCTAACTCTCATGTCGAAGTCATAAACCTCACAATAGTCATTGCCACCTTTTACATGACCCTCACTCTATGGTTGCACTTTTTTTGTTGGATTATACCTACACTCTCTTTGTGTATTTTAGATCTTTGCAGTGCACAAAGAAAAGAGGAAAGAAATTGCATTGGTTCTAAGCACATATAGAATATGGAAGGAAGAAAACTATGTGAAACCAATGATGATGTTATAAGTACTATTATGGTTGATAAAAAAAATTAAACAAAATGTAAAGCTCATCAATGGCACAAGAGTCAACATTAAGATTAGTGATAGAGGACCAATGTATATATATGTAGAATTGAAGTGGTTGCTAACTAGGTAGAATGTCTATCAAAATATATTGTAACCTTTTTAGAGCTACCAAAATTCAAATATCCATTGTATCCCAAGATGATTTGCATCGCTAAGTGAGTGTACCTAACAAATGTGATAAAAATAATCAATGTGGATATATATCATAGACAACCTAACCATTTTTTTTGGTGTACAACTCAACTATATAACAACATCTAGTTGTTCTCTATCCCAAATCATTATCCATGCATTTCTTAAAATATTTTCATAGTTTAATGGTTATATTAATTTTTCAATGAACATTAAATTCACACTTAATCGACCTTAAAAAAAATGCATTTAATCCATGCCGTACCTATAATAAATTATGGTTTAAAATTTATATAAATTTTAGACTATTTAAATAAAATATTTTTTTTGTCGAAATAAACTATTAACATAGTAAAATCATACATTCACCAATTATCCATCTAAATAAATCAAATAAAAAATTAGCTAATTATCGTATAATGACATCAAATAATTACTACAAAAAAATGGCATTAAATGATCTCCAACTACAATCAAACATTATGTTGCATCTCTATCATTGACGCACAATACATTTTATAAATCAAACAACATCAACATAACATGAAATGACATAAATATACATGAATGATATAAGCAACATGATATACATCAACATCAACATAAACTGACATGAAACAAGCATAATATATATGAACAATAATATGAAAACCATAACATATAACAAATATACATCTAAAGACAAATATAAAAGTCAAATATATACATGTGCTTAGTAACTACTATGAACTAGCAGGTCCACCATCGGAGCTAAAGGCATCAATAAATCCTCTAGTAGAGATAGAGGCACTAGTACCTCATCCATGTACAAATGCATAATAAAGTAGTTGAAATATATCTCCTTGATGACATGTATAACCCAAGACACTCATCATGTCCAAAAAATTATTGGGCATTGATGTACTAGGAGGCGATGGTAAGTCAACTAGGTGAGGATGAAAGGGTGGTGGATTGGCTGGATGAGGATGAGAGGGCGGTGGGACGACTAGTTCAAGAGAATAGGGTGGTAATTTGACCTATGGTGGGTTGACTGGGTGAGTAGAAGAGGATGGTTGGATGGCCTGTGGTGGGTCGACTGGGTGAGGAGGAGAGAATGGTTGATTGACCTATGGTGGATCAACTGGGTGAGCAAGCTAGGGTGATTTGATGACCTGTGGTGGAGGAGAGGGTGGTTGCTCATCCTGTGGTGGGGTATAGGGTGGTTGATCGAACTGTGTAGAAGGAGGAGGATATAAGAGGAGAAGGAAGAGGTGAAGGTCGAGGTGGAGGATCACCACCCTCATTAGATGCATCAGAACTAGTTCTCTCATCTAAACTCCACCTCTCTAATAGCCCGACCAAACCCACGATATGACACATAAGTAATTTCATATAACATGGGGGTCTCCTCCAAATCACAAAAATTCCCAGGTCTCTCATGATCGTGTTGACCTAAATAGGGAACACTCCCAGTCAAGTCAACAACCTAGACAATTGATCCACCATCTCTTGGTAGAAAATAACATCAGGCTTGCATCGCGAGCCAAGTCTCTATAACTATGGAAGATCCTCTACCTCAACCATGTTCTCATCGGGTTGGGGAGACGCATCCCCAACATAAGTGTCGATATCTACAAACTTGTAGAAAATAATACTTCAAAATTGAATTAAACAATGAAAAGAAATTTTTATAATAAATTACATATGCATTAAGTAGACAATAAAAAGCAACTAGATTAATCAAAACATAAAGGTAATATTACCTCTACCATATGGTGGCTTATCCACAGTAAATAGGATGTTGGTACATCCTCACCAATCCAACCCTACGTATGGGTAAAGTACCATATCCAAGGTGTTGTCATCCTCGTTGGCAAGGAAATCAAGTGACCCATGAGTGATCCTACTAAGGAAATCAGACTAGCCCATTTTGGGAAACATCTACCCAACCATGCACATTGACCTAGGAGTTCGGATGCAAAATGACGGTTGAGTAACTGGACACTTCTTAAAAAATAAGGAAAACAACTTTGAGGCAAACTGGAAGATCATCTTGCCATTGAACATAATTTGATAACAATCCATGGAAAAACAAAACTACAGAAAAACAAATGGCGGACCATTTGATGCATCTAGGTCTATGTACTAAAGAATCAACATAATATAATAAGGGGAAACTAATGCGTTACCCATCATTCATCACATGGGACACTGTCATGATCAAAAGCGAGATGCACCTAACCTCCTATTCACGAAAAGAATATATCCGCAACTGGCCACCAACTAACTGGAAGTCAGCAGGGGTAGTGGCATCTTGACTAACATATATCAATACATATGTCATCTAACTGGATGCTACAACTCCAGGTGGGACATTGTGGAAATGAGGCAAATCATCCCCTCCCTTGGATAATCTTGTGATGAATTATATGTCCTCCTATATGGGATAGAACCACATGTCAAGACCCACCCTCGAAGCATGTGGTCATTGATCTTAACAATGGATCAACTTCATCAACATCTGAGAATGCCCCTTCAATGGAGTAGCCTCCTATAAAACTTTTGGAGTCCAACATGCCATAAGTGTAGTTTTTCTTGTGGGGTAATAGGTCAAGGGAGAAAAAACCTCTCCCTCGCTTTGTTCTCTCACTCTTGTACAACATTGTACTAGTCCTGTCATTGTTGCTGGTCTTGTTGATGCTCTTATTGCTCATGTATTTGATTAAACATACAGAGAGAGAGATATATACATAAATTAAACATAAAAAAAATTACTATTGTACATTTACATTGAGCAAAAGCAGAAAATAATAGTATTTCTCAAAAAAAAATCAAAACTCCTTGGTGCGCCTATAAAACAATCACACACCATCCCCCACAACAGGATTTGAACCCAAAATCCGACAACAGAATCCGACGTCTTCCGACATTTTGCATGGATGTGTCGGACAACAATCAATCATCAGAATGCTAATAACAGAATATTTATAGAGCCGTCGAATATCCGACACTAGTGAGTCGGATTTCCATCCCTGGTAGTGTCGAGGAACCAACACTACCAGGGTCGGATCATCGATGTCTGCGAAAGCAACAATGGTGGTTATCCGACACTGACGTGTCAGATATCCGACGGGGAACCGACA
>LPNX010979536.1:388631-421381 GCA_001517045.1 Pseudotsuga menziesii | reverse complement strand
GAACTATCCTAGTGGGTTGTGACTATGTAAGACCTATCCTAATGGCTTGTGACTGTGTAAGAACTATCCTAGTGGGATGTGAATGTGTATCCTAGTGGTATGTGGTTGTGTAAGACCTATCCTAGTGATATGTAACNGTGAGATATCATGGTAGTAATGTTTGGGAGAAATGGGGAAATGCAAAATCTGAAATAGGGTTAAATGTGAATCATATAAAGAATAAAAAGAGAAAAAAGGAGAATAATCCCATCGCAGACCCAGCCACTGAACACCTATCCTACACCCTGCCAACTTCAAATGTGAGATCAGATTCCATGAGGGATATGGGGACAGAAATGACCCCCATTGCAAGCCAAGAGCCTTCAAGAACAGGAACCCCTCTCGGAGCTACAACACGTTCAACTAGGAGCCCTGTTAATTCACGACCATCTACTCTAGGAAGATGTGTAGCACCAGTGGAGGCAGTAAAAAATTCTCAACCGGGCCTTAAAAACCATCACAAATTATCAGAGAAGCAAGTGCATGAGAGCACTAGAAGGGAAATTATGGCTCTAGGTGCACAATTTGGGAAAGTCAAATATCATGGGATGGGCTAGTAAAGAAGCTTAAGAGCAAGATGGTTCTAAATCACTCAAGACTAATGATATGGAACATGCTAAATTGAATGTCCTGGAGGCTCAGGTTGCAGCATGGGAGGAGGTAGAGTAGGATAAATATATGGCCATGTGATTCTCTTGTAAGCCTGAGAAAGTAATCAAAAATAAAAGCAGAAGCTGAAATGAAGAGAATAGAGGTATACTCTCCCTGCCTCCTAACTTTCATGTATCAACTTATGAAAACCTTAGTTCTTTCACAGTTATAATCAAACATTGTGAATGGTGGAAGTTTTCATCCAATATGTAAGAATGGTCTTAGTACTAAATCTCGACATGCTCAATCGATGGCTTCCTTTGCAACATGATAGTAGGGTAAGAGAATACTACCAATAAATTACCATAATCTAAAAAATATCAATAACCTGACTAGCTGATTTTCCTTACTTATAGTCTCGTCACTTGTGTACATACTTGGACTTGAGCACAATTTCATCCAATAATAATGTTATGCAGGGTGCATTTCCTACTTTATCCCACTAAATCATACATATGCTTTAGAGTAAATTCATAGATGGATTCTTTTGTAACGTAATGGTAGGGTAAGAGAATACTATCCACAAATAACCATGATCCCAAAAGTTATCAATAACTTGAGTTGTTTATTTTTCTCAATCCTAATCCATATTTCAAAGATGTGCATATTGAAGCCTGTGTCACAATAAATAGAGGCAGTGGTAGGTCTACTAGACGCACCTAAACTTATGCACTTTTTTATCCAATGGTGTTACCATATATACATACAATGCAAGACAAAAAAAAGGACAAGTCTACTTATTTCCCTTTGGGTGCATGATGCAAATATTGACCTAGCCACTTGGAGATCTATTCTCATAGTGGATGGATAGATACTCATAATTCTTAATAAACTTTTGCATGTGGATAACCTTTTTACTTGTTGGAGGATATTAACACCTGTTTTGACATCTAGTGATATCATTTATTTCCTTGTTCTATGTGCATTCACTTTTGTTAGCTTACTTTGGGTTTTTTTTACGTTCAATTCGTGGCTGATTTCCATCAAATTGGATTATAGTTGTTTTGCATAAAACTAAGGTTTCATTTGAAGGTTTTGTATTTTTCACTTTTACTTTTCTCTTTATTTGGCATAACCGATTAGTCTTAGAATCTTGGAATAAAGATAAGATTATGACGATGAGAGTAATTTAAATTCACAGCCTAGCAAGATGAACCAAAACAAATAGTAGGTCTATGGACTGTCAGTGTCATCAACATTGAGGCCAAAATAAATTTTTACTCTTTTCCATTATCCTGTAAATGTTGGGTTCAAAGCTTCCCGTTCTCTACTTCCTATTCACCAAAAGGGATGAATGAATGGCTCCACTCTAATTGGTTTCAAGCTTGGCTAGATGGATTCACAATGCCTTCCAATGGATGGATGCTCAACCAAAGAATGGTCTTATATCCTTGCAATGCTTCTCAAATAAACAAAATTGTTTACACCAATTCAAAACCAGCAGCCCAAGATTGTTTCTCAACTGAGTTCCAACTCTATTTTTTGTATTATAATAGTTATAACTCTGCCCATTCAGAAAACCAGCAGCTAATAAGATGCATGGCATTCTGCAATTCAAAAATAGGCTGACAGTTAAACATTACACAAGCATTATATATGGTTGGAGCTAATTGCAAAGACTTGATCACTCAAGTAGTTATGTATATAACGTTGGCTGTAGGTAGATAATTCCATGCAAAGCTTGAGACAAATTGCTTTAAGGAGTCACTTCCATTAGCAACTATATAATGAATGTGCAAACTCAGCACTTAATTAATAACTATTCCCCTGTTCCATATGATGGTTGTGGCTAACTAGTTAAGCACACAGAATTTAAATAGAGCACCAAGTAAACCAACCATTCATTAGTATTAGTCTGTGAATTATATATATATATATATAATTGGGCTTTGCTGTATGTAAAGCATACTGCACCAGGGATTGAAGATGTTTGGCTACATAGCATGTTATTGCACAGTGCACCAGCTAATACATTAACCAAGCAAATAGAACAAATAAAAATTGGGTTGTAGATGCCAACCAGCAAAGAAAAAGTGTTGTAGCTGATCCATTAATTAAATCAGCGATCAACCAGATTGATCTTAGTCACAAAGCATTTAAACACATTCGACACCAGATTATTCTGGAAACCCAAATGGAAAACCAACAATGACAGGTTCTAATTATGCTTAGGAATTGTTAAAAAGGATGAGCTATACACTTTCATCAAAATTTCATGTATTCTTACTCACCCGCAGCAATTTATAGATTGCTCTGGTTCAGAGATGATCTTTGTTTCGTGTGGACATGTTAGGAATCCTCTTCGTCCTTCAATCTTTGAGTAGATTGCTTCACTCCTAGTCCTCATTCCTCTGCTACTGGCCATATTCTTCCCCAGCATTATTTTTGTCCATATCCCTTTGGTTGTCTTTGCATCAAGCAAGTGCTGTTTATGATAATCTTACCTTGAAATGCCAACCATATGCCAACCATAGTGATTCATTTCACCTTCTTGTTGGCCTTTAGCCTTTAAGTTGATTGTTGACTTCAAACTTTTCCAAGGATTTTTTTCGTTATAAAGTTTGGAAGAGGGATTAATTTAGATCCATTTTGGATTACCAAATGCCAAATAAACTTATGAGACCCCCTTGTTGAAGTAGTTTATCCTGTTGGGATGTGACTGTGTAACTCTTCTCTTACTGGGCCATGACCTGTTTGATGCCCTTAGGGTTGGGCCCCGACTTTGTAACGCTTCTCCTTCTAAGTTGTGAGTGTGGAACTCTTATCTTGCTAGGTTTTTAACGCTTTGATTCCCTTAGGGTTGGGCCGTGACTATCTTGGTGACACTTAGTTGGGTTGTCATTGTCCCGTGACCTCTTGATTTGGGTCAACCTTCCTGTTGTTTCTTTTGAGCAGGTCATAACCTCCTTGTGGAAACTAAGGGTTGAACAGTACCTTCTTACTGCTAGTCATGACCTTGTTGGCTTCCCAATTTTGACCCTTGACCTTGCCGCTGCTCATTAGAGCAGTCCATGACTCTGTTGATGCTCATTGGAGTAGGCTATCACCTTGTTGTTGTTCACTAAATTTAGTCATGAACCTAATGTCATTATAAAGGATGGGAGTGACTTCTCTTTGGGTTTCTAAGGATGGGTGTGATCTCCTTATGGACCGCTAAAATAAATTGTGATCTTGTTGGACTATTTTTCGTGACCTTCTGTGGACTGTATGGAAGGGGATTGCAACCTTATTTAAACTGCTAAGTCTACCTTACCTTTGTCTTGCCTATTGCAACAAGTTGAGTCTATTAAAGAGTGTCTCTACATGTATGGATTAAGGATGCCAGATGCCTTTGTTCATTTGAAGGATAATCTATCTTGCTTGATTTAGGACTATCCTAAAGGCCTGCCATTTATTGCAGCCTAACATTTAACCTACTACAATCCATATTTTATCTCTCTCACAAGGTATCTCATCTGATCCTTTGGTGACTTGTCCTTTCAATGACAATATGTTACCCTAAAAGTATCTAAGTATAAGGAAGATCCAAACTAGATCTAAACCAACATTGTTATAGTTCATTATCGTTGTTATTTAGTTGTTAGTTTGTTTTACATGATACTATTTATATTCTTATTGTTTAGTTTATGTACATTGCAATGGAAAATTTGTATCTCAAGGACCAACTTTAACATAATGACCATTGGAGTGTCAAAGTTGAAAGAGACAAAAATTATGTTTTGAATTTTTTACAACAATATTGTACTGTATCTAGCTCTTTTTTAGTTTTGTGTTATGCATTAAAGTATTAAATTTTAATTATCTTATATCAAATCCTAACCTAACCCTGAATTTCAACAATTGTCTTAATTAGTTAAATATGTCTTTCTAATGTTCATTAGTTAATCTTTCGATTTTTTTTTTAAATCCATCAACAGGCGTCGCTTTTTCGACGTGCTTCCGACACTCTAGTAAACACATCCGACGACCGTGGCATGAATCTGACGCTTCCACAAGTCGGATGATTGACGGTTCAAGTGTCAGTCCGCGTCGGAAGGCCGAATCTTCCAGTGTCGGATGGCGTCGGTTAGCCGACACTTGCTGGATAAAAATACTGACAGCAGCGCCATTCTGTCCGTCAGATTGCCGACGCTTTATGCAATTTTGACTGACACTTTGGAAGGAAATACGGTCGAATATGCGACACAATGGTCTATCGGATCTTTGACCCACATTAGTCACATGTCGAAGATCCGACGTCACACCACCGACAGCAAAAAAAAGGTGTATGTGTCGAAAAGGCGACAGATAAGTGTTGAATTTCAGACATGCAAGGTGTCGTATTTTGGGGTAAATTTTTGTAGTGCCCGGTGCTTATGTAAACTAATGACACTACTAGTGGCGCTAAAAACCAACACACACAGAAAACAGTGCTTGAAAATATATAAAGTCCACCGCGGAAATTTAAAAAATAAAATTGGAAGTATAAGACATGTAGTGCTTTGTATATCAGTATGCACCAGTGCATTCATATATAACCAAAGCACTTATCAAAACCATTATTTTTTATCAATATATTGTATAGTGCTTATTATGAAGACACATCGTCGATGGTGTGTTAATATATAGTTAGCAGAAGGTGTGTTAATATATAGTTAGCACCAGTGTGTCTGGGTATATAGTGCACCATCGTACATGGTTTGGGTGTTAAATTTACTAATGTGTCTTAAAAATATTTTTTACGGTGCTCATTATGAAGAGGCATGCAACATCGATTACGAAGCATCTGAATATATAAATAGGACCGTATATTTTTTTGGTTAAGTGATGAGTCTGCATTTAGGTTCATGCACTGTGAACAACATGTCATATTTATGGTCAAGCATCAAGAACGATACGTTCATTTATTTAAATAACACCATGTGTTTTTAAAAAGTATTTGTTTGATAGGTTCAACAATGCTTTTTTATTTATGTTCATGCACCATAAATGAAACGTTCTATTTATGGGAAAGCATTGCCAACAGTGTGTTAGTTTTTTAAAAAGGCACTTGTTTCTAGTGCACTCTATGTTTAAACATAGTGCACTGATCATCAAGGTTGGTGTGAGCCGAACAAGTTTTTTTTTTAAGAATGGAAAATTGAAGGAAATTTTTCAGTATTTAATCTGCTAAAAATTAAATGAGAAGGTAATAAGAAAAATACCTACACTCTTTCTTGCTTGGAAGGCATGGTTTCCATGTACATAAGAAATGGAATTTTCCAACCGCATGGAAAAACTTCAACTCCACCGACTAGTCAAATCGTGGGAGAATCCAATGAGGCACATCGAGTACGTGGGGCATGGGTGTTAGAAAGAAACATCGGTGCTTTGGTGGGCCAATGCGGTTGTCCACATTAAGAAAATGAGAAAATGATATTTTCATGCAGTTTTTTTTACCCTATTCTAGTGTGCCCGATTTCTTGGGGAACACGTGCATGTCTTATCATATGCATCACTGTGATTCATTTAATAGTAAGCACCACTTGGAAATATATTTTTTAAAAATATTTTTTTTACATATCATTCATGATTCGATGCGTTGTATCATGTTAAGAACGGTTGGCCAAATTTTCTGTCCTGAGTCCAATGTGGAGAGAAATCCCACACAAGACACTTTAACACAACCCCCAGTGTGTTTGAAATAGATAACTCTTGCAAGGTATAGGTCCTGCGACCTTTATGATTTGATGTCAACTAGAGATTCTCATAGTTGAATTGAGTAATTTAAAGAAAATAAAACTACTCAATTCAACTATGACTCTCTTGTTGAGAGCAAAACTTAAAGGTAGCAGGACCTATAGCCTGCGAGAGTTAGTTATTTCAAACACATATGGGATTGTGTTAAGTGTCTTGTGTATGCTTTCTCTTTGTGTTGGCCTCAAGATAGAAAATCCAGCCAACAAATGGTTTTAAAAGGAGGGCCATGAGGTAAATAAGTGGTTTTATTTTATGTTTTTATTATTTCAATAACTATTCAGCTTGTATTTCGGTATTTTTAATATCTTGTTCTTCTAAGTTGTCACACAAGCACCATAGGGATGGTTGGTCAACAAGATATCCTACTTGAGTCACTTTAATTATGTTTTATTAATTATGTCTCATTCTGAAATCCATGCATGGGAGTCCAACATGACATTGAGTTTACATGGACCGTTGCATGAGCTCCCTAGAAAGGAAATTGCTCTCTTACCAAATTTTGATGGTGAGGGGAATATAAAAAATCTTGAACATATTAGAAAATATGAGTCTTTATTACGTTTATTTGATATTCAATATGAATACGTTGTATGCAGGATTTTCCCCTTCACTTTTGAAGGTAAGGTATCAAACTGGTATAATGTTCTTTGGGCATTAACACTATACATGGTTGGTCTGATTTTAAAAGAATTTTTCAAAGTGATTATGATAATTAAAATGTGGCTGATATATATCTTGAGTTGGATGAAATACAAGTCAAATAAGGTGAATCTATATGTGATTTCAACACACGCTTTCGACAAGTTTATCATCGACTCAAAGACAATAAAAAACCTTCAGGTGACATTCTATATGAGTGGTATGTGCATTATTTACCCAAATCTATAGCTATGTTTATTGCACAAATATATAGCTATTTTTATACCAAAATATCATCACCCTCGTGTTATGAGATAGGTATGTCCTTGACTGCTCCAATCCCTCAAAGTTTTCCCTAGAGAAATGAAGGTTCAAATTATCCCCTTGCAAATTTTCCCTATGTTGAGCTGGTAACGCTCCTCTTCCATTGACAAAAAGTGGTGCTAGGGCAGCACCACTCCTGATACATGAGCAAAGAGAGGTGCCATTGCTTCTATCCCTAGTTCAAGAAGCGGTGCCCCCTTATCACCGCCTGTTTGCTTCATTGGAGGAGCGGTGCTTGAGTTTTCAAGGCAAAAAGAGAAGCTTCGAGAGGATTCTCGAAGCTAACTTCTGTGGAGCTTCATCCCTATGGTTTAGGACCAAATGGAGCTCGAGATCCTCCCTTTTAGGATCTTATCTCCACCTCACCCATGATATCCTCAACCATACCTATCCTCCCATGCCTTTAAATATTGGCTCACCTCCCATGGGCAAAGAGAGGAAGAATTGTGTTGCCTACCCAAACTCTGTCAAAATCATTCTTGAGTCTTTGGAGGCAAGGTCAAGTTAGAGGAAAGGAGCCATTGGAAGGAAACTCTCAACACCAACGCATGAAGGTTGTAGTCTCTCCAACCATTTATTAATAAAGAATGTCCTTTCTTTCCCATATTTACTATTTTATATGTATATATTGCTTGATTCCTTAGTGACGAGCATAGATCTAGTTCATTATATTGTATGCTATCATGTTTTCTTTGTTGTCTTCCATCTTTTACAGGTTCTTCTGCAATAAGCTTCAAGGATAGTGAGGACAACCTTTGAGAAAAGCATCATGGCATTCCATTCAAGTGATTAACCAGATCTAGGGGGAGTCTAGCATTCTGTGTTTGTGTTTTGTTCTATATCTGAACCATTCAGACTAGGGAACCAACTCTTGTCCGCAACAGGTGTGTATTTTTGGCTAACAAGTCTGTATTACGTTTATTTGATATTCAATATGAATATGTTGTATGCAGGATTTTTCCCTTCACTTTTGAAGGTAAGGTATCAAACTGGTATAATGTTCTTTGGGCATTAACACTATTCATGGTTGGTCTTATTTTAAAAGAATTTTTCAAAGTGCTTATGATAATTAAAATGCGGTTGATATATATCTTGAGTTGGATGAAATACAAGTCAAAGAAGGTGAATCTATACGTGATTTCAACACACGCTTTTGACAAGTTTATCATCGACTCAAAGACAATAAAAAACCTTCAAGTGACATTCTATATGAGTGGTATGTGCGTTATTTACCCAAATCTATATCTATGTTTATTGCACAAAAGGGTATAATCTATTTTGATTAAGCATGCGAGCACGCTCAAGCTTTAGAGAAGGATTTTAAGAGGTATTCCTTAGATCCTTTTTCTTCTTTGTTTTATGATAATAGTGACGATGAAAATAATATTGAAGAAGATAATGAATATGAAATTTATAGTTTGAAAGAGTAAGTCAATATTTTGCATAATGAAATTATATCTTTCCATAATAAAAATAATAGATCAGTTATGCATAATGAAAGGAAAATTGCGGCCATGTATAGAACATCAATATGTTTACAAAAAAATCAAAACCTAGTTGTAAATTCATTGCACAATGTTGATTGTCATTTTCCTCCACCTAGAATTGAATATAAGGAATGCCTTACAACAAATTCTCATTTTTTTGAATCCACATCTCAAAACCCTGAAGTAGATAATTCAAGTTCTTTTGATTTATTAGATAAAAGTCATACATCATTTATTCATCCTGATCAAGCTTCTAACAAATCTGGAATTGATTTACAAACTGAATGTTCCTACTCTAGGTAATATTGAACTTGAAATAGGATCAAGTCCATGTCATGATTCATCTTTTACTAGAGTTGAAACTTGTTTATAATCTTATACCCTAAAGCTTCAACTTATTCCTGATTCTAATTACAAATTCAAGGTGCATATTGAAATTTCAACATCTGAGAAAGAGATAGCTCCATATTCAATTAATAAATCTAATTCTAACATCTCGATATCGAACCAATATTTGGGTTGTTCTCACTCTAACTCTTCAACTTCAAACCAAACCTTATAGTTCTGTTTTATATGATTGTGTGAGTGATGAAAACTTATTTAATGATTCTATATACTCACCTCCTACTGAGATATTGGGTGACAATTTTGAATATCAAACAGAAGTTTCTCATACTCCCAAATTTCAAGTTTGTGTCAAATCAAAATTTCATGACTTAAAAGAACATAAACCAAATAACGATAACCTTCTCGCCATAACACAATGTTTTGAAGATGGAGAGGGGAGATTTTTGGGAAATAATTTCTCTTATGATTTAGAATATTTTTATAACTACCCAATCTGCTCATAACAATTTTATACAGAACATATTTTGCTTGAATGTTCATTTCCTTCCAATTTCAAAGATGTAACAAGTACTCTTGATGATGAGTTAACCGAAATTGTGTCTCAATTTAATGATCTTTATGAAAGATGTATTTGTTTACAAGAGAATGTTAGTGAGGAAAATATTGCACATCATACATTAAAGGGATCAGGGGAAATTTCCAAATAAACTTTTTGTAAATCAAATTTCAGATAAATAATTAAGAGAAAAACAAATATCTTCACGTGAATGTTCTAGTTTTGTATCTTATCAATCTATCACATCAAAAGAAGGGATGGTAACAAGGAATAATTTTATGCAATATTTTCCCTAAACTATAGAACCATCACAATCTGTTTATAATCATTGTATATATCATGATCCAATAGAAGCTTGGTTAGAGGACTCATTCCATGCAAGATTTCATGTTCATATTGGTCCTCTCATCTTGCATTGTTTAGATATAGATCTTCATAGATCTAATCTTTATCTTTTCATTTTATCATTGCTATTTCTAATTCACAATGTACATATATCTATGGGTTTAAGGTTACTTTGTTGGCTCCACTGGCTTTTTGAATTTACTTGATCATCACTATAAATTTGATTTAGTGTACATAAGTAGGCTAGGAATAATATAAAGTAGTTTCTTTTATTGCTTCTTAGTTTTAATTTTTGATTTCGTAAATAGAAGTAGTAAATATGAGCATGTATATAGTTTTGAATAAGCTCACTATTGTAAATAGCTTTCCTTAGGGATACAATAATTTCTACTTAATTTTTGGCCAGATGCATACGGTTGGATTCACTAGTTAGAAATAATTTCGAAGCAAGCGATACAATTAGGAGCGCATGATCACAACTATGATTTGATATTAGGGAAGTGAATTCTTTGTCTTATTTTCATTTCAAAGTTTGTATAATTTTTATTTATCTTTTAAACTTTGAAATATTGTAAGGTTTGGATATTGAATGTCATTTTTGAACCACAAACTCATCATCTCATGTTTGTTTTAAGTATTTCTATTTTGTTCTTTTAAAACAAGTATTGAAGTTGGGATTTAAGCGTGAGCAATCATAAAACTAAAATAATTGAATGATGATATATTATCTCTTCAAATTAATCATTAGGTTATATTTTACATGATTTTAAGCTGATGTCATTAATAATTTATCTTTAGATATTCCCATAACTTGTCCTTGAATCATGAATTTATTTAATATGTAAATTAACCTAAAGACACTCTCTTCTATCGTTCAAAATTTTCAAAAAGTATGTTTTCTCATTTGAATTTGAGTTGGTTAATTCAAATCCCTGATATCTTTTGAACATTCATGTTGATACTTGATTTTGCACATAAATATTATTTTAATGGATCTTTATACAAAGTTTTGTAATCGATCATTTAGAATTTTCTATGAATAATTACCATGTTTATTATTAAGGAAAAGTCTTATTTTGATCTTGTCATAACCACAAATTAAGAGAAACATAGTTAAGTTGATCGAAAATTGCTTTAAAATTTCAGATCAATTAAATTCTAAGTAAGATATTCTTTTATATTGATCTTAGATTTAAAATGTCCACTCCTTCCAATACTTAGTGAGGTTGTAATATGGTATTATGATTTGCAAACTTTAACTCTTTTACTCATTATAAATCAATATTAAGCTTGATTTAATTTAGAAATTCGGATTGCTTCTTCATTTCAACTTTCGTCTTTTGACAAATGGATGATTGGATTGCATATGATTTCAACTTTGTGCTTATTGACTAAATTTTGAATTGATGGATTTTTCCCGCTAATTAGTTATAAAGTTTCTCCTTTTGATTTTTGTTTTGTTTTAAATTTTGAATAAAATGACCTAATTTGTTAAAAACACCTTACTCATTTCCAACAATAACTTTTACACCACAAATTATAGTTAAAAAGAGGGACACATTTTTCATTTTAAGAATACAATATTTCCCTTTTTTCTCATTTCTCTTATGATGTAATAGTCACATATTTCTCTAAGTAAGATTTTTATTTATTTAAGGTTGAGTTTTTGTTCTCGACCTTTATCTGTTTTTAGATATCCTGCTTTGATTGGTTTTGTTTTACAAGTTTGCTAGGTTTCCTTTAATTGGTTTGCTTGCTTAACATTCTCAAAAGGGGATTTATAATGGCATACTATTTGATATTGATATGTCTCTCTATTAATTAATTGATATCTTTAAGGGGAATCATTGTAAGGAGTTCTTGCCATATCAAATTTTCTTATTGTGACTGAATCACTAGTAGCCTTGAAACATTTCTTATGAACTTAGCCTATCAGTCAGTTGAAAACCCAATTATTATTCTTGGATTTTATTTTGGGAATGGTATCATTAGTTAGGCAAGTTATCCTGCTAAGAAGTTTTTCTCTAAAAAGCTTTTCAATCAGTTGCATGAGCCAACATTAGGCCTTCCATGCTATTTAAGGAGTTTTATCTAGGTTATTTTTCCCATCCATTAGAGTGAATTTGTTAGTAAACAAAGAAATACAAACTTTGGTGGAATAATAGGAGGTCTCTTATTAGAACCAACCTAATCATGATCATTAGCCATGTTGGGGATAACATCATTTCTTATCACCGAGGTGATGGCTCTTGGTCATAAGGTCAAGGGACATGAGGTGTGATCATGAGGCGACTTATTTATCTCTGGAAGTTCTCATGAATGATGTTGTAAATATCTGGTTACCAAGCCAGGATAATAGTCTTAAATCAAATATCTAATTAATATTATGTTAAAAAAATGAGAAAAACAAATTTTATATTTTTATCTATATCTAATGGGGAATTTAATATTGATATCTTCTTAGAGTATGGAGATCATATCTTTATGTTGATTATCTTTAGTTGTTGAAAAACATTCTTGGTGAGGATTACTTGTTATGCATATATTTAAAAGTCATTTATCTTTATGGAGTCTATGAATAATAATTGGGATAATTCATTGATCATGACAACACTTGAAGTTCAAATTTTTACTATATAGGCTAGTGACAGGGTAAAGTCATGTGGTGTGAAATTTGATATTCCAAGCAAACCTTGATTTTGTTTTCCTATATCTATAATTTTTAGGTAAACATACAAAGATAACCGGTTCGTCCAACATGTCGCCATTTGTTGGAACCCCAACAACTTCCACTTGATTTTGCAAATAAAGTGGCCCCCATTAGCATGTTGTAAATACTTAACTTTTAATTTTCTCTTATCTCGCTTGATTTGAAGGTGGTCTCATGGCTTTCATTTTTCGATCCCTCAGTCTTTGTGTTATTCATGCTTTGGCTTAGTTTTCATTTTATTGGTTTTTGGTGATTTCAAAGATCTTGTCATTTGACTCCGACTATTTTGTAATGATTGCTTGTTCTTATTTGAACTTGTTTGAGTCATTTACATTCTTCAATTTTGAAAGGTCAAATTATCTTAATCTTTTGACATCCTCGCCAATTTTCAGTTCTCAATGCATAAGTCGTTTTTTGTATCTTTGTGGATCAAAATATGTTAACCAAGCATTTAATTTTAAGATCTCCATTTACATCTTTAAGACTGCATATTGAAGAATGGACCCATGCAATTTATTATAATTAATGGTGATCTCTTATATCTTTCAAGCCTTGAAGTGTTAATTTAAAATTTACCTTTTCCATAGTTTTTAATTTTATATTTGGGAAATTTATATATTTTTCATGAGGCTTGATCTCATCTAATTCAGTCCACATCTAAGAAGAACAAATTTTAAAGATAATGGAAAAATGCTTTTCAATTTGAAACTTAAGCCAAATTGATAAATTACAAAATTGAAAATATGATCATTCACAAGAATTAATTTTGAGCGTCTATGTTAAAGCAAGTCAATCATTTACTTAGAATTTTTTTGGACATGGTTATTAAGATGATAATTTAAAATAATTTTACTATATCCTTCAAAAATTATAATTATGAACTCATAAACCTCTTGCTGAAAGATGGATGATAAATTACTTTTAAAGTGCTTTTAAATTAATAAATCATGATCATAATTTTATTTTTGAGATTGGAGTAAGTATCGCAGTCTAATGAATAATTAACATTTTAAAACTTTTTTATATGAAAGGATTCCTATATGTCAAACACATTAAAAACATATATCTATTTTTTTTCCTTTTTCTTGAGAAAAGAAAATTATATTTTCAATTATTTATTTCAATATTAACATATATCACATTTTCTCACTCACCGCTGAGGATATCACACTTCAGATTATTAAAAGCATTAGATTTTTTATAAATAAATAATGTTTTTGAACAGGTTTTTGGAAGATGAAGAGGCCATGTCACTTTGTATGAGTTAATAAGACATTAACAGGGAGAATATTTTTGGGAAATAATTTCTCTTCTGATTTAGAAGATTTCTATAACTATCCAATCTGCTCACAAGAATTGTACACATAACAGAATTTTCTTAATGTTCATTTCCTTCCAATTTAGAAGATGTAACAAGTACTCTTGATGATGAATCAACCGAAATTGTGTCTCAATTTGATGGTCCTTATGAAATATGTATTTGTTTACAAGAGAATATCCGTGAGGAAAATATTGCACATCATACATTAAAGGGATCAGGGAAATTTTCAAATGAAATTTTTGTAAATCAAATTTCAGATAAAGAATTAAGAGAAAAGCAAATCTCTTCATGTGAATGTTCTAGTTTTGTATCTTATCAATCTATCACATCGAAAGAAGGGATGGTAACAATGAATTATTTTATGCATGATTTTCCCTTAATGATAGAACCATCACAATCTATTTATAATCATTGTATATATCATGATCCAATAGAAGCTTGGTTAGAGGACTCATTCTATGCAAGATTTCATGTTAATAATGGTCCTCTCATCTCGCATTGTTTAGATATAGATATTCATAGTTCTAATATTTATCTTTTTGTTTTATCATTCCTATTTCTAATTCGCGATGTACATATATCCATGGGTTTAAGGTTACTTGGTTGGCTCCACTACCTTTTTGAATTTACTTGATCATTATTGTAAATTTGATTTAGTGTACATAAGTAGGCTAGGAATAATACATAGTAGTTTCTTTTATTCCTTCTTTTTGTAAGTTTTGATTTCGTAAATAGAAGTAGTAAATATGAGCATGTATATAGTTTTAAATAAGCTCACTATTGTAAATAGATTTCCTTAGGGATAAAATAATTTCTACTTTATTTTTCGTTAGGTGCATATGGTTGGATTCACTAGTTAGAAATCATATCGAAGCAAGTGATACAATTAGGAGCACATGATCGTGACTATGGTTTCATACCAGAGAAGTGAATTCTTTGTCGTATTTTCATTTCAAAGTTTGTATAATAGTTATTTATCATTTAAGCTTTTAAATATTGTAAGGTTTGGATATTGAATGTCATTTTTGAACCACAAACTCATCCTCTCATGCTTGTTTTAAGTATTTCTATTTTGTTCTTTTAAAACAAGTATTAAAGTTGGAATTTTTAACCGTGAGCAATCATAAATACAATAATTGAATGATGATATATTATCTCTTCAAATTAATCATTAGGTTATATTTTACATTATTTTAAGTTGATGCCATTAATAATTTATCTTCGGATATTCCCATAACTTGTCTTTGACTCGTGAATTTATTTAATATGTAAATTAACCTGAAGATGCTCTCTTCTATCGTTCAAAATTTTCATTAAAAGTATGAGAGTCTCATTTGAATTTGAGTTGGTTAATTCAAATGAATTATTCCTATTTCTAGTTTTGTATCTTATCAATCTATCACATCGAAAGAAGGGATGGTAACAATGAATTATTTTATGCATGATTTTCCCTTAACAATAGAACCATCACAATCTATTTATAATCATTGTATATATCATGATCCAATAGAAGATTGGTTAGAGGACTCATTCTATGCAAGATTTCATGTTAATAATGGTCCTCTCATCTCGCATTGTTTAGATATAGATATTCATAGTTCTAATATTTATCTTTTTGTTTTATCATTCCTATTTCTAATTCGCGATGTACATATATCCACGGGTTTAAGGTTACTTGGTTGGCTCCACTGCCTTTTTGAATTTACTTGATCATTATTGTAAATTTGATTTAGTGTACATAAGTAGGCTAGGAATAATACATAGTAGTTTCTTTTATTCCTTCTTTTTGTAAGTTTTGATTTCGTAAATAGAAGTAGTAAATACGAGCACGTATATAGTCTTAAATAAGCTCACTATTGTAAATAGATTTCCTTAGGGATAAAATAATTTCTACTTAATTTTTAATTAGGTGCATATGGTTGGATTCACTAGTTAGAAATCATTTCGAAGCAAGTGATACAATTAGGAGCACATGATCGCGACTATGGTTTCATACCAAGGAAGTGAATTCTTTGTCGTATTTTCATTTCAAAGTTTGTATAATAGTTATTTATCATTTAAGCATTGAAATATTGTAAGGTTTGGATATTGAATGTCATTTTTGAACCACAAACTCATCCTCTCATGCTTGTTTTAAGTATTTCTATTTTGTTCTCTTAAAACAAGTATTGAAGTTGGAATTTTTAACCGTGAGCAATCATAAATACAATAATTGAATGATGATATATTATCTCTTCAAATTAATCATTAGGTTATATTTTACATTATTTTAAGTTGATGCCATTAATAATTTATCTTCAGATATTCCCATCACTTGTCTTTGACACGTGAATTTATTTAATATGTAAATTAACCTGAAGATGCTCTCTTCTATTGTTCAAAATTTTCATTAAAAGTATGAGAGTCTCATTTGAATTTGAGTTGGTTAATTCAAATCCCTGAGATCTTTTGCACATTCATGTTGATACTTGATTTTGCACATAAATATTATTTTAATGAATCTTTATACAAAGTTTTGTAATCGATCATTTAGACTTTTCTATGATTAATTACCATGTTTATAATTAAGGAAAAGTCTTATTTTGATCTTGTCATAACCACAAATTAAGAGAAACATAGTTAAGTTGATTGAAAATTTCTTTAAAATTTCAGATCAATTAAAATTCTAAGTAAGATATTCTTTTCTATTTCTCTTCGATTTAAAATTTCCTCTCCTTCCAATACTTAGTGAGGTTGTAATATGGCATTATGATTTGCAAAGATTAACTCTTTTAATCATCATAAATCAATATTGAGCTTGATTTAATTTAGAAATTTTGATTGCTTCTTCATTTCAACTTTCATCTTTTGACAAATAGATGATTGAATTGCATATGGTTTCAACTTTGTGCTTATGACAGATAGATGATTGAATTGCATATGGTTTCAACTTTGTGCTTATTGACTGGATTTTGAATGGATGGACTTTTCCCACTAATTAGTTTTAAAGTTTTTCCTTTTGATTTTTGTTTTGTTTTAAATTTTGAATAAAATGACCTAATTTGTTAAAAACACCTTACTCATTTCCAATTGTAACTTTTACACCACAAATTATAGTTAAAAAGAGGGACACATTTTTCATTTTAAGAATACAATATTTCCTTTTTTTTCATTTCTTTTGTGATGTAATTGTCACATATTTCTCTAAGTAAGATTTTGATTTATTTAAGGTCGAGTTTTTGTTCTTGATCTTTATCTATTTTTAGATATCCTGCTTTGATTGGTTTTGTTTTACAAGTTTGCTAGGTTTCCTTTAATTGGTTTGTTTGTTTAACATTCTCAAAAGGGGTGTTGTAAATAAATAATATTATAATGGCATACTGTTTGATATTGATATGTCTCTCTACTAATAAACCCGATATCTTTAAGGGGAATCATTGTAGGGAGTTCTTTCCATATCAAATTTTCTTACTATGACTGAATCACTCCTAGCCTTGAAACATTTCAATATGAACTTAGCCAATCAGTTAATTGAACAACCGGTTATTATTCTTGGATTTTATTTTGAGAATGATATCATTAGCTAGGCTAGTTAGCCTGCCAAAAAAAAATCTCTCGGAAGCTTTTCAATCATTGCATTAGCCACCATTAGGCCTTTCATGCTATTTAAGGAGTTTTATCTGGGTTAGTTTTCCCATCCTTTAGAGCAAATTTGTTAGTAAAAAAATAAATAAATAATTTGGTTGAAGAATAGAAGGTCTCTTAATAGAGCCGACCTAATCATGATCATCAACTCTGTCGGGGATAACATCATTTTTTATCACTAGCGTGATGGCTCTTAGTCATAAGATGAAGGGACAGGAAGTCTCATCACGAGCTGGTCTGTTTATATCTGATATTTCTCATGAATGATTTTGTCAATATCTAGTTATCAGGCCAAGATAGTAGTCTTGAATCAAAGATCTAATTAATATTATGTTAAAAAAATGAGAAAAAACAAATTTTATATTTTATCTATATCTAATGGATGGGGAATTTAATATTGATATCTTCTTAGGGTATGGAGGTCATCTCTTTATGCGTACATTTATTTTATTATCTTTAGCTGTTGAGAAATAATTCGTCGTGAGGTTTACTTGTTATTTAAAAGTCATTTATCTTTATGAAGTCTATGAATAATAGTTGGGATAATTCATTCATTGTGACAACACTTGAAATTCAAATTTTTACTATATAGGCTAGTGATTGAAGGTAAAGTCATGTGGTGTGAAATTTGATATTTCGAGAAAACCTTGATTTTTTTTTCCTGTATATCTATAATTTTTCGGTAAACATACAAAGATAACTAGTTCATCCAACATGTCGCCATTTGTTGGCACCCCAACAACTTCCCCTTGATTTTACAAATAAAGTGCCCCCCATTAGAATGTTGTAAATACTTAACTCTTAATTTTCTCTTATCTCGCTTGATTTGAAGGTGGTCTCATGGATTTCATTTTTTGATCCCTTGGTCTTTGCGTTATTCATGCTTTGTCTTAGTTTTCGTTTTCTTGGTTTTTAGTGTTATTTCAAAGATCTTGTCATTTGACTCCAACTACTTTGCAATGATTGCTTGTTCTTATTTGGATAGTGTATAAATGTTGGCGAATCTTACCAATTCTTAAAACGCAAACTATAAAATGTTTGGCGATATTTTTCAAAAAATATTTTAATTTCCAAGTATTTTGTATCATTTATATAATAGTTTGGCGAATTTTTGGGTGAAAAAAGTTTACGCCCATCAAAATTGGGCCAAACAGGGCTTCAAAAATTGCAAAATGGTGAATTTTTTTTGGAGAAAAACATGGAAAAATAACCCATTGGGCTAAATTTCACCCCTAAAATTATCCCCGATATACAGCAAAATGAAGTTGTATTAATTAACCACTATGCATCTACATTGAAAAAATCTCGCAAGCTCTTCAACGAGATCGGTTGATTCATTAACATGGCAAAATAATCAGCATGCACTGAATTGTTTTTTTTTTAGATGGAAAGATCCACGGGAAACCCAGCAATACTTCCCCACATTAGTGGATGGTAGAGGTGGTAAACCGTCGGCCATCCTCGCAGAAGGCCTAACCCCAAAGGACTCAAGGCTCGAACCCGTGACCTCTCCCCGAACCGAGAGAGTGTGCACACGTCTTACCAATTGAGCTAACCCTTGGGGCTTGCATGCACTTAATTGTTGGAAAGGTAATGTGGACACCGTTGAGTATAGAAGAATATGATAGAATTACGAGGTTACACCAGATCTCGTGAAACGTTGAGAATAACACGCCAGATAAAGAACGTGTTAAGAAACAAATTACTGGATTGCAATTAAAGAGCCTAATTCTTGTATGGAAGTGAATCATGTTGTATTAGCCATAATAAAGAGATTGTAGTGGTTACGATTTCAAAGGAATAATTCACGTGCACTTTGTTCTAACTATTACAAAACTTTCAACCATATCACGAAAACAGTCAGGGAAGTCATATTTTCCTTTCCGATTATTTCTTTCACAATAATTCTCTCCTTCATATTCTTTAGTGTGTTTGTTTAACATAAAGATTTAGTAGAAGGATTATTATTAACTTCTCTTCTTATTTTGCAGGTATATATATTTTATGAGAAAATGACGCTGCTATTTTAAGAAACAAATTCACACCAATTCCAATTTCATTTTCTTAACCGCATATATATGTGTGTGGGGGGGGGGGGGGGGATGTTAACAGATATCGGTGCTCACTACATCTACCTATAACCTCTATAAAATCCACGAGAAAGTATAAGGTGGTCGAGAATTTTCGGTACATTGGGTGCTCAACAACAAGAGCATCATATAGACCCATTTAAGGAATCAAACTACCACTTACAAGTACTTGAACCTAGGTGGGGAGGGTAAGGTTCATTCCTCCCAACCACCCAAGCTACATCCAGTAGACTACAAAATATATATACATGTATGTATGTATGTATGTATGTACTATTTCCATTGAGCTATATTGGTGTTGGTGCATGTCATAGTGTACTGCACTAATAAGTCAATTATCTTACAATTTTGATGGATCTACGCAACTTTTCTTAAAACGCATTGGTGTGTGTTTTATGTTTTGGTGCATCGATCGAAAACCTTCACCAACCCACCTCTACTAGCAACCTCCGCTATAAATAGATGAATGGACTTTTTTGTGCAAGGTCCGCAAAAACGTCTGCTATAAGGTGTTTTCCTTGTAGTGGTTCCAAACATTCTTAGAGAATTCACATTCCAAAATAAATGAGATATGAATTATTCATCACCTTTACAAAAGGGACATGTTGGTGGTCCATGAATTCCTCGCTTCCTTAGGTTTTCATTAGTGATAAATTTTCCATGGGTTAGTGTCCAACAAAAGATTTTAATTTTAAGTAGATCATTTCCCTTCCATATATAAGACTAGATTACAGATCTTGGTCATTGGAATTTTGCTTCAATTATGCATAATGTACACCTCTTCTTTGAAAATTCTCTACCACCAGGGCCCCAACATTTGACATCAACAAAATACTCCCTTTGAGAGTGCCCCATGAGTTGTTGAATAAGGATGTGCTAATAGTGTTCAAGGTTGCTTCGAAAATTCTAAATTGTCCACTTCCTCCAATTGTGAGCACCATCCCAAATTGAAATGTCATTAAGAAATTGCATATTATTGTTATCCATCCATGCTTTTAACTTTCCCATCTCTTGTATTTGCTTGAGAAGTTGTGTGCCAACAATTTTATCCTCCCATTTCTTAATCTCACTACCATTTCCAAGTACCCAAGAGATATTTTATTAAATAAGAAGAGTTAAGGCCTTGCACAATTTCCATTTTTAGGGATCCCCCAGTATCCAAGAGAGGTTTTTTAGACTACTTGTTAGGATTAATTAATCCTCATTTTTCCAATATAGTCTATTTGGTCTATTTGCCTAACTTAGGGGGTAATTATTACTGTACTAGAGTGCGGGGGACACACATAGAGGTTATCTACCACTTACTGCATGTACATGCATGAGTTTATGTGCCTCTTAGACTAATCCCTACATTATAGGAGCCTACTCTAAGTGCCACCGGCATCGGGCCATCAGTTGCTCATGGTTGGTAAGCAATTATGCTGAGTTAACCTTGAGTTACAATCAATTAGATCACTTTCAGTTACCCTAGTGCCAGTTTTGCATGCATGAAGGGAGAGTGGTGCATTTTTCCCACCTACATCATCAGTTAGTTGCTTGTAGACGGATTTAGACATCCATAGTTAGACTAGTGAGCTCCAATAGTGATTTAGACACACTACGTTAGCTAATCAGTCATTAGAACTGATAGATTCAAATCCTATCTTTAGCATTTGAGTTCTATTTATGGTATAATCATTCTATTATTGATGAATGAATGAAAATTAATGTTGTGACTATCTCAACAATTCTTGTCCGATTCATCTGATATTTGTGGCATGAATTTCATGTTCAGTGTACATACTCTTTGATTATTCCACTACATAATTCCCTTCCTACATCTTTCATATTTTCCTGTAGATCAATGGTTCACAAATTTAACACTACTAATGCGATTATTTTGGAGATATTTTTTAATGCTGACAATATTCCATCATGATGAGGGGTTGGAGACAAGTTACCATATAATTTTTGCCTTTGTAGCTCGATTCATCAACTTTGGCTCCTTGATTGCTAAACCACCACGCTCTAGAGGGGCATTACAATGGACCACTTGATGAGGTGTAATTTTTAGGGTTACTTTTGCCTACCTGCCACGAGAAATTCTTGATGGTTATTTCAATTTTAAGAGAGATTCTTGTAGGTGTTAACATGGTTAAATATTGATAAATTGGTAGAGCGGAAATGACAGATTTGATTATGATTTTTGAAACACTGTGTTCCCAATTTCTATGTGATTTTTTGTATTTTTTTTTTATAGATGGTATTCCAATTTGTTGGTTTTGGTTGGCCTATTAGTTTTGGTTGGCCTATTAGGATCAGAGTGCCCAAATACTTGAACGAGGAACAATTCTAAATGAGGGAGAACTCCAAAATATTGGTAATGTTCTTCATATTATTTTTGTTATTCTCAAAGCGTATTGATTTACATAGTTTCAAATTAAAGGCATTTGATTGAATTATAAAATGATATTGAATTAAGTTTGTTTTAGTTACTAATATGATACTCACTTTATTTATAATAATAAAAAAGTAATAATAATAACAATGTAATAGTTAGAATTATGCATTATATAGGGGTGCCAAATATGGGTTCATTATGGATTTGATAAAAAATGATTATCAACTTTCTTTTGGGGTTATGGGTCACAACCAACAACCCAACATAATTGTATGTTTTGTATCTTGAGATCACTCTTTTATGGTCCTAACAAATTAAGTTGTCTTTAATATTTCGAGATTCCTTTCTTGTTATTGCTCTTGCTAGAAAGGAATAAGGTAAGGATGGCATAGCCCTATCTAAAATGTCGCAAAGAAATTACAGTCTCCTTGACTCTATTGATTCAAACCATCTTTTTCACATTCGAAGAGCGAATAATTCTATTGTTGATTTCATGGTGAATCAAGGGACATATTTGGAAAAAAGGAGTTGTGGTCCAAAATGGGGTACTCCTAAAAGGTTTTGGTTACCTTAGTATGTCATTCTCCATGTTAATATCCCTCACTATAAACAGTCATTTGAAACCTCTCAAGTATATGCATGATTGTTTATAACCTCTCAACTATATGCATGGTGAGTATAGGTGGGTGATGAACATGTGTCAAGGAGTGAAGTATGAGCGAGTTGTTATAAAATTCCCTCATGCCTCTATTGAACTCACACACATCCATTCAATCTAGCTTGAGGTTGCATTTAATTACCTTGGATTAATGGTGATGCAACTTACAGATGTATTTAGGGTTGATCAAGGTGTTATTTCGTTTCATGAATCTAACTGTGCAAAATTTTGTGTTTAAGACTCTTATGTATGCGCCTAGTTTTGATAATAGGAGGAACATGATAGGCCATCGATGTTTAGTGAAGAATCTGCTACTAATCAGGAATCTAAGCATACTTTATGTTAGAGGTTTAATTCTCACCCATGTATGGTACAAGGGTATAAAGTGGCTTGGTTTCTTTCATGCAATTTATGTTTTGATGCTTTCGTATACTGTGGAAATTTCTCTTACTATTCTGAGTGTTCTATCTATTGGTGAAAACAGATTTTGAAGACTCCTTGTTTCTCTTTTTGGTACATCTGTTTACTAAGGGGACAACCATGTCTATTGTGAATCTTGGAGTGTGATGTGTTGGAGGAATATGCCTTAGTATCTTTTTTTTTGCTTTTTTTTTAATGTCTTCAAACACTTGATACAACGCACAAAATGGTATTTGGGTGGCATCATTGTTTCGTGAAAGGTTGTTTATAGTAGCTCTTGGAATTAGGTAGTTTGGAATTTGAGGTAGTCCTCGGGTTGGGAGTCAATCATGGACAATCCTTCTCTATCTGTAGGTAAAGAAAATGAAGGAAACTGTGAGGTCAAGAAAATCTTAAGGCACTTATCTAATCAATTGGAAGACATAAGACAGAATATTTAGTATTTCAACTTGCATGTAGAAAAGAAGGAGGCCAAGTAGGATGCATTGGAAGCTAAGCTTGGGGGCATAAGATTAAAGCTGAATAAATGATGATAGGCATTGAGATACTGTATAATATGATATCAAATTTGGTCAAAGCTCTCAATCAATGGCAAGGATTCCATCGAGCTCCATTAGATCAACAAAAGATCAGGAAGCCGATGAGGACCCTACAAAACAGTTGGAAATCGTCTCGACATAGAAACAAGGGGAACTTGGTGATTATGGTCCTAATAGGGAAGAATCTCTATGGACGATGCTGCAATGGCCATTTCTTTGGTCACAACTAGTTTTGTTTATGATGTTTACATGTATCTTTCTTTTGGGTCAGTTTACTAAGCAATACAATGATAAGTTTAATAGGCTTAAATTAGAACCCACATGCAATAGATCTAAGAATGAGAAACAACGAGAAAGATTTTAGTGTTTTGTTTTGCCTTTGCAAGGCTCTTTTGTGTAAAAAATTGAAATACTTGCTCTCTAAACTATTTGGATTTTCAATAGTGTTTTAATAGATATAAAATTATACTCATTCCTATAAATAAATAAAAAATTATATACTATACATGGTTTTGTTATAAAATAGTTTTGTTATAAACAAAAAAAACATATTATGCACATTTAAATTGGTCAATCTTTATATTTAAACATATTAAAAAGCATGAAAAAAAATTAAGAAAAAAAAACTTTATAACTTTACCATAAATTAAAGTCGATTTTTTATTAAATAAGAAGAGGGCTCCTACATGGTTGTACTTTTTCGCCATATTTGCTTCTCTTGGTCATTGAAAACCTTAGTCGTCTTATAGATGTTAGTAAAGAGCATAACAAGATCAAAGGTATCAAATTGGCTAGTTCACTCTATATATCCCACCTATTATTCATGAACGATGTTATTTTATTTGGTTATGGTTAAGTGTTAAATTGCAGTAATATCACTCTATCATTACTATATTTTGTGATGCTTCAGGTATGGCTATTGTGATGATCCAAGCATTAGAGACAAAATTACATCTTTATTTCCTTATCAGATGTCAGAATTGGATAGTAGTATCAAGTATCTTGGATATTTTCTGAAGCCAAATGGTTATAAGAAACAAGATTGGAGATGATTGAATTAGAAAGTTCAGAGAAAATTTATTCTTGGTCTTTTAGGTGGTTGTCTGCAAGTGGTAGATTGGTAGTAGCTAGTGTTGTTGTTCAGAGTATCTTTTTTTATTAGTTCTCTCTGTATATTATTCGGGATGCAGTTGTTTCCTCTATCAGAAGAAAAAAAAATTCACCTTCTATGGGCTGGGAGAATGGATATTTCAAAATATCACCTTACTTCTTGGGAAAGCATTGCCAAACCCAAATATTTGGGAGGTTGGGGTATTGAAAATTTGGGTTGGTTCAACATAGTTGTGTGCTAAGAGTACGTGGCATTGTTTGTTTGATAAAGGTCTATGGGGTAATATTGTACAAGTCAAATACTTGAAGATAGTTTGCTTGATTCATTGGATTAGAAATCCTATAAAAACTTGTTACAATGCTTCAGTTATTTAGCGGGGTTTTATGAAGACTTATCCTAATATTAATTATGCGCTTTGCTGGTATGTGGGCCATGGTTCACAGATTTTTCTTGTTATCGATCCATTCATCAGATCATATGAAATTTATAAACTGTCAATTGGTCTTATTGCTGAATTACACAAGAAAAATATATTGGTTCTCCAACAGGTTAAAGGAATTTAGGGGACGGATGGCTCTTATTGGCTTTTGGCCAGGGACTTAAAGCTAAAAGGTGACTTCACTGAAAAATGGGACATATTTGTGGCCACTCTCCTTCATGTTGGTGTTGTTTTATCCAACCAAGATGATATCCGGCGGTATGGAACACAAACAAAAGAAATGGGTCTATCAATGCTAAATTGGCTTACAATGTTATTATGGAAGATGGATTCAAGGATGGTTCAAGATGGTGGACAAAGGATCTGTGGAGGTGGAAGTCCCCTTTAAAAATTAAATGCTTTGTTTGGTTGTGCTTTCACAATAATATTATAACGTAGGATATTCTTCAAAAAAGGGGTTTCAAGAGACCGGGGATATGTGTTTTGTGCAAAAGAGAGTTGGAAACAATAAATCATATTTTCTGCGAATGTTCTTTTTTTAAGGATGTTTGGTCTGAACTCAAAAGGATTCTCCATTTTTGTGACTCTTGGGACTATCACACCTTTGAGGAGAACATGTTCTTTTGGTGTAGAAATTCTGTAAATTCAAGGAATTAACCCTCTTTACTATTTGGTAGATTTGGGAAGCTTTGAAACGTTTACATTTTCCAAGACATTATACCTTTTGCAATTTAGGTGAGTTCAAAATTTGTTGCATTCTTTTCAAAATTGTGCAAGGGACATTGTGTTAAGGTTCCTAGGTTGATTACTAGTCGCTATTTTGATGATAATCAACTCATTGGTCTATTCGGCGGGGCTAAACAACATGGGATGTGTGCAGAGGGTATGATGGTTCG
Organism: Pseudotsuga menziesii; assembly: GCA_001517045.1. NCBI lineage: Eukaryota > Viridiplantae > Streptophyta > Pinopsida > Pinales > Pinaceae > Pseudotsuga > Pseudotsuga menziesii. The sequence continues at coordinate 395,086 of LPNX010979536.1, read as the reverse complement.
ACTTAGTCGGAATCATGTGATAAAACTGTGGATGGGAGCTAGTTGTGGTTATAATACAAGAGCAGAACTCCTTGTACTTTGGGGTTTACTCTGGTTTGCAAGAAGACGTGGCTTACTTGCTATTCAGATTGGAAGTGACTCTAAAGTTGTTATTGATTGGGTCAAAGGAGCCTCTTCTTTACACGTTTTGTTTTTGGAGCAATGGATTAATAGAGTGAGGTTGTTGACATTACAATTTGCACATGTTACTTTTCAACACATTTTCCGTGAAGTTTAATGAGGTTATGGATGAGCTTTCCAAAAAAACTATAGGTGACATGGATGTTCGATTATTCTATGAGGAATTTAGAGATTGAAGAGTTTTGAATTCGGGTATATTTAGAATCTTTGGACAGTCACCTACTTTTGTTGTGGTGTGATTGATTATTAGCCTGTAGACTAGTAGTATTGATGTTTTTGGTATATTAGACCCTCTGAGGAATGGAGCTTTGCCCTTCAAAAAACTAGAAATGTGGTTGAAACTTGTCTGTATGTAAATTATTGGTGAATGATGTAATCTACATATGTACATATGTTTTTGGTCCTCGTTGATGGTATATCAGACTTGAGTTTTTCTTTAATAAAATGATAAAACACTTGATGCAACTTTGATTTTATGAAATAATGGGATGCATTTTTTTTCTTGGTGTAAACAAATACTTTACATCACTCATAATTATTACAAATTAAAGTATCAATTACAAAGCAAACTTAAACTTATTTCTTCTTTCTAACTTTATTTTTAATTTAAATTTAACATTTAAAAAAAAAAGTAGCTGAAGGTTAAACAACATGCGAACCTTGTTTTCATGATGTGCCGTGGACTCACTTTGCATTTGCAAATGAGTGTGTTGACAAATTCAACAAGCTAACTTTAAATTTAACAATGGTTTTAAAATTAATTAAATGCTAAGCCATAGTTCAACCTAGTTTCCTCTCCATCATGTAGTTTTACAACGTGCCTTCAACTCACCACAGTTTTACAACGTGCCTTCAAGTTAGTTGGTGACGACTTTAACAAGTAATTAAGACCATGTGCCATCAAGTCCGTTAACAAGTAACTAATATTTGTGATAGTAGTCACCCGAACTATCTTCGCATTTAAGTCAGTTAATTATAGTAATCATCCAAGCGATCTTCTAATTCGTTTGATATACAAATACTCTTAATGAAGTTGCAGTCACCTTAGCTTTCTTCCATTCGTGGATGGACATGAATAAAGGCAATGATATGTTTGAATTTTTATTCTTCTGAAAAATGTTTGAATTTTTATTATTATTATTATTAAAAATGAAAACAAAACTTGTAACTTATTATTTAAGGGGAATCAAAGTTATAATTGTCTATATGTTTTACAAGAAATTGCTTTATAAAACAACGGCAATTATTATGCAAGAAACATGACTAAGTAACTTTCATCTAAACATTGCAAAGGGTCAGCATAGCTTGGAAAAAGAGATTTCTAGTCACAATGCACTTAAAAGAACAAAAATTGATCTTTTTAATAAAAATATGAGTTTTGCATCTGATTGAGATCTTATTTTCAAACTCCCTAGAATAGAAGAGTATTTCTCATAAGTCCACTGTCTCCTTTGACAAGCCATTAACTAGAGAATTTAACTACCTAAACATGGCTAATAGTGATTATGTTGAAGGAGTTCATTAGTATCTGGGTTTTTTCATGCCAATGATCAATAGACATAATTTGCAAGGAAGAAAGACTATTTTCCTAGTCCACCATCACCATGGAATCACTAAAAAGTTGGAACAATCAAATGTTTTGATCTTCAAGTGTAAATTTAAAGAGACCCCATAAAGCAAGCAATCACAGTGATAGGTGACAGATTGATATACAAATATCTTAGAAAAAAAAATTGAGAAGGCCCCATAAAGCAAGTAATCACAATGCTAGGTTGATATATACATATTCTTAATAAATATAATGATAGGTTGATATCAAATGTCTTAATAAAGTTTGATGCTGAAATTTGAAAATTTGATGAACTTGCCATAAATATAATGATAGGTTGATATAGAAATGTCTTTGATAAAATTTCATACCTAAATTTGAAAATTTGATGTACTTGTAATTTGATAATTAACGTTGAAAATCGATAGACATAAATAGATGCAACAGTTGATATATAAATGTTTTTAATAAATTTGTAAGTTTGATATAATGAACATAAATAAATGTGGTCGTAGGTTTTGAGAATGAAGTTGTGAGTTTGATATATAAAATTGAAAAAAAGCAATAAACATTAGTATAACTATTTTTATATTCAAATACTAATTTTCAAAAAAAAAAAAAATTATATTTAAATATTAATTTTAAGTTTGTTTACAAAATAAAAATAAATGGATGGCTCATACATAAGGGATCAGGAAAGGATGCCCTCTATTCTCCTTATTGATCTTGATGTTTATCGAAGGGATGAGTAGAATGTTTTCAGCTGCTAGGAACACTGGTAGATTAACTGGTGTCAAACTCATTGATGTTCAGTAGAGTCAAACATTTGCTTTTTGTAGATGATGTGGTTATTTTTGGCAAAGATTCTGTAAATGAATGGACTAGCTTCTCGAAAATCGTTACACTTTTTTGTATTGCTACATGAATTGAGTTGAGTACAAACAAATCATGCTACCTCAAGAATGTTTTGGATGATTATACCCTTGCTCAAATTGCTACAATCTTTCCATACAAAGTTGAGGAACTTGACAGTGGTATGAAATACTTTGGGTACCACCTAAAGGATAATAATTATAAGATCTCGGACTGGTTATGGTTGATGAGGAAAATCGAGAAAAGAATTGGTCATTGTAGCTACAATTATTTTTCTATGGGGGGAAGACTCACTTTAATCAAATTTGTTCAAATTGGGATTCTAGTATACTAGTTTTCCTTGGAAAAAATCCCTTTTACAATTATGAAAATGAATAAACAAAAAAAAAATTCTACGGTTTGGGATTGCAAAAAATGAGAAGATCCACCTGGTCAAGTGGGATAGATTATTCCTTTCTAAAGCTATGAGGGGATGGGATATAAAAAATATGCATTGGTTCAGTATGACATTAGTATTGAAGAGCTTTTGGAGAGGATTATGTGGTATTGGTTTGTGGAGTGAAGTACTTAAAGCTAAATACCTTAATAATAAGTCTTTGGTTCAATGGGTTAGGAACCTAGTCAAATAAGTTAGTGGTGTATCAAAATTATGGAACGTCTTTGTTCGAGCTCTCCCTTGGATCAACATGTGGCTAACATGGAGAGTGGGTAAAGGTATTCAAGTACTTGTGGGGGTGGACCCCTTCATTGGTGATGAAGTAAATTTTGTACTTTCATCATATCTCAAAGAATACTTGGCAGAATTTGATTTCTTCACCCTGAATCAAATTAGGAAGCCCAACTAGATGAGAGGTACAAGTTCATATTGGCTTATGGCTGAGGATTTGGGCCTTAGAGGTAATTGGGAAAAATAATGGAATACCTTCATTGAGTCCCTGGTATAAGGTTGAATGAAGAAGAAGATAAACTTATATGGGCTTGATATGGTACTTCAAGATAGACAAATGCTAAACTTGTTTAGGAATGATGGAACAATTTCACATATTTTTGTCCATTGTACATTCTATAAACTAATTTGGACTGGTATCAATGCCATTCTACAAATATCACAGGAATGGGGGCACTTACACAGTTGAAGAGAGTTTCAGACATTGAGTGGTTTATGTAAACTCTCATAAATATTTACCTGCTTTTTTCTATTGGGGGATATAGAATAATAGGAATAAGGCTATATTTGAAAACATGATAGCAAATGTGGAGAATTGTTATTTGAAAATTATGGGTTTATATAGGGTATTTCAAACGGAAGAGAAGACAATGAAAAATAGGCATCCAACTAAACCTCCTAGGTTTGATCATTATGTTGTTGGTTTCTTTGATTGGGATACACAATTGGGAAAGTGTGGATGTGGAATGGTCTTAAGGATTAATGAGGGCGATCACTTCAAGCTATGGTTGAATTGTGGACAAGGTACCAACTCTAGAGTTGATTTGATGTCATTGTGGAGGCTATTACACTTTGCCTCCCTTATAGGTATCGATTCCTTACATGTCTATGGTGACTCCAAGATTATAGTTGATTGGGAAAATGGATTATCTAAATTGTAGGTGTTATAATTGGATCAGTGGATACATCGCACCAGATTACTTATTTCTTCATTTTTTGATATTACCATCAAGCATGTTTATAGGAAACACAACAAAATTACAGACAAATTATCCAAGCTAGCCATTAAAGACTATGTTGTCCAGTTACATGTGGTTGAGTATTTGGAGGGAACACTTACTATGAAATTTATCTTCCATTTTTCAACTGAATTGTTAAATGATTTTGTGGAGATCTGGGATTGTAGGTTACAGGATGCATTATTGCAGTTTTCTAGTGTATTGACATAGGAAAATGTAGTTATAAGATATTTGTGAGATGAGCATCATCGTTTATGTTCATATGATAGCCAGTCTGGGCTGATATTGTTTGATTGACTATTTCAACAATCAACATGTGTTGGTGAAATTGATGAGATAAGTCTGTGTATCATTGATTCAATGAATAACAAGATACAAGATTTTTTTTTTTGGAAAAAAGGAGAAATTTTCTTTAAGGTTAAAAATAATAATATACATAAATAATTTGTATACTTAAATATTATTTTCAAAATTTATGTTAATAATTTTATGGTATTTCACATGTGCCATATGTGGGGGTCATCATAGACCTTGGAGGAACTTAAATAAGCAGTTTCACTTGGGGTTGGGAACTACAATGAATAATCACTTTGAGGAGTATTCTATCCTTCAAGGGGTGATAGAAGCTACATCAAAAGCCATCGATTAGGATACGGGACTTCCATCGATTTTGGTTCATGTTCAGGTTCGTGGGTAGAATTCAATAACATTAAAGGACTACTTCCAAGTCATGGCCTTCTAGCTCTCTCTACAATTTACAGGTTTATCTCTCGTGGATTTTTTTATTGTTCACCTTCGTTGTTTGTTTGGACTGATATTTAGGCATGTTAAGCAACATGTGTCTTTACACATGCTTCTCCTTTACCTCTTAATATCATTATAATGTGTATGATCTCTTCAATCTATTGGTTATAGACCTCTGCTTTCCATAGACATAGATCTCCATCCTTGCCCTCCATGCATCTTAGTTTGATTTATGTTGAGCATCTTAGTTAGGTTTATGTCAAAAGCATCTCAGTTCGAGCTATGTTGAACATGAGTGTTCTTCTCTGATATTTTTCATTGGGTCTCATATTCACCCCGTCGTTATCATAGGTTCACCAACTCTTATTTATATTAACAAATCCATTCTCTAGACCAATTCTAGGTCAATTCCACTCAACACTACTCTATAATAGTCATTGAAAACTATCACTCAACTTGCCAACGAGATATCCATGAGATCCATTGTTTTCTCAATAAAGAGGAGAACATTATCAACAGGAACCGTACCTCAATTTTTTCAATCACCACCAAGGCTCATGAACTTTAACACTATCAAGCATCTCAAAACACCATAGTCGTGAATCTCTTAATATAACAAAACAACAAATTCAATCTTTACAGGAAAAATGTGAGAATATGGAAGCCACATGTAACAACCATCAAGGGTAGGTCACCTTCTTTATCAAATAAATCATAAATTCTAATAATCCATTAGTGATTCACATAGCATGAAATATCATAATAACTCATGTTACTACAATATTATAAACAACATGTAATCATTTTACTACAACATATAAAAATTTTACAACTATATATAAGTAATTTAAAATAACAACAAGAATACCTCGATATAAGAATGGTGAGGATGTCCAAACTGAAGCAAGACTCCATCTTCTCCTTGAGTTTCTTCCCCCTTTATTCCCTAAAGAGGAACCACATTTTTTCCTCCCAGCCAACTAGGGGCCTAGTTGATCCCTAGCCCCAAGAAGCCATCCCCCATCCAAATGGCCTCTTGTCCCTCCATGCCCGATACCCCAAAGAACAAAGAAATGACGCCCCAGTAAGCTATGTATCAATTCTTCCAAGAGTTCTCAAACTCTTCCAATAATACCAAGCTTCTTCTCCCCAAAATATCCAAAATTCCCATCCCTTCAAAACTCTTCCCTAAAATATCCTTCAAGAAAAAGAGACCCCACCCCCCCCTTTCCAATCTCAAAACTCGTATTTATATCAGAAGTCCTCATCCTCCTCCTCATTCAAGTTTTTTTTAGATTAAATTCCAATAGAATAATATTCAATAATCAAATAATTTATTTTCTCAAAAAATAACAATTTGACTTAAATAAATAAAAATAATAATAAACATGGTTGCAAAGTCTCACTTTTCGTTTCATGCTTC
>LPNX010979536.1:338579-387822 GCA_001517045.1 Pseudotsuga menziesii | reverse complement strand
TATATATATATAGCAAAAGATGATATTTAATACTATATTATATGTATATAATTATATATATAATTAAATATTCCAATCAAACCCAGTGGGCTAGCTCAAGTGGTCGAGTGATGTAAGTTGTGAGCAGAAGGTCTCGGGTTCAAATCGGCAGGAGGCTATACATCACTATATAAGGGCCTCACTTAATGTCACCATCGGGTTAGCTCTGTAATCAAAGCGAATGGGCAAGGCCCCTTTAGGTGGGTACCCTATGCGTTGTTCCTGTGGACATAACAAGCCTAGTTGGGGGGTAGGTGAACCACACAAAAAAATCCAAACAATTTATCTAAATCTAAATTATATTAAACAAGTCAACAAACTCATACAACCATATATAGGTATATGTATATTTTTAAGGTTTTTTTATACTTTCAATACACAAGTAATACTTCAATAATTCATTAACCAAGTTACTAATAACTAATGTACCCATACTAATTTATTCATCAATAGACCAATCACAGTAATGTACTCACAAATTGGCTTATGTGTGGTCAGTACATACGTCTTAAGAGTGGGAACTAAGAGTCACTTTTAATGCCCCAAATGCGTTATTATTATATGCTTGCAAACAACACACGACAAAACAATTTAAACAATGTATCATCCACCATTCATAATCATTCATACAAAAGCAATAAAATTGAATTAGATATGTGCAATGAAGTAAATAAAGCATATATTCATGATGGTTTATAACAACGAATATCACCATCCAATCCATTGTTGGCCCCATCCATCCCCATCAGCACCCCAACCACATAATCACCACTACTTCCATCTCTCGACCTCGCCATCTTGTCATTTACTAAAATATATTGTGGCATTGGCTATACTGACCTAATCATATATAGAACCCATAAGGACAAGTGTCGACTACATCGACCCAACTTCCCCAGCAGGCACCCACTAGTTGTCATCACACATCTAGGGGAGTTCTGAGTGTGTTCAACAAAACCCTCCTGATACTATTAGGGTCAACGCCCTACGTAAACCATACTATGCCATCACTGTTCTAAGGGGTCTCATTTTCGAAGAACCACTTTGGACAACGGTTCCTGTCAACATTCACACTCACCCACAAGTTATAGAAATATTGGAATTCACAATTAAATAACGTGAAATTTTGATATAACATCATTATTCTCTTAATGTCCAAGACATCGTGCACCCCTTGGCACTATAGGAATTCGACTATCTCATAGTCAACCGACATGTGACTTATTTCACCACTAACATAAGTCTCATGTATAAACATATCCAACTCTTTGAAGTGTTAATCCATATCACTAAAACAACATTTAAATATAATTATGTAAGTTCTTTTGCAACATATATTGTACTTGCTCTATATCCAAAGAACAGACTAAATTAGCATTCCACATATTGATATTCAATATCTATTTTTGATGTTCAAATGAAATAACATATTCATCACCATTAATAAATTACAACAATAAATTCAATTTACTATCCATGCATGAAGGGGGTCCACATGTCCACATAAAAACATTCTTAGTCAATCTATTTGAGTAAAACATATAATAAAAAAATAAAAATCTAAGCTAGTTCACATTAGAGTTTTAATTAATGACTGTCAAAATATAGGGTGTTACACCATAGTCTTAGCGCTTACTAAACATATAGTCTAAAAATTCTACAATTTAGGTCGGAATAGGCGGTATTTTCTAGCACGATTTTAGATAAATCCGGTTGGCATTTTTTTAAATTCAGGTCACAGTTGTCAAGTTCTAGAATTTTTGGTGCTCCAGGGGTTTTTTAGGGTGTTGAATCCATTTCTACTACCAAAATCGCACTTAAAACACAATTAAATTCTGATTTTGCAAAATAAAAAGTGCAAGCTTCTAGAAAAAAAAGGTCACCCAATCCAAATCGTCGAATTTTTAGACAACTTCCTTACTAAAGGATCAACATCAACATCCTAAATCATGAATTCCTCAATGAGATCCCACCCTCTGGAATTCATTGAAAAATAAACAATTCAACAACTTAGAAAAACAAGAAATAAATAAAATCAAAGACTTCTTCTCTCCAATCAAACCTAACCTATGAATAAATGTTACTTTCCTTAGTTTTCTAGGTTTTTATGTATGGTTAATGCTACCATGTTTTGGAAGTCTTTTATGGATTGTATTCTATCCAAAAGCTTGATGTAGTATGTACAACCAACATGACTTTGAGTTTTCTTTTTGCAAGCATAACATAACACCACTTTTTGAACGATAAATGCACTTTAAATTTTGTATTAACAAGATATCCAATTCCGATGCAATTCTTTTAAATATAATTCTAAATTGTTTTTTTTAAATGATATTTATATTTAAATATTAGTCTCAAACATTTATGTGACAAGATTAATAATTTGCAAAACAATATCATCATATAAAAAACCAAACTTTCATCCTAATACATTCATATTCCTAATTATGTTTTTTATTTATTATTATAATATTTCATCCTACTAAATTTTATTTTCATAATACATTCATATTCAATATTATATTTTTTATTATAATTATTATATTTTAGCCTAACAAATTTCCATTTTCATAATTATTTTTTTATGATAAGAAGCATTTAACAATTTTATTTTATTTTATTTTCTTATATTATTAAATTCAATGATTTTTTTTATTACCTTATTTCAAAGTTCAAATGTGATTAACAAATTAGTTGATTTTCTCATCTTATTGATGTTAATAATTATATTTTTCATTTGTGATATGAATCATTTAACAATTTAATGTGGTTTGATTTTTTTGTTTTATTTAAAATTGTAAATGTAATAAATTAATTGAATATAAATATGTGATTAAATTATAGTTTTAAGCTTATGGTTGTGTTTTTTTAAAACGAGAGATGTTATTGCTTCATCAAGGTCTAAGTTTCACCACTTACATGTTTGTTTTCATATTTGTGTTTAAGCTTTAAAGAATAGGTTAAATCCACTATAAGTTTTGGGTGGTTTAGGTGGAATATAAATTTCATATTTTTTTAGCTAAATAATAATTATAATTAAAAAAATATATATTCAAGCGTAAATATATAATAAATATAAAATTATAATGTGAAAAAATATGTAAATATTTTATATAATATAAATAGATTGATTTAATTAGATTTTTTAATGTTTTAAATTGTTATGTGTAAAGTGTTTTTTTTAATGTTGTAAATTTTATTAAATAGAGGGATCGAAAATTACATGTCCATGATGATTTTGGGGTGGTTTTAGATAGTAAAATTATCAGCTTAACTAGTCAAAATTACAGACCTTTTTGGTATGATCATAACAAAAAAATCCTACAAGCAAAGGAGACCAAAAAATAGGTCTGTACCTCACAGTGCTACATTTTATCACAATGTTTAAAATAAAGCTTAAAAACAGATTGTAACTAAAAGACTTGAAATGACAATCCAAGCTTGAGAGAAGTTGAGCCTTCAAAGGAGACATAACCACAAATCACGGAGGGGGAACCTCCTCTAGGATGAGTGTAACATCCCCTCATAACATGACCAAAAAATGTGAAGCGTAAGTAAAAGGCATTGTAAGTACTAATCCTAGCTTCATCAAGTTGTGGATGAAAATTGGTAGCGTTAGGCGGTTGAAAGTGTTGCACGACTAAAACGATGATTAGGGACGAATCCACTAGAGGGAAGTAAAAGTTTAGTCGGGCCTGGGGAACTGAAAGAAGAATAGCGACTCCCTTGACGACCTAAGCTCTTGGGTGTCAACCTAAGATGAAATAAGTCATGAACAAGCTAATTTACTCAGTTAACAAATAATGGATCTTTATGATCCTTTTTTATTTAAATGAAAAAATAAGTTTTACCTAATATTTATTTATGGCATTAAGTGCTAAGGAAGTACTCCCTAGAACTTATAATAAGAAATTTAAAGTTTTTCTTAAAGAGACTATATTATAAGTCATCTTAAATAAATTTTATGGTTTATCTACATGTTTTAGTCTCGCAAAGGTGCCAAGAAAGTATGGCTAACACATAAGTGAAGTGACCTAATCATATAAGTATAGACACACTATACTTTAAAATACATGTATAAATTACCATGAAAAACATACAAAAATGATATGTATTTATATATTTATAATTGATCATCTTTGATACGAATTAATGAACGAAATGATTACCTTCGGATAAGAGTATTCCCATTTTGACAAAATGGAAAGCCTAGTTACATAGGGAATAGATATGGAATTAAACTGCGAAGGAAAACCCCAACCGTAGATAAAAACAATCATGAGAAAGGAAAATCGTGTATGTCATATATCGCTATCTTTGAATAGCAACGAGTTGTTGGGTGAAAAGATTTCAGTGGGAAGAATCCCAGGAGGATTGTAAATGTGGCAGTCGATCCTTGCCACTTGGCCCTTGGGTAACCTATGGTTTTTCTTATAAAAAAAACTAATTGATATTGAAAGTTTCGCTGACTGGGAAGGAGAATGCCGAACTTGATTGGAACAATCAGTATATTTGATATTTGGTTGAGATCATGTTTATGGGGAATGCTTCTCCATCTGATCCACTAGAACGCAGCTTATGGCAGTTCGTGTTTTCGTGAATGCCTCTTGATATGATCCAAGGGAATGCTTCATATGAGGTTATTTTCGTTAGAGTTTTGATGCCTGCGTTTTCACTAAGTTGGTATGAAATCGTATTATTGATGAACGTTGGTGCTAGATCCGTAGCTTCTGGTTATGAATCGATCTGTTAATATCATTTCAATCAAAGGCCAAACCTGTAGCTTTGTGATTATGAATCGGTTTGTGGAAATCATTCCAGCGTGGGTTAAATCTGTAGTTTTTGTGGATATAAAACCTTTCTTGAGTACATCTATCTTAGGTTAATTATTAAACCTTTCTTGAGTACATCCATCGCAGGTAAAAATATGTGGGATATGTTTTTCTTTTTCTTTATGTTATTGGAATCACATCCGTGAGATCTGGAATTACGGCCGTCGATTTAAAAACATGCTTTTGAAAATCAAAACTAGAAAGGAAAGCGTTGGTTTTATATTCCATTCCCAGATCTGAATTTGAAAAACGTTGGTTTTATCTCATTGCTAGATCTGAATGTCAAACGTTGGTTTTATCTCATTGCCAAATCTAAATGTCAAAAAGTTGGTTTTATATCTATTTCCAGATTTGAATGTCAAACGTTGGTTTTATCTCATTGCCAAATCTAAATGTCAAAATGTAGGTATATCCATTGCCAGATCTGAGTGTGAAAATGTTGGTTTTATCTCATTGCCAGATCTAAATGTCAAACGTAGGTTTTATCTCATTGCCAGATCTGAATGTCAAATGTTGGTTTTATATTCCATTGCCATATCTGAATGGAAAAGCCTTGATTTTATCTCATTGCGAAATTTGAATGTCAACCGTTGGTTTTATATTCCATTTTCATATCTGAATGTGAAATACGTTGGTCTTATCTCATTGCGAGATCTAAATGTCAAATGTTGGTTTTTTTATCCATTGCCAGATTTGAATGTCAAAACGTTAGTTTTATCTCATTGCTAGATCTGAATGTCAAACGTTGGTTTTATCTCATTGCCAGATTTGAATGTCAAAACGTTAGTTTTATCTCATTGCTAGATCTGAATGTCAAACGTTGGTTTTATCTCATTGCCAGATCTGAATGTTAAACACTGATTTTATATTCCATTGCCAGCTCTGAGTGTGAAAACGTTGGTTTTATCTCATTGCGAGATCTAAATGTCAAAAGTTAGTTTTATATTCCATTGCCAGATCTGAATGTGAAAAATGTTGGTTTTATCTCAATGCCAGATCTAAATGTCAAAACGTTGGTTTTTTTCTCCATTGCCATATCTGAATGTGAAAACGTTGGTTTTATCTCATTCCCAGATCTAAATGTCAAACGTTGGTTTTATCTCATTCCCAGATCTAAATGTCAAACGTTGGTTTTAAACGTCAAAACGTTGGTTTTATATTATATTTCCAGGTCGCGGAGAACATATTGTGCGATCTATTAAATTTATCTTGGTTTGTTTTGGAAGTAGGTGCATACAAAAACCAAGCATTTCAAATACATTATTTTAAATGCCAAATATTTTATTCAAAAGATTTTCAAACTTATAAAAGTAGAGTTTTACTCTTAGTTTGTAAAACTCTACTTTACAAATGAGTGTGAAACTCATTAATGAAGAATTAGCTTTGGTATTAAAAGTTAAGTTAATATTTAAAAGGGATAAAGGCAAATTAATATTGCTTAAGAGTCAAGTTTTGATATTTTTAAGTGTACTTTAATCACCAGAAAAGTAACTCTTTTGTTTAAAGAAGTATTTTTTAATAATTTGTGGGGAGAGTTATTGTAAGTATTAGTTGAATTATTAATTAATACTTTTTGAAGGTATTAAGTTTTATGAAAATGTGTTATCACAATAATATATTAATATGTTAAAGGTTTAAGTGTAATTAAAAAGCTAATAATTATATTACATTCTTATGTTCAACATAAGGATTTACTTGAGGGTTTATATCTTAACGTATTGAAAAAACATGAATAAATATCTAATTGGTTTGATGAAATCAACGGAATAATAACAAGGAGTATGATCTACCCCATGTTTAAAAGAGTCTCATGTTGAAAACCTTACCTTAGTGGATTCGTCGCCCGACTCGGGGGTGCCTTTAGACGGATGAACATACGTCAAATGAAGCCTATGGTTGGGAGGAAAGTCGTAGACTCGATTTCAGTTGCCTAAGTTGAAATAAGTATCTTTAACAGTTAGCTTTGTTTATGCATTTAATTTATCTTGTTTATGAAACTTATGCTCTTGAATTTATGGGCTGATATATAGTACTAATATATATGTGATGAGTTACATGACTTCAAGTGTTGGTTGTAGAAGTTGTGGAAAGCACTGAGATAACTCTCAGGAGGCTGTGTCGAGTAAAACAGTTGTATAAGTGCATACTTTGTAGTTAGATGCTTTTATAATCTACAGTGTATCTAACCTTGTTGTGTGTTCTACTAAGTAGACTCATGTGTCATCTTTGATGGATGCGCTTAGGAGAACAAGTACAAAATAAGATACCTTAGTATGAAATGCGTTAACTACGATTAAAAGACAGGGCTATCGTACAATCATTATCTCATTCAAGGATAAGTCTTGTGACTAATGTGACATCGATATCTCATTGTATTTTTCAATAAGATTTGCTTATGTAGATTAGCATTAGAGTGATTCTTAATTGTAAAAGAATGGTTATAGTTAACTAAACAAAGACTTTAAATTATTTGATTTGATTTAAATGTACATATTAAACAAAAAAAAACTATGCTGCCACTCGGAAAATCTTTTCAGGTAGTAGTTGGGGTATGTTACAATATGGTATCAGAGCCAAGTTACAAACACTCGAGTTTATTTGAGCTCAGTCGGAGGAAACGAATAAAATTTAGTTGAACAAGCGAAGGGACTCTATCTATAAGACGCAAGCATAAACTTTCATTTCCAATGATCGATAAGAGGTAACCGACAAGGCGTCTTTGAATCGCAAGTAAGTACGTTCCATTTGCTAAAGCATATAATGGCATAGCATTATCTATATATGAGCATTGTATATGTTTCGTTAGAACGATCTTTTATGGGTAAATACTAATCAATGAATATCTCCTCATGCCCTACACTGTTAGTTTTCGTTGGAGGATCAGAAAGTAATCATTAAAACGATTGAAATAATTAGACTATTGGGTTTAAGGCTCTATAGATTAAGTTCTTGTAAAGTCATCATAGTTGTGAATGTTTAAAGGTAAAGATTATATGCTAAACTAAAGAAATCTCCTAAATCTGCTGACTTGGTAAATCAAATCAAAATGCTTATCACCTTTCTCTATGTTTCTTGAAAGTGGATACCTTTCAGTTTCAACAATCTTTTTATTTGAGTGAATACAGATTTAACTGATGTACTTAATATTCCTTTTAGGAGGCATAGTTATGTTGATGTGAACATTTTTTGTTAATACCAATTATTTCTTTTCAGAGGCATAGTTATGTTGATGTGAATATTTTTCATTAATGCCAATTCTATTACATTACAGAGGAATCAACTAGGAATTATAGGTTTGTTACATAGGAACAACTAATATTCCACAAGAAGTAAAGCCTCAATAAACGAAGGTATCTAGATTCGTTTTAAAACAAAATAAATAACTTTAGTTGGTTTACTTGGACATACTACTAGTGTGAGGTTTTCTATGACTAGGAAATTGTCAGGTTATAAAAATGAGTATTTTTGGTAGGAGTCTCCTTGTTTCATTTTCATATGTGATTGTGTAGGATACGTGATTATAAAAACTAATATATAACTTTGGAACACACTTGTCCCCTTGCTTGTCAATTCAACAAAAATGATAATGGTTATAATTACTTAAACAATATACATGTGTATTCTAAGTAGTTCATAGAATTCCTATGATAAAATGAATGATTCAGTTTCTATATTCTTATTCCAATCATCTTTACTATGGATGTTAGGATACTTTAAGTAGTTTTTATCAAAGTTATACTTTAATGTGATCAAGATTTATGAGATAAAGGTATACATAGATACATTGACAATCTATTTCATTTTGATATATGTATTTCATGAGATATTGAGTGTAATACTAATATGTGTTATCACAAGTAAACTTGTACCTTGCCATATCAATGTCATACAAAAAAGAGATATGTGGTCACCCTTATAAAGGTGTGTGGTTATATTGATAAGGATATGCACGTATATATTTCCCTGGAAATTACTGTGCCAAAAAAAATTAGTATTATTATTATTATGTATCTTGATGAACCATGACGTAAGGATAAAAATAAGGAACCGAAAGAGGATGTTTATTTCAGATGATCATGTAGTAAGAAGGATGATTTCTTATACTTAGGGAAAATATTTTCTTACAAAATTTGATATTTTTTTACACAAAGTGGTACTAAGAAGTGAATTTGGCAGATGGTGAATATTCTTTGTGTTAGTGCCAGAAATTGTTCTTAGACTACTAGAAGAACAAGCCGACACAATCTCAAATAAAAATAAAATAAAATTGGTTTTAAGGGTTTTGATTTTTAGTTTTTGTTGAAAACTTTATCAATCAAGGAGGAAGTAAACAACAACAAGCTAATACAGAACTGAATCATGCAAGTTGGATAAACTAGGGATCAAACACATTCCAATAAACCATAAACATTACACATGAAACACTAACTTCATCCACAGGCTATAAGCATTTACATGAATAAACCTTTAAACATGAAATGAAATTGTAGACTGAGCAATCAAACAGATCAGAAATAAAAAAAGAATGACAGGTAAAAGGGCTTATCAGTTTATATATAATCAATAACATTCATCCACTTAGGTGCTAGCTTCAGAAATCAGAGCTCCAAAAGCCTCTCCTTGAGTGACAAATCTCATCCAAAACTGTATGTGTGTATTCCTTTTATCGTTACAAAAGTAAACTAGTTCCATAAATACCGTCTAGGTCAAAATTTGAAACAGTTACATCAATTAGTTACAAGATAACTCAAAATATTTAAAGACAATTAACCCCAAAAATAACCAATCGGATTTGGGGAAATTTGGCGAATTTCTGAAAATTTGGGTTGCAAAGACACCTTCATATCTCTCGATCCGGGACACCTGTGCAAAAACTGTGAGATATATTTTTAAATGAGTATGTTATGAACAAAATCCTCTCTTGGTTTTTCAAAATTCCTCTTCACTTGATTGGAATACATGCTGAAACTTTGTGACTAAAACAGGAAATTACTAAATAATTCAAACCCTGAAAATAGGCCACAGAGATGAATTCGAATCTCTCAAACAATAATAGTTGTTACAAAACTGAGAGAGGTTTTTGTGAATGATTCTGTTGTGGACAAAAACCTCTTTTGGTTTTCTTCAATTCGTTTCCATCTCCTCGTAATGTGCTCCGAATGACAATGAAAAAAACAGGAAAAATAGAGCTGCTAATGGAATCTCCTCATGAAAATATTTGACAAAGGACACAAAAATGAGAGTTAGATTATAAATCAAAACTTGAAATAAACCTTTATTATAAGTTTTTTAAAGCTTAAAGATGTACACATTAACTAATAAGCCCAAAAGACAAACCTTAAAACTAAAATAATGAAATAATTCAACCATTAAAACCATTAAATCCAACCAAAATTATTGATTGTCCAAAATTCTTAAAATCAACATAAAATGTAAAATCATTTTAAACCAACGGTTGAAAATTAGGACAAAAAAAACAGATAAACTAAGAACAAGATCTAGTTATAACACTTTGGAACTTGTTGAAAAACAAGAGTGTAACATATATGCATGGTAAGCGTATGGTAAGAATCTGAGTAAAGATCAAGGAACTCATGAACATATATATTAAAGGATGAGTAAGAAAGCATGTGAACCTCTTTGATGTTATTTCGTTGCATGTTGTAATTATCAAAGATGCAAGAAACAATAAATGATTGATGGTTAAAACAAATTTTCCTGGACTCAAGCAGAAGGCTGGGTGGAAAAGAACTTTCTTAGACTCAAGCATGAAGGCTTGAGAGGAAATGAACCTATTCTCTGAGGGAACACCAAGGGGAAAAATTGAGGATCCGACTCTACTTTGCTAAAGTAACTTTTCCTAGACTCAAGCAGGAGGCTGTGTGGAAAAGAAATTCCTGGACTCAAGCGAGAAGGCTTGAGGGGAACTGTGAGAGAGTTTGTGATATCAATGGCAAGATCTAGGCACAAAGTTTGACATCTAGAAAACAGGATGATGTTTGATGTTTTTGAGGGGAAAAATTTTGACTAACAATCAAAAGGGAGAGTAACCTCAAAAGTTTTAGCCTGTAAGTCCAATTGGTGTCAGCAACTCGAGAGAGAGTTCAATGATCATTAGAGAGCTGTTAAAGATGAAAAACTCAAGGGAGAGTTTGTTGACCAACAAATGTGTTGTTGAAAGTTGCTCAAACTTCATGATGAAATAATAAAACACGTATTAACGATTTTCTAAGTAACTAGGCTGTTGAAAGTCTTAATGTGAAAATGTTATGAATACTTAGTAGGAAAAATTATTTTAAGGGCGAGGATGAATGATAAATTTTAAAAGGTTACTATTTGAAATTATGATGCTAACTTGTGAATGGAAGGATGTCTATCTCAAGCTGAGGACTAGTTAAATCATCCAAGTACTGGAGGTAAAATACATCCTCCAAAAAGATAAGTAAATATGAATTACTTATAAATTCCTTTGAGGTTAACACTATATTAGGTCTTCTTAGGAGGATAAAAGCCCAAACAAATGCTAGAATATGTTCCATGAATTGCAAATGTTGTTTTGCAGAAAGGACTTGTTGTTTATGTTCTAAGTTGGATTATGAAATGACTTGTTTACTGAATAAATATTGGAAGACCTGGTTTTGTTGCACAAAAGTACAGGTCATGAAGGATAAAAGCTTGCAGGAATCACAAAGGATTGAAGATGATCATAACAAAGCTGAAAAACATCGTGAAGGATGCAGAAGAAAGCAATAAAAACCTAAAAGAAAATTAACACAAAACCTTGGTCGAATATGTAACACCGATGACAGTGTTAATTCTAAGGGGGAAAGTATGTAACATCCCCTCAGAACATGACAAGAAAACATAAAGCGTAACTAAAAGGCACTGTAAGTACTAATCCTAGCTTTATCAAGTTGTGGATGAAAATTGGTAGCGTTAGGTGGCTGAAAGTGTTGCACAACTAAAACAATGATTGGGGACGAATCCACTAGGGGGAAAGTAAACGTTTAGTCGGGATTGAGGAACTGAAAGAAGAATAGTGACTCCCTTGACGACCTAAGCTCTTGGGTGTCAAACTAAGATGAAATAAGTCGTGAGCAGACTAATTTACTCAGTTAACAAATAATGGATCTTTATGATCATCTTTTATTTAAATGAAAAAATAAGTTTTACCTAATACTTATTTATGGAATCAAGTGCCAAGGAAGTCCTCCCTAGAACTTATAATAAGAAGTTTAAAGTTTCTCTTAAGGAGACTATATTATAAGTCATCTTAAATAAATTTTATGGTTTATCTACATGTTTTAGTCTCACAAAGGTGCCAAGAAAGTATGGCTAATACATAAGTAAAGTGACTTAATCATATAAGTATAGATACAAACTATACTTTAAAATACATGAATACGTGTATAAATTACCATGAAAAACATACAACAAGGATATGTATTTATATATTTATAATTGAGCATCTTTGATATAAATTAATGAAGGAAAGTGTTGGAATATATTATATTCCTTAAAAGGTAATAATGTCTTTGTATTATGTCGGAAGTTGTCTACAATTTTATGTAAAAGAGTAATACATTTAACCCATAATTATATGGTGTTGTACTTACTTGTGTAGAGTATTTGTCCATGGTATTGTATTAAGAGATGTTATTTTGGAGAATTATATTATCCCACATGCAATATGTGAGAGTAATTCATCATCATCCCTTAGTATATAATAAAGTCAAATGAGTCTCTACATATAATGTATTATTGATGTAGTAGTGGTATTATTGTGACACTGTTGTACATCATCTATATTCTTTGGGGTATTTGTGCTTTGCTCTCTTGTAAGATTGGAGAAGACATTCTGGAGATAATAGAAGACTACATTCCCGTGGATGTAACCCATTAGGGTGAACCACGTATATCGGTGTTCTCTTGTCATTTTTTTTCATGTTCTTATCTTTTATAATACGTTGTTGGTTGCTTAGATAGGTTAACTAGTTTATCTTGACTCTATTATTCTAACATGGTATCAGAGTGGGTTGCTATGATCTAGTACCTTCTATAGATTTCAATCAATAACGATTATCATTTGGGCATTGTCATTTTGTTGTAGATTTGCTTTCTATATGGTAGCCATTAGGCTTCTCTTTGGATCTGAGCATATTTCTGCATTTTTTTTACCTTAACCCTAACTTGTTATGTAAGATTTTTGTAGAATTTTTTCAAAGGTTTCTTGATGTTTTTTCTATAGATCTACATGATTTCGGGGCTCTGCTCAAGGAGATCTTTCTTTCGATTATAAAAACAACAATTACAAAAAATGGCCATAACTTGATCATTTTTTATCGGTTTTGTTATTATAACCTATTTTTGGAATTGGAACAGCCATTCTAGATCCACCTACGCGACCAGAACATAAAATTGGGCTATTCTGGGCACATTGTTTTCATAGGGTTGTAAGTGAAAGTTTCTCCTCTTTTCTTTACTGTGTTTCTAACTGTGCTTTTGCAGATTCAGATCAGCAAAATGTAACTGTTTTCAAGTTCTTCACTATTTTTCTGTCATTTTTCAGTATTAGGGTTTCTTATTTCTTGACAAAATTTCACTCATTATGACTTCTGAAGTAGCTTCTGTTCCTGAATTAGTTGGTTCTAACTATCTTGCCTAGAAGAGAAAAATGATTGATGTTCTCAGGAGTAAGAATATTTGGAAGCTAGTTAATGGTGAACACAAGACACCTATTGTTGCTGATGATTTGGCTATATGGGAAGCTAAAAGTGATCAAGCAAGGGAGCTCATTGGTCAAATTGTTGCAGATAGTCTTCAGGTAAGTATTGAGGCAGAAGACAACCCGATTTAGGTATGGCAAATTCTTTTCTCTTTATTTGATAAATCTAATGATGTTTCTGCATATTATCTTGAAAAGAAGATCTTTGACCTCGACCCTGCTGACTTTGGAAGAGTCGAGTTATATCTTGCTGAATTGAAAACTTTAAATGAGAAATTAAATAGTTGTGGTAATCGGATTACAAGAAAACTGACACAGCTCTTATTATTCTTGTAGAAGGAAAAACGCCATCTTATTTTGATACGTTCATCCAAACTAGGAATAGAGTTCTAGAATTGTCTCAAAGTACTACAAAGCAAACTTTTGATGATTTTTGTAAAGGATTGATTAATGAGCAAGAAAGGTTAATTGTTTCGAGACAACTCACACCTAATAAAGCTCTAACTGCACTTAATACAAATCATAAGAAATTTTTTAATAATGCTAAAGGTGTTAATCCTTTTAATACTAATTCTGGACATGTTTCTCATGCTTCTAATAAAAATAGTAAACAGAGGAAAGTGTATGATCCTTGTAAACATTGTGGTAAAACAAACCATCATGAAAAGAATTGTTTTCAAGCAAAACATTTAATAGATAAAGCTAAAAAGAAAACCTCTAATGACTCTCAAGTAGCTTTATGTGCATCTGTTGTTTTGCCTAATAATTCTTCTTCTAACGTGGAATGGATAATGAATTCTGATGCATCTAAACATATGACTGGTGATGCTTCTTTATTTACTTCTTATGATTGCAGAGGTTATCTTGTTCCTACTTGTCTCTAACGTTCTTATATGGAAGCATTGACATTTTCAGGGCATTCATCTCTTGCATATTAACATCATACTAATAAGAAATGCACCTATGCTTCATATTAGTTGCTTGATGACTAAATTTTCATATATTTAAGTGAAATCTTTGGCTCACTATTTATATGTTGTGGCTGACACTTAATGTGTAAAAGTAACTTCATTTTCCTTAATGAGCAAGTTAATCTTTTATTTGATCATATTATGTTGCCATTCATTTATATGATGTTTATTAACCTTTGGTATATAAGCATTTTCATTTTTGTATGAACAATTTTGTTTTATGATCTTTATATGCTTTAAATCTTGAAAATTCCTGTGCAGATAAGTTCTTTGTTTATGCTTTCACCTTATTCTAGGAATAATGAAGCACCATCTTCTACTGTTAAAGTCATGATGTTCATCTGTATGATATCATTTTTGATGTATAGACCATTGGGGTCTTGTTTCTTCGATGTATGAGGTCTTCTACAAATATTTATATTGCACCTTGATTAGAAGAATGTCTGCTATCTGCATGTATATTGGCCATCTAGGTTTTTTTTGTACATTGTTGTGGTGTTCTTAGCCACACGTTCTATTGTATCGGTCGTCAGAAGGTATCTGAACACTGGTGTGGATGTTATATCAAATTTCTGCAGCTATCATGTATGGTTGTGATGATTCTTGTGGTGATATGGGCATCTTGAGATTGGATTCCGTCACATGTTCTCGACATTTTATTGTTGGGTCTTTCATCGTACAACCTAGTTCGTGTGCACTTTCATGATTCAGTGAGAAGAGGTTGTTCATCGTCAAATTCCATCAGTCGAAGTGTTCTTCTTATTTGCAGCTTTGGTTCTTCTGGAAGTTGTCATCAAGGGGGGGTAGTAATGACTCCTTCCTTCCTTAGTGTTAGTATGGGCCCTTCTCCCAGCCATTATTAAGGGGGGGTGTTGGAATATATTATATTCCTTGGAAGGTAATAATGTCTTTGTATTATGTCGGAAGTTGTCTACAATCTTATGTAAAAGAGTAATACATTTAACCCATAGTTATATGGTGTTGTATTTACTTGTGTAGAGTGTTTGTCCATGGTATTGTATTAAGAGATGTTATTTTGGAGAATTATATTATCCCACATGCAATATGTGAGAGTAATTTCTCATCATCTCTTAGTATATAATAGGGTCAAGTGAGTCTCTACATATAATGTATTCTTGATGTAATCACTGGTACTATTGTGACACTATTGTACATCATCTATATTCTTTGGGGTATTTGTGCTTTGCTCTCTTGTAAGATTGGAGAAGACATTCTGGAGATAATAGAAGACTAGATTCTCATGGATGTAACCCATTTATTTTCTTGTTCTTATCTTGTATGATATGTTGTTGGTTGCTTAGATAGGTTAACTAGGTTAGCTTGACTCTACTATCGGTGTTCTCTTTTCCTTTTCTTTTTTTGTTCTTATCTTGTATGATATGTTGTTGGTTGCTTAGATAGGTTAAGTAGGTTAGCTTGACTCTACTATTATAACAGAAAGGATTACCTTGGGATAAGAAACCCCAACCGTAGATAAAAACAATCATGAGATAGACAAATCGTGTATGTCATAAATCACTATCTTGAAATAGCAACGAGTTGTTGGGTGGAAAGAATCCTAGGAGGATTGTAAATGTGGTAGTTGATCCTTGCCACTTGGCCCTTGGGTAACCTATGGTTTTTCTTATAAAAAAAACTAGTTGATATTGAAAGTTTCGCTGACTAGGAGGGAGGATGCCGAACTTGATTGGAACAATCAATATATTTGATATTTGGTTGAGATCATGTTTATGGGGAATGCTTCTCGATATTATCCACCAGAACGCGGCTTATGGTAGTTCATGTTTTCGTGAATGCCTCTTGATATGATCCAAGGGAATGGTTCGTATGAGGTATGAGGTTATGTTCGTTATAGTTTTGATGCCTGTGTTTTCACTAAGTTGGTATGAAATCGTATTATTGCTGAACTTTGATGCTAGATCCGTAGCTTCTTGTTATCAATCAATCTGTTAAGATCATTTCCATAAGGGGCAAACATGTATCTTTGTGATTATAAACCATTTTGTGGAAATCAATCCCGCGCGGGTTAAATTTGTTTGTGGATATAAAATCGATTATTAAATCCTTTGTTGAGTACATCAATCGCAGGTAAAAATATGTGGGATATGTTTTTCTTTATCGTTATGTTATTGGAATCACATCCGTGAGATCTGGAGTTACGACCATCGATTTAAAAATATGCTTCTGAAAATCAAAACTCGAAAGGAAAACGTTGGTTTTATATTCCATTTCTAGATCTGACTGTGAAAAACGTTGGTTTTATCATTGCCAGATCTGAATGTCAAATGTTGGTTTTATCTCATTGCCATATCTAAATGTCAAAACGTTGGTTTTATATCCATCGGCAAATCTGAATGTGAAAACGTTGGTTTTATCTCATTGCCGAATCTGAATGTCAAACGTTGGTTTTATCTAATTGGCAGATCTGAATGTGAAAACATTGGTTTTATACTCCATTGCCAGAAATAAATGTTAAACATTGGTTTTATATTCCATTTCTAGATCTGAATGTGAAAAATGTTGGTTTTATCTCATTGCCAGGTATAAATGTCAAAACGTTGGTTTTATATGCATTTACAGATCTAAGTGTGAAAACATTGGTTTTATCTCATTACCAGATCTGCATGTCAAATGTTGGTTTTATCTCATTGCCAACTCTGAATGTAAAACGTTGGTTTTATATTCTATTACCAGATCTGAATGTGAAAACGTTGGTTTTATCTCATTGCCAGATCTGAATGTCAAACGTTGGTTTTATATTCCATTTCCAGATCTGAATGTGAAAAACGTTGGTTTTATCCCATTGCGAGATCTAAATGTCAAAACATTGGTTTTTTATCCATTGACAAATCTAAATGTGAAAACGTTGGTTTTATCTCATTGCCAGATCTAAATGTCAAACTTTGGTTTTATATTCCATTGTCAGATCTAAATGTGAAAACGCTGGTTTTATCTCATTGTCAGATCTGAATGTCAAACATCAGTTTTATATTCCATTGTTGGATCTGAATGGGAAAAATGCTGGTTTTATCTCATTGCCGGATCTAAATGTCAAAACGTTGGTTTTTTTATCCATTGCCAGATCTGAATATGAAAACGTTGATTTTATGTCAATGCCAGATCCGAATGTCAAACATTGGTTTTATATTCCATTGTCATATCTGAATGTGAAAACGTTGGTTTTATCTCATTGCCAGATATGAATGTCAATGGTTGGTTTTAAATGTAAAAACGTTGTTTTAATATTCCATTTCCAGATCGTCGAGATCATATTCTGCGATCTATTAAATTTATCTTTGTTTGTTTTGGAAGTAGGTGCATACAAAAACCAAGCATTTTAAATACCAAATCTTTTATTCAAAAGATTGTCAAACATGTAAAAGTCAAGTTTTACTCTTAGTCTCAATGAGTGAGCGTGAAACTCATTAATAGAGAATTAGCTTTGGTATTAAGAGTTAAGTTAATATTTAAAAGGGATAAAGGCTAATTAATATTGCTTAAGAGTCAAGTTTTGATATTTTTAAGTAATATATATAAAAAGTGTCATTTAATCACCTGAAAAGTAACTCTTTTGTTTAAAGAAGTATATTTTAATAATTTGTGGGGAGAGTTATGGTAAGTATTAGTTGAATTATTAGTTAATATTTTTTGAAGGTATTAAGATTTATGCAAATGTTTTATCGTCATAATATATTAATAAGTTAAAGGTTTAAGTGTAATTAAAAGGATAATAATTATATTACCTTCTTATGTTTAACATAAGGATTTTAATTAAGGGTTTATATCTGAAGAAACATGAATAAATATCTAATTGGTTTGATGGAATTAATGGAATAATAACAAGGAGTGTGATCTACCCCGTGTTTAAAAGAGTCTCCTGTTGAAAACCTTACCTTAGTGGATTCGTCGCCCGGCTTGGGGGTGGCTTTAGATAGACCAACATACGTCAAATGAAGCCTATGGTTGGGAGGAAAGTTGTAGATAAGCTTTAAATCGCCTAAGTTGAAAGAAGTATATTTAATAATTAGCTTTGTTTATGCATTTAATTTATCTTGTTTATGAAACTTATGCTCTTAAATTTATGAACTGATATATAGTACTAATATATGTGATGAGTTACATGACTTCAAGTGTTGGTTGTAGAAGCTGTGGAAAGCATTGAGATAACTCTCGGGAGGCCGTATCGAGTAAAATAGTTGTATAAATGCATACTTTCTAGTTAGTTGCTTTTATAATATAAAGTGTATCTAACCTTGTTGCGTGTTCTACTAAGGAGACTCGTGTGTCATCTCTGATGGATGCGCTTAGGAGAATAAGTACAAAATATGATGCCTTGGTATGAAGGGCGTTAATTACGATTAAAAGACAGGGCTATCGTACAATCATTATCTCATTCAAGGATAAGTCTTGTGACTAATGTGACGTTGGTATCTCATTGTATTTTTCAATAAGATTTGATTATGTAGATTAGTATTAGAGTGATTCTTAATTGTAAAAGAATGGTTATAGTTAACTAAACAAAGACTTTAAATTATTTGATCCTATTTAAATGTACATGTTAAACAAACAAACAAAATCTATGCTGCCACCTGGAGAATCTTTTCAGGTAGTATTTGGGGTATGTTACAATGGGGTAGCCCCATCCCCCGTCATCAGAGTCGGCAAAATGAATTTTTACTGGAAGAGGATAAGACTTCGATGGTAGTGGGGATGGGAAAACAAACGTTGTTGGTCAACGCATGAACCTGAGCAGAGCCATTATCCATCGACTTTCCCCTCATTGTGTTGCCACATCCCACCTCCGTATTGCTAGCCCGTCTACGCCCACTGGCTAGGTGCTTCTAGGCAAAGGTGGCATCTAGGCCATTGAACTGATTGTCCAGGTCTATCAGCTTGGATTTGGCCGAGAGCATCATTCTATGAGTTGAGCTCCAATTTTCCAACATGTCCTCCATCAAAGTGTTCATCATGTTTTTTATGAGCCGGTAGTGATTGATCTTCCCGCCACCCCTACCAGTGGCAAGGTGTTTGTTAACAATACGAGCCTCCCAGTCATCAATCAAGACCCGTACAGGCATGGAGATTCTGGCTTCATAGCCTTCCTCGACCATCAAGCTTAAGCCACGGTGATTTTTCCCCCGGCCGCTACTTCCTCTCCTCGGGGTTCCTCTTTGCCTCGACATGGTATAAACCAGAGCATGATTATGCAGCCTAGGGGAGCAGGACAACTGCAAGACCAAAAACAAACTAAAACCTCTGTGTTGTAGGGAGAACCAGCTGAGTGAAGCCGAGGATAAAAACCAAAGACAAATACCACCAAGCACGATAGAGAGCCACCGAATGCGTGTTGAATGCTCCCTCCCGTGTCCATCTCTTGCCACCTTAAGAATTCTGTAGTACAATCCCAATGCCTACACGATTGAAGCCAACCGCCATCAAAACCAGAATTAATGGTGATAGAACAAGTTTGGCTCTCATCGTGCTTTGGAAAGGACGTCCTCACCCACCTTCGATGAAGTGTTGGAGGCCAAGGTAGGGAGTTAATGGCCCCGGCATGCGCGGTGCCACGCAGTTGGCTCTCGAATCGAGGCACTATGCGTTGTCGACGAGACAAGTTGGTACCCACATCCAGGTCATTGTGTAAAATTGTTAATTGTAATTTTAAGTTTATATGATATTATGAAACTTTAAACTTCGAACAATTTAAGCTTTGTTTCAATAAAAAAATATTATGTTAAATCTACAATACTCAGTATATTCTCGTACTCTTGCACCTTATCATATATCCTTCCATATATTTTCTTAAATACAACTTGAATATCTTATATATTTTTTTCCAAAAGAAAAATAGTTGTTCCTTGGTATTCATATGAATCAAAGGTAACTGTTGCAGTGCATAAGGGGTCCTTCTCAATACCATAGCATGGATGGCAGAGGAGGGTACAAATATCAGTCTCTCAACGAGATACTACCCACTAGCATTACAGTTGAATCAAACTAGAATATCTTATAAATAAATAATAAGCAATTCCAATATATTTAATTTTTGCTTTAAAATTGATATATATTTATGTTCCTCGATTCTCTCTCTCTATATATATATGAATGTTAAAGTGAGACATGAAATTTGTGTTCTCTTTTCTTCTTTTATAGCTTTCTTTGAGACTTAATAGCGATCAGATTGAATACTTTAAAATTGAAATTTATTTTGTTTTCTTTTTGTTTTAAAGGTTTGTAAAGTCGTTTATTATATATATATATATGTATGTATGTATGTATTGAGAAATCCTTAATATAAGAGGATCACATGTTTGGATTTTGTTTTTGATAGTTTAAACTTAATATAATTATATATAACAAATTTTTATTCTAAGGAATTAACTGAAAGTTTCTCATTGAAAACACAATTTACAATAATAATTTATTTTTAAGGTCACCGTCAAGCGAGACATATTTGGTGTATGAGACCCCCTTGTTTGTAGGACAAGGGACCCCCCTCTGCTCAATGATTTAGATGCTAAAGTCTACAGATGTGTACATACACTACCTCTCTCTAGATTTGAACCTGCAACCTCCCAAGAAGAAACACATACTCTTGACCAATAGGTTTACTCTAATAAAGAGATGGTTTGTTTTTATCCAAAAATAAATCAAATAAATTTATTTTACTTTGTTAAAATAAAAATAAAATAAAAAACATTTTTAAAAAATTACTTTAAAAAAAAGTATTTAGAAGAAAAATGCTCTCAATGGTTTTAAAAAATGAAAGAATAGTATAAACATATGGTTAAAAATATATATATTTTTAAAAGATTTATTATGGAAAAAAAATTCTTTGACTCGTTAAAAGAATTAACTAATGATAAACTTAGATGCAACAAATTTTAAAAATCTTGACATCTAAGAGCAAAAATTGGAATGTTTCTCACATGGCTCTTGTTTGCAAAGCATGAGAGTAAAAAAAAAAAATGTGGCGATTATGGTAAGGGAGCATATAGATGTTGCTAAGCATTTAAGTAGAATAATATATATCTATATATATATTATAGAATGATATTTATAACATGTGATCAATTATGAAAACAACCAACTTGGTGATGTTTACTATTGTCTTATAACTATTCCATGTCTTTGGTTTCATGATTGGAAATTAGTTGTATTTTTTCCAAGAACTAATTGTCAAATATTTATTTAAGATTAAAGTGGCCTCAAAAATCACACAATTCTTTGAAACCTTTTTTGTCTTATCTTATATGTCCATTCCATGATTTGTTCGATAGAAACCTTCACTTGTCTTGAGTATGCTAGTTTAACTTTAAAATTCTAATTAGGGATTAGCCTTCATTCATCATTTAAGAACAAATGCAATCCCACACTTATTTGGAATCAAACTAGAAATTTCATGAAAAATCAGGTTTCACATTGACACATGAGTTTTTAGTTGCATAATTCACTTTCTTTAGTATTTCTTGTTAATAAAGTCATTTCTCCAAGGAAAACCTTGTGAGGTACCCTTCGCATCCCCAAACAATCCAGATGAAGAGCTATAATCATTGAATTGGTCAATGTTTGGATGGGTTCTACATTGGAGGAATGCTTATGAGCATGGTTCCAAAAAAAATGAATTAAAATCATTCATAGAAGTGTCATATCTCACTTTATGGGGTGTTTGTTTATCTCACAATGTCTAGATTTTTGAAGGTAAACAAATCCCAGCATTTTTAGTGTATGATCAAGTTTGTGGTCTCTTGCATAGATGTAGAGCAATCTCAAAGTAAAAACCACCAAGGAAAATAGGTGACTTATATGTTGACAAATCCACTCCTTGGTGCTTCTCTGATGGAGTCAGGCAATGACAAAATTATTTTAGCAATGTTGGAGGTACATTGTTCCTCTTTTATGATCTTTTCACTAAGTTCAAAAAAGGATTGGGATATGGGACAAACAATTGTGAAAAACTAACGACATTTCAACTTCTCTTAAGAATTGCAATTGATAAAGGTGTATTAAAAGTGCAAGTAGTTGGAGATTGATCATTAGTAACCAAATGGATGAAAGGTGAGATGCAAATACATTTTGTTCTTTTCGAAGAACTGGTAAGGCATCTTAAGGAGGTCTCTTCCATTTTCGAGCCAATCACCTTCACTCATGTATTTCATGAGCATAACATACAAGGAAATGCATTTTCAAAAGAAATCCAGCAAGTGGAAATATGAAGCACTATAGGGAGAATTTAGTAATGGTTTCTTGACGTATTTAAGGTTGTCAATTTTTTCTTTCTAATGTTACTTGTTTTTTAAGAATCCTCCCTTTGTTTATAATACATTTTGTATAATCTGTGAAATGTTTAAAGACTTATATTTCAATGGAATGTCCCTTAAGGTAATGATCCATTATATGTATGTAGGGTGAGAATCACCATATTTATATCTTATATTATTTTGAACCGTGGTCTAAAGACGGGGAGGTTTTTTCTCTATCATTTGGTTATATATATATAATCTGTAGATCTGTATAGATGTGTGTGTGAAAAAGAAGTGGTCATTGATATGGTTGAGCATAACATTTCGACCTACGGCATTGATGCACTGATGCTTTGCGGCAATGTGGTTTCTCTATGTGTAGCCATTGTCAAACATCAATGAAACAACACTCGACCCAATTGTAAAATGAATGCCACATGGAAGTACCAACAATAGTCATATATGTTTGAATCCAATGTGTAACAACATAGTAATGAGCATTGCTCAACTCCTTATTAGGTTAAACAATACTTAATCTTGATCCATTTTAAAAGTTATTCTTAAATTGAATGAGCTACAATCTCATAAGCACAAATTTGATGTAAGAAAATATCATTATAAGTTACCGATATTTATATATTTCAACGAATAACAAAAATAAATCTATATCACAAACAAAAATACCATTATAGGCAGACCTAATGCACCCAACAGACTCCCCTTCGTGGAGTGAGCATATGAAGTTGGAGTCATTGGATAAGAGATCCAACAGTGGTCCCCTAACATGCTTGCTCCCATAGAGGGAGTCTGCTGAATGCATAAGGCCCTCCTACCATTATAAGCATGTGACGATTATACACAAATATGAGGAACACAGATGAAACTATAAAAAATGTAATTAGTTTCTCTTTAAAAAAAATGATTTGAAAACATTTTTGTACTTCAACCTCATAATTCCAAATATTTGATAAATTGGTACTCAAAACAAGAACCTTTTTTTTCTACCGAAAAAAAGTTCCTTGATATTCATAGTTTGAATCAAAGAAACTACAATTTAGTTTATGCTAGGGATAAGAACTATGATCCTTTACATCTAAAGGTGCAGTTAATCGAGAATATTTCTAGCATTACACGATTTTGTTCAAAACTAAACATCGACTTCTAAAAATATTTGTGCTTCAAAAATAGTTCAGGGCAGTATGTCTAAAATATTTTATTTACAGTATCTTTCGTATATTTCAAAAAACCAAAAACAACTATGTTACTCAGTATATATGTAGTAGATTAGACCCCACACATTGTGGGTTCCTAAATCCTTCAAAATGAAGAGTGCCTTCTTGAAGTCCCAAGCCCTTCTTTGAGAGTAGATCGGCCTTGCTATTATATTCTCTAAGCACATGGCTAAACCTGATAGAGTTAAATGATTGAATAAGCATATTAATCTGATCCATCAGGTGAATCAATCCAATGAACCACACACGGTGGGTTCCTAACTTCTTCAAAATGAAGAGTGTCCTCCTGAAGTCCCAAGCCCTTCTTTGAGAGTAGATCGGCCTTGCTATTATATTCTCTGAGTACATGGTTGAACCTGATAGAGTTAAATGATTGAATAAGCATCTTAATCTGATCCAACCGGTGAATTAATCCAATGAACTAAATATCGCTTCTTCCTTCGATCCAATCCATTGCCACACGCGAATCTCCGAAGACTTGAAAGGAACATATCCCCTTATAGATAGAGAAATGTAGAAGACCTGATAAGGCAAGAATTTCAACATGAGTATTAGATCCCTTGCTACAACCAAAATGACGTTCCTTATCCAAAATAAGATAAATCCCTACACCACATTCCCCCATTATTGGAAACCCCATTGTACGGATATAACATTGTTCACTAAGAAAAAAAGGTCTCGAAAGAAATGTCTTTTACAGTGCTGGGAGACATTCGAAACATAGAAGCCCAATATATAGTTGCACGACGTGTGAAGATCAAAACAGGAAGGCTCACATACCAACGTATTCTGGTGTTTCCACGGCAAAAAATACTTAGCATGCGACAGAGTATTAAATGCTGCCCCAGCAGCAATATAGGCCATTGGATCTCAAACGGTTAAGATCCAATGGCCTACAAAGCTGCTGCAGCAGCATTTAATACTCTACAACATGCTATGTATATTTCCCAGTATCTCCACAACCCCGTATAACATTATTGAATTCAACCCCAACATATTCCGGTATATAAAGTGATTCATTATAGTCTTATGTATATACTTTTTTTATGTGAAAAAAAGATTCCAATCCAAAATTTTATTAATTTTAAACCATATTATTCATACTTTAGTTACATATGGCCTTTGACTTCTACTAACAAGGAAAGAAAAAAGAAAGGCCTGACAAATGAGTGCTGGTAATGCCTTTTTTTTTTTAGTATAAGTACTTGAATAAAAAAACACAATATATAAATTATTTTTCTATGGTCCACGACGAGTATGAGAAAGCTGAAAGGTTAAAGCGGTTTGTACCCTCCCTTGACTGTCCATTTCAGAAGTACACATCATGCTTGGTGGTTGACATCAAGATTTAAATTCCACGCCCTCATAAATGGATTCGATAACGTTAAACGGAACCCCAACAAATAATTTTATTTTCTCAGAAGTGGACATCCACATAGCTATGATCCCACCGGCGTTGACGTTCGGCACTTTAAAAATTTCATTGTATAATATTTATATATACCTTTATAAAATTTAGAGTGAAAGGTGTAAAGAATTTCTATTTCCGGGAACGTTAATTGTTTTTAGCAAGGTTGTAAAGAGTTGGTATGTACTATAATTTTTTCAAGTTTCTCTTTTCTTTTGACTTTTATGCTTAAGGCGAAACGTGAAAGGATTCCCTTCGGCGTGATTTAGTTTGTTTGTTCTTTTCTTCTTTTTAAATTGCTTCGTCAAATTTTGAAATGATTTTCTTTTGTGTGAGTTGGTTGCGTGGCGAAGTGAAATTGTGAAAGAGATTTAGTTTGTTTGTTCTTTTGTTCTTTTTAAATTGCTTGGTCAAATTTTGAAATGATTTTCTTTTGTGTGAGTTGGTTGCTTTTTTTCTTTTCTTATGAAGAATGAAGTGAAATTGCGAAAGATTTTGAGTTTGGAGGTGCTAAAAACACTTACGTTGGTAGATAGTGTCATTTTTTAAAGATAAAAGAGGGTTAAGCTTTATTGATTTCAAATTGCAAGGATTGATGTTATATGTTAAGTAGATTATGCAATGTTTGTTTGGAGATTAGTCTTGGAAATGTTATTATGATTCATAGATGCATTAAGCCAACATTACACATGGTAAGCGAGGTTTTTTTTATCAGTGATATCATTGTTGTTGCACAAAGTTGTAAGATGATGGTTCCTTCGTGATGTGTAGAATATGAGATGGTTGGAGAAGAGTTGCATTAACATTTGATTGAAAATTGATTGGTTATTGAAGAGGATTTGATTTAGCTTGCCAATCCATTTGGGCAATGAAAGATCAATTGTCTACTTGAATACACTTATCAAGGTTGCTCCCTAAGAGGCTAGAAAAGAAATGGATTTTTTTATGGGAAGATTTGTGGGATGAAGATTATGGAACTTGAAATAATTGGCAATGTTTATTAAGGGAATTTGGCTTACTACATTTTGATCAGTATATAATTCAGTGGCTTCCACATCAAATTTCAGAGCATGATATTTACACGCTAACTTTGCATACTCCAGGCACCATTTGTAGACACTGGTTGTGGAGGCATGATAAACCCTTTCGAGTTTACAAGTCACATAGTTTGTATCGGTACCTTAATACCCCTTTCCTCTTCAAGTATATTAAATTGATTTGACATTGGAATTTGTCAGATGCAGAGGATATATGGGTAAATTGCTTTCATATAATGGGGTCCTACATAGTCTCCTTCAAGGTGATTGTAATACCCCTCGTAACAATTTCAGTTTAGTAATTTTATTTAATGTGAATGGGAAAAAGTAATTTAATTTTTATACAACACAATTCTGAATATGGGAGTTTAAACAACCATGCAGTTAATTGACAGAAACTTGAGTTTAGAGCAGAAACTAAATCCTCATCCTTCTTTATGAAAACAAGTGGCCAGTAACCAACATAGATCCAAATCCTCGGCTCTATCAAGCACCAAGAGGGATCAAATCTCTCAAGGTGCAAACCTCTTCTTAAGTATTGCACTCAAGGAGATATCGGCTTTGGTGTGGCCTATATACCCATTGATTTGATTCGAACTAAATGACACATCTTTTTATTTAAGCTCTACATATAATATTTTAATTATTAATATTTAATATTATTTATGGCTGACATATAATATTTTTTATTATTATTTATTTTGTTAGGAATTAACATTACAACATCTCCCCCATACATGGTTTTAAAACCATGTGTAAGGTCCTCCTAAAACCATGGGTTGTTTAGGAGGCCTTGCACATGGTTTTAAAACTAGGTGCAAGGCCAACATTTTTTTTGTCGATAATTTTATTTTTTATTTTTTATTTTTTATTCTTTATTATTTTGTTAGGTAGGAACATTACAACATATGCCCCATATTGTGTTGTTTTTCTCATCACATTTTTTTGGCAGATAATTAAATTTTTATTTTTTTATTTTTTATTGTTTACTATTTTGTTAGTAAGAACAGTTACAACACACAACCGTTACAACACCTCTCTCGTACTCGACAATAATATTTTTTGTCAACATAATATGGACAAACGTTACAAGATCTCTCTCATGACAAACATTACAAGATCTCCCTCATACTGGGTTGTAGAGCGCCTCTCGGCGCAATAAAGGGAGTTAGTTATTTGCAATTTAGAAGTCCTAGACAAAGAAGAGAGGAAATGCATAAAGGAAAAAGAAAAATTAACAAGAAAGAAAAGAGAGTCACCAGAGATCACGAGAAGTGAAGGCTCTATTTGATTACCTATGAGATAGCACAGAGCTGCCAAAGAACATATGTGAGATATTAGGCTCTGTACTAGAACTGTCAGTGAGCATAAGAGAATACTAGGTTCTGGAAATAATAAATCTCTTTAGTTTATTGGTGGCAACTTGAAGCTATAGGGGAGTGAGCGTTAAACTCAAGGTTCTGGGAAAGGGGATGGAACTCTGTAGGATTGAACGCTTTGAAGATCCTAAGGACAGGTGGTGTGTGGCCGTTAACTTCATATTTTCAGAATTGAACATATATGACTCTTATTTACCCTAAACCCTGGTTTATTTCATTCTTGTTGTACAAACGTCTAAGTTGTATTAGTCTTTTATTTTATAATTTAATTGTGTAATCTTCTACTTATCTTTTATTGGAATTTCTATAATATACAGAAATAATTGATTTTAGGAAAAACAGTTATTAGTTTATGATTGTTTTCATTATTTTCACTGTAAATATGAATTTGATTGTAATCAATTATTTAATCGAATGTTTCTGATTATAAATCAAATCTAAAAGTATAACGACTATCATATTCTATTGGATAGTAAAATACAAGTATAGATCCTAAGTTTTTCTTAATAAATAATATGAACTCCCGTTGTAAATCAATTATTTGCACATACAGTCAAGAGTAATAGGAAAATAACTGATTATTCCTCATTAGAAAACAATAACAGTAATAGTTCAAATAACCTAACATACATTAGTTACTAACAGTAAACTAATAAATCATAATGTCACCGCTAGATAACCTTTAAACAAAACATTACAAGGGTTTATCATTACAGCAGCAGTAGCTCGAAGAAGAAGTTTGAAACACAAAACTTTCAAAAAACTTACAGTGTTTCTTTAACATGCCTAGGAAGGTCCAAACCCTAATTACCAAAAAGATAAGAAATTAAGTATACATAGCTGAACTTTACCTGATAGGCAGAACAACCTAAGAACCCAACTACTAAGTCTTAAAATCACCTTGTCTAACAGAGTGGAAGCAATACCGTATTTTTTTCCTTCACTTTTCTTCTGTAAACATCAATGGCAACACCTTCAATATTCATAAATTGGATAGGAGTGAAGGGTAAACAAAGGCTAAAAACACTTTTTAGAATATGAGACGCTTGGAGAAGAGTTGTACTCACATTTGATTGGTTGGAAAATGATTGGTTATCAAAGAGGATTTGATTTAGCTTGCCACACCATTTGGGAAATAAAAGATCAATTATCTACTTGAATACACTTCTCAAGATTTCTCCCTAAGAGGCTAGAAAAGAAATGGATTTTTTATGAGAAGATTTATGGGATAAAGATTATGGAACTTGAAATAATTGACTTTTTTTCAAGTTTCTCTTTTCTTTTGACTTTTATGCTTAAGGCGAAACATGAAAGGATTCCCTTCGGCGTGATTTATTTTGTTTGTTCTTTTGTTCTTTTTAAATTGCTTGGTCAAATTTTGAAATGATTTTCTTTTGTGTGAGTTGGTTGCTTTTTTTCTTTTCTTCTATGGTGAAGTGAAATTGTGAAAGATTTTGAGTTTGGAGGTGCTAAAAACACTTAGGTTGGTAGATAGTGTCATTTCTTAAAGATAAAAGAGGGTTAAGCTTTATTGATTTCAAATTGCAAGGATTGATCTTATATGTTAAGTACATTATGCAATGTTTTGTTTGGAGATTAGTCTTGGAAATGTTATTATGATTTATAGATGCATCAAGCCAACATTACACATGGTAAGCGAGGTTTTTTTATCAATGATATCATTGTTGTTGCACAAAGTTGTAAGATGATGGTTCCTTCGTGATGTGTAGAATATGAGACAGTTTGAGAAGAGTTGCATTAACATTTGATTGAAAATTGATTGGTTATCAAAGAGGATTTGATTTAGCTTTCCAATCCATTTGGGAAATGAAAGATCAATTGTCTACTTGAATACACTTCTCAAGGTTGCTCCCTAAGAGGCTAGAAAAGAAATGGATTTTTTTATGGGAAGATTTGTGGGATAAAGATTATGGAACTTGAAATAATTGGCAATGTTTATTAAGGGAATTTGGCTTAGTACATTTTGATCAGTATATAATTAAATGGCTTCCACATCAAATTTCAGAGCATGATATTTACACGCTAACTTTGCATACTCCAGGCACCATTTGTAGAGACTGGTTGTGGAGGCATGATAAACCCTTTCGAGTTTACAAGTCACATAGTTTGTATCAATACCTTAATACCCCTTTCCTCTTCAAGTATATTAAATTGATTTGACATTGGAATTTGTCAAATGCAGAGGATATATGGGTAAATTGCTTTCATATAATGGGGTCCTACATAGTCTCCTTCAAGATGATTGTAATACCACTCGTAACATTTTCAGTTTAGTCATTTTATTTAATGTGAATGGGAAAAAGTAATTTAATTTTTATACAAACACAATTCTGAATATGGGAGTTTAAACAACCATGCAGTTAATTGACAGAAACTTGAGTTTAGAGCAGTAACTAAATCCTCATCCTTCTTTATGAAGACAAGTGGCCAGTAACCAACATAGATCCAAATCCTAGGCTCTATCAAGCGCCGAGAGGGATCAAATCTCTCGAGGTGCAAACCTCTTCTTAAGTATTGCACTCAAGGAGATATCGGCTTTGGTATGGCCTATATACCCATTGATTTGATTCGAACTAAATGACACATCTTTTTATTTAAGCTCTACATATAATATTTTAATTATTAATATTTAATATTATTTATGGTTGACATATAATATTTTTTATTATTTCTTATTTTGTTAGGAACGAACATTACAACATCTCCCCCATACATGGTTTTAAAACCATGTGCAAGGTCCTCCTAAAACCATGGCTTGTTTAGGAGGCCTTGCACATGGTCTTAAAACCATTTGAAAAACCATGGGTTGTTTAAGAGGCCTTGCACAAGGTTTTAAAACTAGGTGCAAGGCCAACATTTTTTTTGTCGATAATTTTATTTTTTATTTTTTATTTTTTATTTTTTATTATTTTGTTAGGTAGGAACATTACAACATATGCCCCATATTGTGTTGTTTTTCTCATGACATTTTTTTGGCAGATAATTAAATTTTTATTTTTTATTTTTTTATTTTTTATTATTTTGTTAGTAAGAACTGTTACAACACACAACCGTTACAACACCTCTCTCGTACTTGACAATAATATTTTTTGTTGACATAATATGGACAAACGTTACAAGATCTCTCTCATGACAAACGTTACAAAATCTCCCTCATACTGGGTTGTAGAGCGCCTCTCGGCACAATTAAGGGAGTTAGTTATTTGCAATTTAAAAGTCCTAGACAAAGAAGAGAGGAAATGCATAAAGGAAAAAGAAAAAATAAAAAGAAAGAAAAGAGAGTCGCTAGAGATCACGAGAAGTGAAGGCTCTAATTGATTACCTATGAGATAGCGCAGAGCTGCCAAAGAACATATGTGAGATGTTAGGCTATGTACTAGAACCGTCAGTGAGCATAAGAGAATGTTAGGTTCTGGAAATAATAACTCTCTTTAGTTTACTTGTGGCAACTTGAAGCTATAGGGGAGTGAGCTTTAAACTCAAGGTTCTAGGCAAGGGGATGGAATTCTGTAGGATTGAACGCTTTGAAGTTCCTAAGGACAGGTGGTGTGTGGCCGTTAACTTCATATTTTCAGAATTGAACAGATATGACTCTTATTTACCCTAAACCCTGGTTTATTTCATTCTTGTTGTACAAATGTCTAAGTTGTATTAGTCTTTTATTTTATAAGTTAATTGTGTAATCTTCTACTTATCTTTTATTGGAATTTCTGCAATATACAAAAATAATCGATTTTGAGAAAAACAATTATTAGTTTATGATTGTTTTCATTATTTTCATTGTAAATATGAATTTGATTGTAATCAATTATCTAATCGAATGTTTCTGATTATAAATCAAATCTAAAAGTATAACGAGTATCGTATTCTATTGGATAGTAAAATACAAGTATAGATCCTAAGTTTTTCTTAATAAATAATATGAACTCCCGTTGTAAATCAATTATTTGCATATGCAGTCAAGAGTAATAGGAGAATAACTGATTATTCCTCATTAGAAAACAATAACAGTAACAATTCAAATAACCTAACATACATTAGTTACTAACATTAAACTAATAAATCATAATGTCACCGCCAGATAACCTTTAAACAAAATATTACAAGGGTTTATCATTACAGCAGCGGTAGCTCAAAGAAGAAGTTTGAAACACAAAACTTTCAAAAAACTTACAGTATTTCTTTAACATGCCTAGGAAGGTCCAAACCCTAATTACCAAAAAGATAAGAAATTAAGTATACATAGCTGAACTTTACCTGATAGGCAGAACAACCTAAGAACCCAACTACTAAGTCTTAAAATCACCTTGTCTAACAGAGTGGAAGCAATACCATAATTTTTTCCTTCACTTTTCTTTTGTAAACATCAATGGCAACACCTTCAATATTCAGAAATTGGATAGGACTGAAGGGTAAACAAAGGCTAGAAACACTTTGTAGAATATGAGACGCTTGGAGAAGAGTTGCACTAACATTTGATTGGTTGGAAATTGATTGGTTATCAAAGAGGATTTGGTTTTGCTTGCCACACCATTTGGGAAATAAAAGATCAATTATCTACTTGAATACACTTCTCAATATTTCTCCCTGCGAGGCTAGAAAAGAAATGGATTTTTTATGAGAAGATTTGTGGGATAAAGATTATGGAACTTGAAATAATTGACAAGGTTTATTAAGGGAATTTGGATTACAACATTTTGATCAGTATATAATTCAATGGCTTCCACATCAAATTTCATAGGATGGTATTGACACACTAAATTTGCATACTCCATCCACCATTCGTAGAGATTGGTTGTGGAGGCATGATAAACCCTTTCGAGTTTACAAGTCCAATAGTTTGTATCGGTACCTTAATACCCATTTCCTCTTCAAGGATATTAAATTGATTTGACATTGGAATTTGTCAGATGCAATGGATAGATGGGTAAATTGATTTCTTATAATGGGGTCCTACATAGTCTCCTTCAAGATGATTGTAATACCCCTCGTAACATTTTCACTTTTAGTAATTTTATTTAATGTGTAATGGGAAAAAGTAATTTAAGGGTGAAAACTCAAAGTTGGGTAACACTTCCGTGAGAATCGAGTGCCCAACCAACATAGCGGGCATTATTCGGCCGAATAACTATATTTATTCGACCGAATAATGACGTTATTTGGCCGAATAATTATAGTTATTCAGCCGAATAACTAATCCTTTATTCGGACGAATAAACTTTAACGGTAACTGTTTAATTTGGCGAAATATATTGTCGGCCAGTAATTTTTATCGGCTTTTCAATCATTATTTGG
This sequence comes from Pseudotsuga menziesii, assembly GCA_001517045.1. Classification (NCBI taxonomy): domain Eukaryota; kingdom Viridiplantae; phylum Streptophyta; class Pinopsida; order Pinales; family Pinaceae; genus Pseudotsuga; species Pseudotsuga menziesii. Next base: position 354,619 of record LPNX010979536.1, on the reverse strand, counting down.
CCGAATAATTGTTCACCCGAATAATTTTTTACCATATAAGGTCAATTGCGGCTTCATTTTCGTTGTTTTCGCCTGCAGCGATTTGTCGTCGTCCTGTTGTTCCCACCACCTGTCTCGACTCACCACCTATCTCATCCTCGTCCACATCACCTAGCCGTCTGACATGTACATCCACCATCCTGTCACCCCTTATCTGTCTGGTTTCCTATCGGCTTGGAGGTCTGTTCGTGGAGGTCGATCGTGGAGGTCTGTTCGGCGTGGAGGTCTGTTTGTGGAGGTGTTCGTGGTCTTCTTGTGGTGTGGTGGTGTTGTGTTTCCCCTTATATCATTATCAGTACTGTGAAGTAAATCTTGTCTAACCTTTGTTAAGTCATCATTATGAGTACTCTTATCAGAGCTATACCACTAAGCTATTATGGAAAGATAGTGTTGTAATTAGAGTTGAACAGCTTTGTCCTTTTGGACAGAGTTGAACAGCTCTGCCCGTTTGGACAGAGTTGAACAGCTCTTCCCATTTGGACAGATGTATGTTCTGTACACACTAGTCTGTACATGATTACCTTTATATATTACATAATTAGTACAGAGTAATAGCAGTACAACTTAGCTTATGTGCTTGTTTCATATTACACGTGATAAACAAGGGTAACCATTCTATTATGTTCAATGATTCCACCTATTGTATTTAGGTAATCTCTAAGCTCATAATTACAATGGTAGTAAGGTCAGAGTTGAACAGCTCTGCCCATTTGGACAGATGTATGTTCTTTACACACTAGTCTGTACATGATTACCTTTATATATTACATAATTAGTACAGAGTAATAGCAGTACAAATTAGCTTATGTTTTCATATTACACATGATAAACAAGGGTAACCATTCTATTATGTTCAATGATTCCACCTATTGTATTTATGTAATCTCTAAGATCATAATTACAATGGCAGTAAGCTAATGTAATACAAGTGATTCAACTACTGGTTATGAAGGTTACACTTATATAGTTTCCCTAATCAATACAGGTTAGTTATAAGCACAACATAAGCTCATAGAATAGAGTGTATTCAAAGCTTATATCGGTATAAGTAACATAGTGTTCAATATAGCTTTGTTTAATATGAAGAGTTACAAGCCTATTCAAGCTTACATGGTTAGAATCCATGACCTGAACTATTCCCATAGATAACATGTGGTTAACAAATCCAATACAAATGAGAAACAAGCTTAAGTGTTCATAGTTAAGCATAGTGTAATAGAACTCCACAAGTAGTAGTATTATGCATAATATACAAATATATGAAACTGTAATCATACTACTCTTAAAGCTTATGCTTGGCGAAATCCCGGTTATCATAGATAGAACCGTTCTAAGAGGGGCTAGGATAGGAGTCGTTCTCCCTAAAGGGCCACCATTGTATAGTTTATATTGAATAAAATCTCAATTTCACCCAATTCTAACCGATACAAATGGTCAGGGCCTACAGTCCACTTCTTTAGTTTTACAACAACCTCAAAAGAAAACTCTCGACCTCTACGCACCCATAAATAGCATATTGTAGCTGATATACAGTTCAATTTCTGCCAATTTGGACAGAGTTAAACAACTCTACCCAAATGGACAGAGCTGAACAGATCTATCCATTTGGATAGAGCTGATTGCAAAAAAAATTAAAAGAACATATCAAGCACTATTGATATAAGATCTTAGATTTTGAATTTGGCTTTGAGCGTAATACTTATTTTAAATTATTTTAATTAAACAAAATTTAACATAAAACTTGAAATCTATTAATGTTTTTTTATTTTTCTATATTTTTTAATTAGCTTATTCTTATTCTCTATGTACATGAAATTTTATAGAATATTTAGACAGCTCTGTTAAAAAAATCCATAACTTTTTTATTAGCTTATTCTTATTCTCTATGTACATGAAAATTTATAGAATATTTAGACAGCTCTGTCCAAAATAATCCATGGTTATGTAGGCTTAAATAACTCCACCAGAGAAAGAATCCATGGTTGGGGTGTCCAAATAGACAGAGCTGGGGGTGTCAAAAAAATTGATGTTTTATGTCATGGAAACTAAGCGAACTAGGGAGTTAATGGACCGCAGAGCAGGGGGTGTTTCTACGTAGGGTAAGGTATCTGTGGGAGGGAAGTAACTTCATATAAATATATACTTTATGGGGTTTTGGTGGGTTATGCAATGATTAATTCATGTCACCATTAATGCATCTGCAGTATGTAGCATCTCTAAATGACATTTAAGACTGCACAGGTTGCAGCTCTGTCCAAATGGACAGAGCTGATCAGCACGGTACAAATGGACAAAGCTGATCTGCTCTGTCCATTTGGACAGAGTTGATGAGCTCTGTCCATTTGGACAAAGTTGAACAGCTCTGTCCAAATGGACAGAGTTAGTCAACTCTATCCAAATGGACAGAGCTGATCAAGTCCCTAAGTAAACAATTTATTTCTGTGTGTTTTTTCGTTGGTAGGGGACAGGATTTCAAAACCTTTTCATTTTACTTCTTGCCTGAGTTACAACTTCAGCTGTAGTGTAATAACTATATAATTTTGTCCATAAGCTCTACTACTTGCTTTAGTCCATACAACTACTAGCCGAAGTATAAGTCCCATGGCACTTTATGACTATCTTTGTCCATGATGCATTGCATTAAGTTCCATTGCCATTTCATGCTTTTCCGAAACATAGAGAGAAAAGGTTAGATAGATAAAGGCAAGTTTAAAGAAATAATTGCTTTATCTTCTTATGGGGATGGAGACCAAAACAACCAAAAGTGTAATGTAAAACGATAGGGATAGGCTGGACTAATGGGGGGGATCCATAGGTGTACGTAGTCAGTCCCTAGACGCTCTCCTTAGTCCAAGTTGAAATCTATATGTCCTTGCCATTTGATGTGATAAATCCATGAAATCACAACATCTGATTGATAGATGTTAGTTGATTCACTGCCCTTACTCTTCATTGCTTTATACAACCAGAGGCATTAGGATATATAATTCATTGTAAACACTCCAGATCCCAGAAGAAGGGAAGTGGAAGCATTTAAAGTTGAGAAACAAAGAGAAGGCAAGGAATGCCAGATATCTATTACGAGATTATGTCAGTTCGATCGAGACTACGACGTAGAATAATCTAGAAATACTTTCTCCCTATGAGATTCAGGGATGAGCTAGCTGATTCACCTACGATATAAGTCCAGTTGAAGAAATAGAAGCTCTATCTATATTTAATAGTGATGCTCTTACTAACAACTCTATAACGACTAGGTAGCTAGTAGCCAGCATTAGTGTCTGTCTGTAGAGTAGGTAAGTACTTGCACTTGCCTTAGACTATATTTTATACTTAGCAAAATGTAGTTCATGCACATGCAGTTAAAGGACTATTAGATAATATTAGTGATATCTAGGTCCTTATTGAAATATTAGTTTTTATAGTTGCTAGGTCTTTGAAGTTGATTAATTAACACATAGAAGCTTAGGCCCTTAGTGATTGAGGCATTACGGCTCTCGAAATTCAGGCCTGGATATTTAGGCTTGACACACTATCTCCCCACATTTTCCACCTCTCGACTTGCAAAATTATTTAATGGATCAACATGTTTGGCTTCAAATTACTCTACGTTTCAACCTTTGGCCTCTAAACCAAAACAAGTTTATGGCATGTGCCTGGGTCAAAACGTTATACAACGTGTGTAGTAACCATCATATACCAGTGTATTTAGTGGATTCAGGGATCTTCCTTACCACGAAGAAGCCTCATCGTCTTTATATATGTTGTTTCTCCATACCACCTTTGTTTTTCTATTTATATTACATTGAAAGTTTACTTTTAATAATAGCTAGCTCTTTGAAGTTGAATAATTAACATGTAGAAATTGATATTTGTGTAAACTTGTAGATATCATATCCAATGGAAAGAGAGCATCCTTTGAGACATAAGTGTAGGAGGTCATCACATTCTTCGGGAGTTGGTGTCCGAAATGAAAATAGAAGATTATCGACCTCACCTCGAGACTCAAGCTTATTGTATAGTTCACATTCATCTGATCATCGAGAACAGGCCAACTCAATGTTCAACTTTAAAGAGGGCCTAAAGCGGGAAGCATTGAAAGTGCAATATTTGAAGCGCCCTAAACTTGCACATTTTTTATATGATCGGTTTCTTGCAGCCTATGGTCGGTTTCCATGGAACGATGAGGTTTCCTAATTATTTTGCTAGGTTTTTTTATGCTGATTTTTTTTTAGGAATGAAGCCAGACTATACTGATATTCATTTTGAGTTTTCATGGAGTTAGAAATGGGAGGATATGCAATCGAAAAGGTGCCCTTAGAGATCCTAGTACTCTTCGACCTCCACCTCCGATATCTCGTCCACCTAGGCTTGTGACTTACAAATCAGAGATGGAGCCCACATCACAAGTTGGGACAACTGTAAGGCATAATGTTGCCGAAGGTTTGACTTCGACATTTGTAGGAGTTGATGTTGGATTGAGTCGAGAGAGGGATCGAGCCACTATTCGGCAAAATTTTGTTTACAAAACAAATGATGAGTTAGATTGTATGGGCATTGAAGATCTAAAGGCCTATGCGAAGCTTTGTCGTAATATAGCTTCGGATAGAATATCTAATGACACATCAAGCATAGGAGAGGTTTGTGTACTTCCAATCTATTATTATTTTTATTCATTTTGAATTAAACTTTTTGTTACATTATATCTATGTATGATAATAAAAAAATTGATGTATAGTAATAAATACGTTACGTCAATGTTTATTGTTTTCAGTTTTCTCGATTTTTAAATGAACATAATTTTAGAGTCTCCACTAGTCAAAATGTTGGAAATGTAGAAGAGCATATTTGAAAGGTATATTTAAAATTTACACATTTACATTTATATTTGAAAGATTTTTTTTTTTTTATTTAACTATGTATCTTATTGTTAATTTGACTTATTTATGCAGGTTTTATTAGATTCGAACTTTTTAGATGATTTTCCATCTATTGTGAGTTAATGTTTTATTTTTTTTGTTTTTTAAGTTAATTGCTAAGCTTTATATTTTTTGTTTTTACTATGATTTATTAATTAACAAAATTTAAATTTTAAGGGAAGAGAACATATTGAAATTGGACGTGAAGATTAGGTTCTTTAATGGATGTGGATATTGGCACCGAGGTAATTTTGTTCATAATTGAATTGTTCTTTGATATATATGTTTAAATAGTTTAAATAATGTTTGACATTTGTAATTTGCTTTTATATATGTTCAAGCTTGGGTCTCTTTGATCTTTTCGAGGCAAAGGAAAGACTCCATTAGACAATAGTGTTGGAATTGTAAGTTTAGTATTTTATTTTTTTGAATTTTGTTTAAAATAGTCTAAATAATTTGTAAGATTTATAAATTGTTTTTATATATGTTGTAGCTTGGGTTTACTCCACCTTTTAGAGGCAAAGAGAAGACTCCGTTAGATGATAGAGAATTGGAGGTAATTTTGTTAATAATTGAATTGTTCTTCGATATATTAGTTTAATGTTTTAATGTTTTGATTTTGGTTTAAAGTTCTTTAAATAATTTATGCTATTCATAATCTGTTTTTATACATGTTGCAGATTGTTACGAGTCCAAGGGAAACGAATCCAAGGGAAGACCCTGGTCGAGGATAGTGGTGGACTTCTATTTAGAGAATGATTTATATTGTTCTTTTTATGTAGATATATATGTTGTAGTTGATTTGGACATAGAGGAGCTTAATTTTTCGATTATATACATGTACTTTGAACTCACATGTACATAATTGTTGGATTATATACATGTACATTGAACTCACATGTACATGAGATTTTTTTTATTATATACATGTACATTAAATTCACATGTTCATGATTGTTTTTTTGGATTATATAAATGTGCATTGACCTTAGATATTGTTTTTGAGATTATATACATTTATATGTAAAGGTTATGAATGTTAGGAAGTTTTGATAGATGCAAATATATGAATGTATGTAATTTATTAAATCTATGTATGTTTCTTGTTGAGAAGTTGAGAGTGATAGAAATGTTATGAAGTTTTGATAGGTGCAATCTAATGTTAAGAATGAATATATGAGGAATGTTAATGTTAGGAGTGAATGTGGGAATAGGGGAATGTCAGGAGTGAATGTTTTGATAGGTGCAATTTAATGTTAAGAATGAATATATGGGGAATGTTAATGTTAAGAATGAATGTATGACGAATGTTAATGTTGGGAGTGAATGGGGGAATGGGGGAATGTTAGAAGTGAATGTTTTGATAGGTGCAATGTTAGTAGTGAATGTTAGGAGTGAATGTGGAAATAGGGGGATGTTAGGAATGAATGCTTTGATAGGCGCAATCTAATGTTAAGAATGAATATGGAAATGTTAATGTTAGGAATGTTATGAATTTTTGATAGGTGCAATGTTAGGAGTGAATGTGGGAATGGGGGAATGTTAGGAGTGAATGTTTTGATAGGTGCAATGTTAGTAGTGAATGTTAAGAGTGAATATGGAAATAGGGAAATGTTAGGAATGAATGATTTGATAAGTGCAATCTAATGTTAAGAATGAATATGGAAATGTTAATGTTAGAAATGTTAGGAATGTTAGGAAGTTTTGATAGGTGTAATGTTAGGAGTGAATGGGGGAATGGGGGAATATTAGGAGTGAATGTTTTGATAGGTGCAATGTTAGAAGTGAATGTGGGAATGGAGGAATGTAAAGAGTGAATGTTTTGATAGGTGCAATATTAGGAGTGAATGTTTTGATAGGTGCAATGTTATGAGTGAATGTTAGGATTGAATGTGGAAATAGGGGAATGTTAGGAATGAATGCTTTGATAGGTGCAATCTAATGTTAAGAATGAATATGGAAATGTTAATGTTAGGAATGTTAGAAAGTTAATGTTAGGAATATTAGGAAGTTTTGATAGGTGCAATGTTAGGAGTGAATGTGGGAATGGGGGAATGTTAAGAGTGAATGTTTTGATAGGTGCAATGTTAGGAGTGAATGTGGGAATGGGGGAATGTTAGGAGTGAATGTTTTGATAGGTGCAATATTAGAAGTGAATGTTTTGATAGGTGCAATGTTAGGAGTGAATGTGGAAATAGGGGAATGTTAGGAATGAATACTTTGATAAGTGCAATCTAATGTTAATAATGAATATTGGGGAATAAATATGGATATGTTAATGTTAGGAATGTTGGGAAGTTAATGTTAGGAATGTTAGGAAGTTTTGATAGGTGCAATGTTAGGGGTGAATGTGGGAATGGGGGAATGCTAGGAGTGAATGTTTTGATAGGTACAATGTTAAAAGTGAATGTGGAAATAGGGGAATGTTATGAATGAATGTTTTGATAAGTTCAATCTAATGTTAAGAATGAATATGGAAATGTTAATGTTAGGAAGTTAATGTTAGGAATGTTAGGAAGTTTTGAGAGGTGCAAATATATGAATGTTTGAAATGAATGTCAAGAAATGTCAGGTGCAAATATATGAATGAATGTTAAGAAAGGTTATGAATGTTAAGAAGTTTTGATAGGTGCAAATATATGAATGTATAAATGAATGTAAGAATGAATATAGGGGAATGTTAATGTTAAGAATGAATATATGGGAATGTCAATGTTAGGAGTGAATGTGGGAATAGGGGGAAGTTAGGAGAGAATGTTTTGATAGGTGTAATGTTAGGAGTGAATGTTAGCAATGAATGTGGGAATGTTAGGAGTGAATGTTTTGAAAGGTGCAAATATATGAATGAATGTCAGGTAATTTTAATAGGTGTAAATATATGAATGAATGTTAAGAAATGTTTGAAATGTTAGGAAGTTTTGATAGGTGCAAATATATGAATGTTAGAAAAGGTTAAGAATGTTAGGAAGTTTTTATAGGTGCAAAATATATGAAAGTATGTATTATTAAGTTAATGTATGATTGTAGATGTAGTGTTGAGAAGTTGAGAATGTTAGGAATGTTAGAAAGTTTTGATAGAAATATTTTTTATTACTAAGGTAAAATTAGCAACTTAATTCTGAATTTTAATATTTTTTATACTAAGGTAACATTATCAATTTAATTATTATATTTATTTTATGTTTCTTACAAGAAAAGAAAAGGAGCACTACAAAATTGCAGTAGTGATGAAACTTCAAATAAAATTCCTATATAACCCCCCAGGATTTAAAGAAAGGTGATGAAATAAATAATGAAAAACAAAAAGAAAGACTTGTAGAGTTACAGGGAGAATTCAAAAAGTTAAGGCCCTTCATGTTTGATGGAGAATTTGAGGAAGCAATAGAATCTTGGTTGTTAAATATGCTCCATGGTGGAACGAGGCTAAGAGTGTCAGTAACATACGTAGTAAAGAGTTGAGTTGGAATTTTTTTTTTAAACTATTGAAAAAATTTATATGTCAGAACGATATTATGATGAGAAAGCCCAATAATTCAATGATTTGAGACTAGGGTTGTTAACCATGGAAGAATTTGTAACCGAGTTTGTAAATTTACAACGCTATGTACCATACCTAAGAGTTGAAAAAGCTAAGGTATACAGTTTTATCAGTTGTTTACCCCTAGTGTATAAGGAAAAGATTGTGTTTAAAATTCTTCAACAATGGATGAAGCAATTAGAAAGGCCTAGTTGTGCTACCATTTGTTTAAACAAATATCCAAATTGAGTAGAAGTTGAAAAAATAAAATAAAATAAATGAAAAGATCGATCAACGTAGGAAAGGATTTAAACCCTCACCTTTTGGAAAATGAAAAAGAGGTCATACTGATAAAAATTACAATAGACGAGGCTCAACCAATAGCAATGGGGTAAAGAGTGTCAAAACTTCTAGTGGAGGATGGCATAGTAACCCGTAAGCATGTTGCAGGAAGCTTCTACTGTGAATGACATAGCCAGGAATATCCCTATAGTTAATGTTTCTTTGGAATATCGGCAGGTGGACCATGAATCCACCATGTTGGAAGTAGAAGGTAAAGTTTTGAACATACATGTTTCAATACTTATCGATTCAGGGTCTAGTTTAAGTTACATTGCACCAAAAGTAGTTGAAAAGTGTAAACTTGGTAAAGGAAAAACAAAAAAATGCATGGTTGGTATAGCTGGCAACAAAGGTAAAAATGAAAGTTACGAAGATAGTTAAAGATTTGTTATTATGTTTTAATGACTTGGATACCTCAGTTAATTTAAATATACTTCCCCTAGGATCCTATGACATTTTGATAGGTATGGATTGGATAGAATCTCATAAAGATGTTATCGACTATTTGCATAAAAATTTTAGTAGTGTGGATGAGGATGATAAGTATCATACAATGAATGAAATGTATAGACCTTTATCTACATGAAAATTTCAACACTACAACTTAAAAAGTGTATTAGGAAAGGGTGTCAACTTTATGGCATCAAAATTAAAGAATTTGAGCCTAAAAAATAAAAAATGGAATTGGAACAATTTCCTATTTTAAAGGAATTTGAAGTTGTATTTTGTGATAAGATATCAGTATTACTACCTAAACGATATTTAGATTTTAACATATATCTAATGTCATTTTCAACATTAGTATCATGAGCTCCATATCATATGAGTATCCCAGAATTAACGAAATGAACAATACAATTACAGGAGTTGCTATAGACAAAGGATATATTAAGCATAGTGTATCTCCTTGAAGAGTACCTATTTTGTTTGTGGGTGTGCTAGTAATATGATAAATTGTAATGTATTATTATTGTTTACTGTCGTGCATGGATAACTTATAGTTGATGAATAGATAACCAACCATTGATGGTAGATAACTAGAAGAACACAAGCTAAAAAAAATTGACAGACGAATTTTTTTTTGGCCAACAAATTTTTTTTCCGTTTGCGTTGTAAATAACGGTTCCGTAATGAAAAAACATTGTTTGGCCGGATAACCTCTGAGACCTGAAACCTCCACAATTTTCAGGTTTCTCCATTTTCGAAAGGTAAAATGGATGCCTTACACTACAAATCGACTGTCGGACTTGATACCATTAGTTTCGTCATTGAATCTACTTTCCGTAGGTATATATTTTGTTGTGTATAAGTGAGATCCGCTATTTTTTTTTTTTCTTAACATGTGTCGAGTTTCGTTTCATCTCTTTCAACATGCGGTGAAATGAAAATATATAACTTTAAAAATGCACCACCTAAAAAATTGAAACAAATATGGTGTGCTTAATTGGAGTGTCTACTTCAAAAGGGTATTCGTAGATTTTTAAATTTTATAGTCAATTGAAAGAAAAGTGGTGCAACAAAACACATGTTGAAAATTGACAAGGTTTCCCCATTGATCAAATTCAAATAAATATTATAATTAGTGTATAGATCCGTTGGTTACAAACTTATAGTCATCGCAATAGTATATTGTGTGTAGATTGTCATAACATATTTTTTTTTTACAAAACACAAGTTTAACAATGATTTTAGGGGCGCAACCAAACATGTCTATTTTTTAGCCCTTTCATTTTATAAGGACACATTGTCAAACATTTTCCGAAATGGCATATCAAATATCAATAAAAAAAATTGAAAAAATTATGAATAGAAAGCTAACATAATTCTCTAAAAGTTTTGTTTTTACTTGAAAGTGAAATTCTAAACAAAAATATCACTTTCATTCGCCCAAAGTTGAAAAAACATGAAAAAATCAAATTTATTTTCTCATAAGACCCCCCAAAATAGACACCCATCTTCATGGATTCACCCTTACACGAACATAATTCTGAATATGGGAGTTTAAACAACCATGCATTAATTGAAAGAAACTTGAGTTTAGAGCAGTAACTAAATCCTCAGCCTTCTTTACGAAGACAAGTGGCCAGTAATAAAGGGAGTTAGTTATTTGCTATTTAAAAGTCCTAGGAAAAGAAGAGAGGAAAAATGAAAGGAAAAAGGAAAAATAACAAGAAATAAAAGAGAGCTGCCAGAGATCACGAGAAGTGAAGGCTCTAATTGATTACCTGTGAGATAGCGTAGGGATTCCATAGAACATTTGTGAGATGTTAGGATCTGTACTGGAACCGTCAGTGAGCATAAGAGAATGTTGGGTTCTGGAATAAATAATTCTCTTTAGTTTACTGGTGGCAACTTGAGGCTGCAAGGGAGTGAACTTTAAACTTAAGGTTTTGGGCAAGGGGGCGAAACTCTGTAGGCTTGAACGCTTCGAAGTTTAACGCGGGAGCATAGGCCCAAAAGGTGAAGTCACTTGTGACTTCACAAGGTCAAATTGAACTTTCTAGAAGAGACTTAGAGTCTCACTTGTAATTTTTGTTTTTATTAATATAGAAGATTGAGTAAATGGAAAAGGACTCTCAATCCTTTCCAAAAGTAATAGTTAGGATAAGAAAGAGTGTTCAGTCTTTTTAGCATTAAGTATAGGAAATAGAAATATGAGTCATAAGTTTGTTAGGCTCTTGATCCTATTTCCATGGATTTGAGAACATAATTCTCTTTGTATTTAAAACACAGTAGAAATAAATTGTGGGGATCTTTTTGATAGCTCGCAAAGTTTGAATAATTGAGATCTTTTGGGGATAGCTCGAATTGTTTGAGGAGATTAATAGAGGGAAGCTCGGAATCAGCGTTCCTGGAGCAAGCAGAGATTGTATTATTCTCTGAATGTGATCAATCTATGGGTGTATTCAAGCTTGGAAAGTCTATTTGAATTGAAGTGGATTTTTGTATGCATTCATTGAAATTGAATCCTCTGTGTATTAGTTTAATCTTTAAATCGATCAAAGGAATGTGTTATTCATTTACATAGTGAGAATCCGTTGAATTTTAGTTGGAATTGTATGTAATACAAGAGAATTTGATAGGGATTGGCAGAGAATATTGTATTCCATTGAGAAATTGCAGGAATCCGTAGAGAAATTGAACAGTGGGAGATGTTAGAGGTTTGGACTGTATCCAACAGTTCCTGTGCAACAACAAACTAAATGGACAATCAAGATTATATATAGAGTGGATCTTGCAAGAAGGTTCATGGGTGAAGATCAATGGTGAAGTAATCGAATGGCAGTCTTCATGTGTTGAAGAAACAACTCTAAAGTAAGACTGCATCCTTGTTACAGGTCAGTGAACTTGTATTGGAACCTATGAATAACGACTTTGTAAAGGTAATCGGTGAGAGATGAGAAAGTACCCCATTTAAAGCATGCATTTTATGTGCCTTAGAAGATAAGTATGAATGTTTAACTATGAGAGAGAACTAGTGGGATGTGAGATAATGAGTGCTCATATGTTACATTGATTTATTTATTAAGAAGAGATTTTTGTAATGGATTTATGAAGGTAGTCTTGAAGTATAAATTGACTGCCAGGAATTAGCTTCATCAATTTTGGTATCAGGGAAAGGTTTCTTGTTTCTGAATTAAGAAGGGATTATTAGTTAATAGAAGGAGTTTTCTTGCATGAAAGGCATAGTTCCTTTTACTCCTACATTTCTAACTGATTTAGAACATATAACTACTGAAAAGAAGATTGTATCCGAAAGTGAATTGTTGTGCCAAGGGATGGATGTCAAGGTTGGAAGAGGTCGCGGTGGGCGAGGAAGACCTACTGCTAATGCAGAGTTAAAAGAGGAGGTAAGGACTCTGAGAGAAAGGTTTGAAGCCTTAGAGACTTCCAGACATTGTGAGCACGCCGGGGATACATGTGAGGAATAAATACTAGATTAGGATGAAGAGGAGATAATTGTTGAAACTCCAGAGGTAAGATTGCTAAAATCAATCTTTGGTGTAGGTTCAAGTTCAAAGGTTGAGGTACCCATTTACAATGGAATTTTGGATTCAGAAGAATTGATTGACGGGATCAATGCTTTGAACAAACAATTTGACTATGCTTAGGTGAAGGAGGACAAGCAAGTGAGGTTTGTTGTCACAAAGTTGAGAGGGCATGCATCCTTGTGGTGGGATGGTGTGCAAGAGGAAAGGATTTTGAAACACAAACCCAAGATCAATAGCTAGAGTAGAATGACACCCAAGTTAAAAGGTAAATTCCTTCCTAAATATTATCAGTTAATTTTATTTAAAAAAATGAAAAACCTTAAGCAAAATTCAATGACAGTTAGGGAGTTTACTGAGGAATTTTATAAGTTGAATATGAGATCGGGTCATATAGAGGATACACCTAAGAGAGTTTCCAGGTATGTAAATATCTTAAGATTCGATATTCCGAATGAGTTGAGTTTAATGTCATTGAGATATGTGGAAGAAGCATATCAGGTTGCATTGAAAGTTGAAGACAAGTTGATGAGGAAGTAGAGTCAAAGAAAAAAGGTAAGAGGATTTGGAGGAAAGGAACATCAGTAGAAGGGAGAAGCTAGCAGTTCAAGCCAGGAAGCACATCCTGATAAACCCAATGATAACCAAGGAGGGAGATTTGCTTCAAGAGGAAGAGGCAGAGGTAGAGGTGGACATGTAAGATATTACACCTATGGACAACTTGGCCGTATGTCATGGGATTTTCCAAACAATGTCCTTAGACCGAGGGGAGCACAAGTGGTGCACACTGAAATTGAGTCTCCAAAGGAATTGGAGGTTGTTGGTAATTTCCTGGAAGAAGGTGAGGCCTTGATATTTAGGAAGGTAGATGTGGAAGTTGATGAATAAATCCAGAGGAAGAGCTTATTCAAGACAATTCGCAAGGACAAAGGTAAGTGTTGTAAGTTGATAATAGATAGTGGTAGTATTGATAACTTAGTGTCTACATAAATGGTGGACAAACTAAAATTAAAGAGGATAGTACATCCATAACCATACAAAGTTGCATGGCTGCAAAAAGGTCATCAAGTTTTAGTGAATGAACAATGCCAAGTAGAATTCCAGATTGGGAATTATCAGGATGAGGTAAGATGTGACATAATTGAAATGGATGCTTGTCATATTTTATTAGGCAGGCCTTGGCAATTTGACAGAGATGAAGGACATGAAGAAAAGAGGAATTTGTATTCCTTTGAAATGAGTGGTAACAAGCATAGTCTTCATCCATTCAGAGGTAAACAAGAGGAAATTAGTACTCAATTATTGATGATGAATGACAAGAAGTTCTCAAGAAGTGCATTTTATGTGCCTTATGAAGATACGTATGAATGCTTAACTATGAGAGAGAACTAGTGGGATGTGAGATAATGAGTGCTCATATGTTACATTAACTTATTTATCAAGAAGAGATTTGTGTAATGGCTTTATGAAGGTAGTCTTGAGGTATAAATTGACTGCCAGCAATTAGCTTCAGCAAAGTTCCTAAGGATGGGTGGTGTGTGGCTATTAACTTCATATTTTCATAATTGAACAGATATGACGCTTATTTACCCTAAACCCTGGTTTATTTAATTCTTGATGTACAAACTTCTAAGTTATATGAGTCTTTTATTTTATAAGCTAATAGTGAAACCTTCTACTTATCTTTTATTGGAATTTCTGCAATATGGAGAAATAATCGATTTCAGGAAAAACATTTATTAGTATGATTGTTTTCATTCTTTTCACTGTAAATATGAATTTGATAGTAATCAATTATTTAATCGAATGTTTCTGATTATAAATCAAACCTAAAATTATAACAGCCATCGTATTCTACTGGATAGTAAATAACAAGTATAGAGCCTGAGTTTTTCTTAATAAATAATATGAACTCCCGCTGTAAATCAATTATTTGCATATGCAGTCAAGAGTAATAGGAGAATAACTATTTATTCCTCATTAGAAAACAACAACACTAACGGTTCAAATAACCTAATATACATAAGTTACAAATAGTAAATTGATAAAGCAAAATGTCACCACTAGATAACCTTTAAACAAAACATTACAAGGTTTTATCATTACAACGACGGTAGCTCGAAGAAGGAATTTGAAACACAAGACTTTCAAAAAATTTACTGTAGTTCTTTAACATGCCTAAGAAGGTCCAAACCCTAAAAAGATAAAAAATTAAGTATACATAGCCGAACTTCACCCTATCAATGGAACAACCTAAAAACCCACCTACTAAGTCTTAAAACCACCCTGTCTAACAGAGTCGAAGCAATACCGTATTTGTTTCCCTTCAATTTTATTCTGTAAACATCAACAGCAATACCTTCAATATTCCTAAATTGGATAGGACTGAAGGGTAAACAAAGGCTTACTAATGTAAACGCAGAAGTCAAGTAAGCTAACCGGGACGCTTGTTTTAGATGCCAAGAAAAGGGAACCTGCAAAGTTAAAAGCATAGTGTGAGCAATGTTAAAGAGAAATATAGCTAAGTGACGAAACAACGAAATGGAAACAAAAGCTTTGTTTACTTGAATGTTTAAGTTCGATTTCGCCTGGGGGTTCTTGTCTAGGGTTAAACTTTACCATTTTAACTACAGAAACTGTTATCAAATATAGCATCCAGTTAATGTGACCGGAATTAGTAACTTGT
Source organism: Pseudotsuga menziesii (assembly GCA_001517045.1). Taxonomy (NCBI): domain Eukaryota; kingdom Viridiplantae; phylum Streptophyta; class Pinopsida; order Pinales; family Pinaceae; genus Pseudotsuga; species Pseudotsuga menziesii. The sequence continues at coordinate 339,127 of LPNX010979536.1, read as the reverse complement.
AAAGATCTGTAAAATCGACGAGGGTTTGCTATCACAAACAATACTTTCCCAAACTGAACCTTAAGTCTGTGAAGAATACGAGACAAGGGAGGTAAGGTAGTTGGGTAGCATCCCCATGCTCCTTGAAATGTTCTACTAGTGTAATAATCAGCCGAATGACTCAAAAACCAACACAAAGCCAGTAATATCAAGTTAACCCATGCATGTCTGAAGGGAGTAAATGCTGTCAGATGTAAATCAGCTCCTCCCACGAATATCACCATTGGCTTTACACTTTATCCATTATAAGAAATCTAAATCCAATAATGGTGGGTATGTTTAAGTTGGGTCCCCACTTCGTTACCCAAAAACAATTACTTTCAAAGATTTTCCCATAGGATGCATTGGTTTAATATTGAAATTTAAAGGTTTGTCTTGGTGTACCTGCATGGTATTCATGAATAAAAATAAAAATAATTAGCTAGGAGGCTAAGCAAGACTAAGTTAACCTCTCAATCCAATCCAGTTCACGTATGTTGGAAACCAAGTTTGTCTACCGTAAATATCAA
>LPNX010979536.1:219616-337985 GCA_001517045.1 Pseudotsuga menziesii | reverse complement strand
TATATATATATATATATATATATGTAAGTGTAAATAAGGAGGTTTGTTACATTGAGAGTCTTTACTTGTGTGGGCCTAATACTTACAAACATGCATTTCCTCCTACGAGGCCATAACAAATCCAAAAGGGGGTAAGGCATGTACACCTCCATAGAATTTAGGAGTTAAATTGTTGCATAGATGGGATCCCTTGTCCCACAAACAAGTAGGGATCTCATACACTAATTTGGCCCCTATGTTTAGGTCATGACCTTAAAATTAAATTATCATTATTATTTATTACTATATTTTAGGGGTTATCCATTAAGGAATGACTTTTTCATTTGGGATTAACATATCTATCATGTGTGCGTTGTAATTAGCCTAGGACTATTTGTCACCTATTTTGGAGTTTTAACATTGCTCATAATGAGAGAGAGAGAGAGGATTTTATAGTTGTAGAAGCAATTCCAGAGCACTACCAGATAGATGTATGCATTATTGGTGTGACTAGGAAAAATTTTAAGACTCCATACTTATCTTAACATGTAGAAACATTAGGAATCTTATTAATTCTTAATATAACAACTATAAAATATTTGGTGATATTTTTGTAAAAAATTAAATTTATAAAAATTATATATAATTTCTAAAAAAAATTAATAATTTTTAAAATAAAATAATTTTTAAAATAAATTAGAAAGCTCAAAAACAAATGAAAATTAACAAACTTTTTTTTGAAAATAAACATTTAAAAAAAAACTAAATCAATAACAAAATGTTACCTATTTTAGATAGGCACACCCACATAGCATTTCCTACAAGGAAAGAAAAAAAAAGCTAAACATACCAAGCCTACTCGTCCACTACTAATCCAATATTATGTTGAAAATATTTGAGAATGTATCTTCTACAACATAAATTCAGTAAAATGTTGCATCACTCAATAATGATAAAATTCAGTAAAATGTTGCATCACTCAATAATGATAATGATTTAATGTTATAGTGATGTGAAGTAAATTAACATCATTTCTTAGTGATGTTTGCAAGTTTTAAATAAAAGTCTATATAAAATTTAATTCAATAAACTTTTGTTTTTTTATTATTTTAATATAATTTAAAACTATATATTAAAATATTTAACATTTTTTTCTTAATTGAGTTCAATAATTGTTCTTTTGAAAAACATTTTAACATAGCTATTTTTATTAACCTTCGAATAGAGGTTTTGTGCATTTTTATTGTGTTTGATCTCTTTATAAAAATAAAAAATAAAAAACCTTTGATTTTCGTGGATGTCATATTAAAATAATTTTCTACTTAATTTTAGAATTAGATTCATGCATGATATTTTAAGGAAAATAATGACATTAAATTAAAAGTTTTTTTATTATTATTAACATTAGCTTAGATTTATTTAAACGTTGGATCTATTATATGTCGAGAAAGATCAAATCATTAGAGATGCAAACTTTTATTATTGTCTATATTTTATTGGATAGGTTTGCACCTTGAGGTAGTTCGTCCCTCTCGACCCATGGTAGATCCATGGTTTAGATGGATATAGGTTGGTTGCAGTCTGGGGCAGTCACATTAAATTTGTTGATGATCATGATTATGCATATGAAGTATGTAAAATGCAACTGCAATGGTTAAATGTGAAATAAGTTGAATAAAAATGTTGAATAATGAAACATGTGAATCGTAAGAAAGTAAGAGGTTATGTATAATCCATAAGTAATAGATTATCTGCAAAATTCATTGGTAGCATTTCCGCAAATGCTACCGACATATTATCCTTATTTTGAATTTCTTCCATTGGGGTTATCTCAACAATTCTTGAATCATTTTCTTCTCTGAAAATTACATGTCTAACTCTGGCTTAGATATTAGAATGCGTCATTCTTCACTCTTGTTGTTGGTCAACTACCATTTATTGTGATCATTTTTGGCAAATTGATCTTTGTTTCTCATAATTTCTTTTACTCTCTTTTTTCACTTGGCTTGGTGTCATTTGTTAGCATGTTATTTATTGTTCATTTTTTGTCATCTTAATTCTTCTTTTTATTCATCAAGGATAACTACTAACGTCACTTAAGAAATTCTCGTGTCTCTATTTGTACTTCCTCAACGAGCATTGCATCAATATCTCCATAGTGAGAATACATGATAACATGAATTATTGTACCACAATCAAGCACCATAGTCAACTTTATTGAATCGGATAAAATTGAAATCAATGCATTGTACTCAATCAAGAACCATAGTTAATTGAATTGAATTGGATAACACTGAAATCAATGCACTGTACTCAATCAAGACACATAGTCGATTGAATGGAATCATATAACACTGAAATCAATGCATTGTACTCAATCAAGAGTCATAGTTTACTGAATTAAAACATATAACATTGAAATCAATGCATTGTATTCAATCAAGAGCCATAGTCTACTGAATTGAAACATATAACACTGAAATCAATGTAATGTACTCAATCAAGAGCCATGGTCTACTGAATTGAAATTGATAGCATTGATATGAATGCATTGTGCTCAATCAAGAGCCATAGTCTAATGAATTGAAATGGATAACATTGGAATCAATGCAATGTACTCAATCAAGAACCATAGTCTATTGAATCTAAAACGAATAGCACATAAAACAATGTATTGTACTCATTCAAGATCCATAGTCAATTGAATTGAATCAGATAACATTGAAATCAATGCACTTTACTCAATCAAGAACCGCAATCAATTGAATTGAATCAAATAACATTGAAATCAATGCACTGCACTCAATCAAGATCCATAGTCTATTGAATTGAAATGGATAACATTGAAATCAATGCATTGTACTCAATCAAGAGCCATAGGAAATTGAAATGAATCGGATAACACTAGAATCATTGCACTCAATTCACTTTACTTAATCAAGAACCATAGTCAAGTGAATCGAATAAAAAAAATTAAAAAATATTAGAAATTTTAAACGCATCGACACTGAATTCAATTTAGCAGTCACTACAATCAAGGAAGCACCGAAATCAATGCAACGGTCTCATAGATCAATGTTCTGACATTGAATTCATTGCAGTAGTAATTGCGATCAATATAACATTGAAATCAATGCAACTGTCTCAAAAATAAATGCACTCACACTAAATTTAATGCAACACTGAAATCAATCGAAAAAAGTTAGAAATTAATGCAATAACACTAAATTCAATGCAATGGTTACTCCGATCAAGATAACTATGAAATCAATGCAATAGTCTCAAAAATCAATGTATCAACACTAAATTCGATGCAACAATTATTGTAATCAATCTAGCATTGAAATCAATACAATAGTCTTATAAATCGATTCACTAGCATTGAATTCCATGCAACAACCAGTGAAATCAATGCATAATTGTATATTTTAATTCTCTTGTTTATTTGACAAACCATAAAAAAATTATTATTCTGAGATAACTATTTATTCATATTTATCGGCCATTAGTGTATGTAAAACATATTATGCACATATTATGTTTAGTTCAATTAATGTTTAGTGGACATATCATTCTTCTTACACATATTTATGGTTAATGGAGCTTGGATTGGGTGGTTGAGAGCATTGGTTGAGATACTCTTCACATAGGTTCAAATCCAGTTAACAATTTTGTAAAAGGGATGATTGTTTAATGAGTCCTATTTTATTTTTTTTCTAATTTTGATAGGGCATAATTTTTACCCCTTTTTACTTCTAAGATTGATTGGGCTTAATTTTTAACTTATTTTTCTTCTAATATTCACTGAGATTAATGTTTTCCCCTTTTTTACTTCTAATTTTTACTGGGCTTAATTTTTACTTATAATTTTGATTCATAAAATAAACAAACATTGTCACACATGCTCCTTCATAATATGAATTTCTTACATCTAATTTTACGTTTAATTTTTACAAACTAAAACTAACTCATTTAAACTAATCTATATATTTTTTTAGTTTAGTCACAAACTAAAACCAATCTATACATTAAATTATTTTAGTTTACTCACAAACTAAAACCAACTCATTTGAATTAGTTTAATTTTTTACTTCTAAATTTTACAAACTAAAACCAATTCATTTGAACCAAATCTATTTATTATTTGACCTTGAACATAAACCAACTCATTTGACCCAGCATTTCAATGTAATATTAATGTGTAGTAATTCATAGTAACACCCAACCATATTAGCGGCCAGTAATGCATAGTACCTAAAAGATTTCAATTTGTTTCTTTCCGCAAATGTTCCTTCGATAGATCTGGTTCCTTGCAAAGTAATTGGATCAACTTGCTATAAATATAATTGACTATGATACAATAGACACACCTCCTCAAGAGTAGTCATGATGATTCGAATAACATAATATATATTTAATTTTCATTAAAATATATGTAAATATTTTTAAGTCCACATATTTTTATTTTATTTTATTATTCATGAAAATAATTGTTTTATTTTTTATTTTATTTTTCATTAAAAAAATGTCACACTATATCACATCACATCATAACATCTCCCCCGTGCTTGGTTGTAGAGCGCCTCTCTGCGCAACCAACCTAGATTCATCTAAACTCTAAGCGCAACCAGCCTAGATTCATCTAAACTCTAGATCTACCATGCACTGAAAGGGATCAAATACTTAGAGGTTGAAACCTTTTTGTTATCGATAATTTATTGGATAGGTTTGCACCTCGAGATATTTGATCCCTCTCAATGCATGGTATATCTAGAGTTTGGATGGATATAGGAAGGTTGTAGTCTTGAGAGGTCACGTTGAATTTGTAGATGATCATGATTATGCATATGAAGTATGTAAAATGCAACTTCAATAGTTAAATGAGAAATAATATGAATAAAAATGTTGACTGATGAAACATTTGAATAGTAAGAAAGTAAGAGGATATGTATAATCAATAAAACATATATTTTCTACGTCCAATGCTACTGGTAACATATCTGTGAATCCTACCGACATATCATCCTCATTTTGAATTTCTTCCATTAGGGCTATCTCAACAATTCTTGCATCATTTTCCTCTCTGAAAATTACATGTTAAACTATGGCTTAGATAGTAGAATATTTCATTATGTGTTCTTGTTGTTGGTCAACTTCCATTTATTGTGATCATTTTTGGAAAAAATCTCTTTGTTTCTCATAATTTATTTTACTCTCTTCCTTCATTTGGTCTGTTGTCATGCTCTTTGTTGTTCATTTTTTGTCTTCTTAATTCTTCTTTTTGTTGATCAATGATAAATGCTAACTTCTTTCTACACCACCTAACACATTCTCGTGTTTATCTTCTTACTTAATCAACATGAATAGCATCAATATCTCCATTGTGAGAATATATGATAACATGAATTATTGTACCATAATCAAGCACCATGATCAATTTTATTGAATTACATAAAATTGAAATCAATGCATTGTACTCAATCAAGAACAATAGTCAATTGAATTGAATTGGATAACATTGAAATTCAATGCACTCCACTCAATCAAGAGCCATAGTCTATTGAGTTGAATCACATAATAATGAAATCAATGCACATTACTAAATGAAGTGCCATAGTCTACTGAGTTGAACCAGATAACACTGGAATCAATGCACTTTATCAATCAAGATCCATAGTCTACTGAATTGAATTGGATAACACTAAAATACATGCAATGTACTCAATCAAGAGCCATAGTTTATTGAATTCAAATGGATAACACATAATCAGTGCATTGTACTCAATCAAAATCCATAGTCAATTGAATCGAATTAGATAGCACTGAAATCAATGAACTTTACTCAATCAACAACCATAATATATTGAATTGAAATGGATAACACTAAAATCAATGCAATGTACTCAATTAAGAGCCATAGTCTATTGAATTGAAAAGGATAACATTGAAATCAATGCATTGTACTCAATCAAGAGCCATAGCCAGTTGAATTGGATCAAATAACACTGAAATAAATACACTTTACTCAATCAAGAGCCATAAATAATTGAATTGAATATGATGACATTGAAATCAATGTATTGCACTCAATCAAGAGCCATAGTCTATTGAATTTAAATGGATAACACTGAAATCAATGCATTATACTCAATCAAGACCCAAAGTTAATTGAAATGAGTTGGATAACATTGGAATCATTGCACTCAGTGCACTTTACTCAATCAAGAACCATAGTCAATTGAATTGAATAAAAAAATAGAAAAATATTAGAAATTATAAATACATTTACACTGAATTCAATTTAGCAGTCACTACAATCAAGGAAGAACTGAAATCAATGCAATGGTCTCATAAATAAATGTTCCATCATTAAATTCATTGCATCAATCATTGCAATCAATATAGAATTTAAATCAATGCAATAGACTCATAAATCAATGCACCGACACTAAACTAAAATAACTTTTTTCCATCGATTTGAGATAACACTGAAATTGATGGAATAAAGTTAGAAATTAATGCAGTGACACTAAATTCATTGCAACAGTTAGTTCGATCAAGAAAACCCTGGAATCATTGTAATAGTTCATAAATCAATGCATCGACATTGAATTCGATGCAGCAATCATTGCAACCAATATACCATTGAAATCAATGCAACAATCTCAGAAATCAATGCATTGACACTAAATTCAATGCAGTAATCAATGAAATCAATACATAATTGTATATTTTAATTGTCTTGTTTATTTGACAAACCTAAAATAATATTATTCTGAGCTAACTATTTATACCTATTATCATCCATTACTGTATGTAAAACATATTATGCACATAGGAAACATATTATGAACATATTATAAGTTAGTTCAATTAATGTTTAGTGAACATATCATTCCACTTACACATATGTATAGTCAATAGAGCTTAGATTGGGTGGTTGGGAGAGTTTATTGTGGTATTATTCTCCACCCGGGTTCAAATCTAGCTAAGAATTTTGTAAAAGAGCTCATTGTTTTATGAGTCTTTTTTACCTTCTTACTTATAATTTTGATAGGACCTAATTTTTACCCATTTTTTTTCTAAGGTTGATTGGGATTTATTTTTACCTTTTTTTTCTTCTAATGTTGACCAGCCTTAAGCTTTTCCCTTTTTTACTTCTAACACAACATTCTGGACATGCTCCTTCATAATACTAATTTCTTACTTCTAATTTTTACAAACTAAAACCAACTCATTTAAATTAATCTAATATTTTATTTTAATTTAGTTTAGTCACAAGCTAAAACCAATCTATACATTATATTATTTAAGTTTACTCATAAACTAAAACCAACTCATTTGAATTAGTTTAATTTTTTTACTTCTAAATTTTGCAAACTAAAACCAATCATTTAAACCAAATCTATTTATTATTTGACCCATCATTTGAGCGTAAACCAACTCATTTCAATGTAATATTAATGAGCAGTAATTCATAGTAACACCCAACAATATTAACGCACAATAATGCATAGTGAAATACCTAAAAGACTTCGCTTTGTTTCTTTCCCCATATGTTCCTTTGATAGATTTGGTTCATCGCAAAGTAATTGGATCAACTTGCTATAAATTTTATCTTTGACTATGATACAATAGACACACCTCCTAAAGAGTACTCATGATGATTAGATTAGCATAATATATATTTAATTTTCATTAAAATATTTGTAAAACAATTTAAGCCAACATGTTTTTTTAATAATTCTAGTATTCATTAAAATATTTTTATTTTTATTTATTTTTTCATTAAAATATCTCATGTTACATCACATAACATCACATCACAATATTTCCCCCATATTGGGATATGTAAAAAAATTTAAGACGACAAGTTTTTTATTTTATTATTTATATTTTATATGTCATGTTACATCACATCACATCACGACATCTCCCCCATATTGGGTCGTAGAGCGCCTCTCAGCGCAACCAACCTAGATCGATCTAAAATTTAGATCTAACATGCACTAAGAGGGATCAAATACTTAGAGGTGAAAACATTTTTTATCGTCTATATTTTATTAGACCTCAATGGATTTGATCCCTCTTGGCACATGGTAGATCTGAAGTTTGGATGGATCTAGGCTAGTTGGTGGTTTTTTTAATAAAGAATTTCATTATCGGCATCTGGCCTATGTTGAATGCGGTGGCTGGATCATAATACTTAGTTGTCATGACATTGAAGTATTCTCCTAAAACCCTTCTTTGTTCTGCGTTGGGGTTCATTATGTGTTGTTTTTGTTGGTTCAGATCGAGAGTTTGGATTTTTGCTGGCATTGGAATGGTGGCTAGCTATGAAGGATTTTCGTTTGTCTTCTCCTTAGCATGGATAGGAAGACACTTCACAGGTTTTAGCTCCTCGAATTTATAGGTATTCCTTATCAGATATTTCGACTTTGGTTCTGAATTTACTCTCTTGGATACTGGGAAAAATCATAGTTATTACGGTTTTGTGTTGTGTCTTGGTTCTGGTCTAGTGGGGGTCTTCTCCTTCATCATCTGGATATGGGTAATAAATTTCTTTTGGTTTAGCAGTTTCTAATGGTTCATTCTGGCTCAATCGAGCCCAATCAAGCCCCTGCTAGATATAACAGGTTCACTCAGGATTTAGCAAATTTTTCAGGATCATCATGTTCATGTTTCTGGTTTTGAGGTTAATATGTTGGGTATTAATTCTTCTAATGGTGTTAGTGTTGAAGCTTCCGGGAGTTTTCATGATTATCTTTATGGCAGCAGTGAGCAAAGTTTAGATCTTAATACAAGCTTTGAGGTTGATTTTGCTAAAGATGATGAATATTTTGAAGATGCTTATTCTACTAGTTCTGGTAGTACTTCTAATTAAGACTATGTTATGGAGGAAATATCCACTGAAGAGATTGATTCTCAAAAATAATTTTTGTTTGTAGGTTTTCCTTTTATCCAGTTTTTTTGCCTACTAGTTGTTGGTCAATTTTTCATAATCTATAGTAGTTTTGGTTTTTGCGCCTTTTTTCAAAGACATTCTCATGTTAGGATAACAATAACTATGTATATGTTTATATCTCCAGACTAAGAGTCTCTTTCTCAAGTCTTAAACATTTTTGTAACCTTTTCTTGAATTCAGTTCATTCATTTATAAATATATCGATATCCATTTTTGTTAAAAAAAATCTTTAATATTTGTATTTTTTTTTCAAAATTACTTCAAAAATAATTGGACATTTAATTTTTTTAAATGTTTTTTTCTTTTTTTTCACATTTGTCTAATTTTTTTATTTTATGAGAAAATTGTTTTTATAATTAAAATTGGGATAAAACTTCTTCTTTTTTAAGTTGTTTAAAAGAAAGAAAATTAATTATTTATTTATGGCATGCATAGTTTCAAAATGAATGTAATTATAACCCATTGCGCTTTTTGATTCAGAAGTTTATTTTGAGTTTTGGTTGCACCGACACCAGACAGGGTTTCCATAAAATTGTGATTTTAGCTCTGGAAAAAAGGGTGCTACCGGTAGTACCACTTTTCAATTCATGCATTGATTTAGAGTTTTGATTACATCCACACATGTCGAGGTTTCCATAAAGTTGTTATTTTAGCCCTAAAAAAATATATACTAGTAGCACCAACCTTTAATCCAAGGTTAAAAATAGCCACTAAATGCAACCTATAAAAAATGGTAACTCTTAAGAGTTCTCTTCAAGTTGTATAATAAGTTACAACCAACTATGACACCAACATGAGATCCTTGACTCAATTTTCTTACACAACCACAACCACAACCACTCTCCATACATATAGTCATTTGGCTTCAAGTTCAAGTTGAAATATTTCAGTCCCTTATATCTGAAATATGTGTCCCTACAAATCATGATTGAGGTCATTGAATGACATACATGACTATGATAAGTTAATCTTCATTCATGTTTTTTTCCAATAGTTATCAGGATATCTTTATACTTCTTCAGTTCTCTAAGAGAGCCATGAACAACAAGTAAACTATCATCCACAAACAATAAATGAGTTAAAGACACTGAACCTACCACTTTAACCCTTTGATGGATTCTCTTAGCCTTTATTATCAGCCTACTTAAACCTTCAAGAGCTAGTAAAAACGAGAATAGGGACAAGGGTCACCCTTGTCTTAGCCCTCTTGAAGTATTGAAATAACTTGATGAAATCCCATTAATTAATGTTGTAATTTAAATTGAAGACACATAGCCCATGACCATTTGATTGTTTGTAGATTCATTCCCAATTGCATAAGAAACAATCTTCAATGCAACGAAATTACCTTATCATAAGCTTTGTCTAGATAAATCTTTAACACTATTACTAGCATCTTATTCAATTTATCTTTGTTGAGTGTAATCCCTCTTAAGAAACACACANTATATATATACATATAAACACTGCATAGAGATATTGGTTTGAAATCCTCAAATGAGCTAGGCCCACCATTTTTTGGTATAAGTGCAATAAAATTTGAATTTAGGGCCCCTAACACTTTCCATGTATTTATATATTCTTCAACCACACTTAGAATCTCACCTTCTAACAACACATAAAAAACTAGATAAATTAATGTAATACAACCATCAAGCCCAATATTTTGGCCTTCTAAAAAGAGAGAACAAATTCCTTCAATTATGCTTTAGTAACTTATACTATTGATTCATCATTTATCCTTTGATTAAATAGCCTTAGTAAAATCATGTTCACCTTCAATAACTCATCATTTAAACTTCAAGGTCCTTAAACAAATTTACGAAATGGGCCTTAACAGCACTAGTAATAATATCAAAGGAATTTGCCTTAGAGCCATCAAAAAGACCAACCTCCCAAATATTGTTTTCTCTTTTTCTAAAATTGACCTAATTATGAAAGAACTTTTATTGCAATCCCCCTCTTCCAAACAAGTGGCTCTACTCTTGAGCGCCCACTATAACTCTTCTATATCTAAGACTTCCTATTTTATGTGTTTAATAGATTTCAAGGAGAGCAATAATTCATCATTAAAAACACCCAAGACATTAGTTTCAATGATAAGGGTTATACCACTTCCACTTTCTTGATAGGCTTTTCTATTTTCCTATTTTTTACTCCTTGTCTACTCTACAACTAGTTTCTTAACTTGTTTTAAATTGGATGCAAGTCATTGAATAGATGTGTAACTAGATGGGGGATCATAGAATTTCCAATTATTAATGATAAGAAGTTTGAATTATTCCTCCTGAAGCCACCCATAGTTAAATTTGAAAGGTTATAGAAGCTTTATATCCTCCTTATCAATTTGCAACATACTATACACTAATGATCACAGTATGCCCCATAACATACGCTAATAATCACAGTATCCTATTTTAAATTCCTCTATTAATTTTTCTACCATTAAGAACTCGCCAAACCTTTTAGAAATACCCACTCTTCACTTTCTAGAATTCTTCCAAGTAGGAACAAGTTGCACAAGCTTAATATCTCCCATATGAGGGTCTTCAAAGTAATGAACAAAATGTTTATCCAAAGGATCAACCCTAGCCACTTCCCTCCAGAATTCTCTTGGATACAATGTGACATTTAGATCTCCACACACAATATAGTATTCACCTTGCATAAAAATTTGCTCCTTAAGATGATCCCAAAAAGACCTTCTTTCACCAAATGGCCCCTAAACATTGACTATATTAAAACATTTCTCTAAATCTATAGCTTTACCTTCTCAAATAATACTTGCATAATTAACATGAGTCGAGAAAACATTAATGCTTGCATTTCATCTTACCACCAACTATAGTGTTCATTCACCCTTAAACTCGACACACAAACCAAGTACATAGAACCATATACAAGAGACAAATAAGATGCAATATGTAAAATATACCCTTGTATTAATGATTTATCATAAGAAATAAAACAATGTTCACTTGCCTCTCAAAAAGGGGCAACCTTTCACTAATCAAAGCTACAAATACAACAATATCAAACAAAACATTCCACGTCCTACTAGCTCTTTAAATAGATTCTCAATAGAAAAAAGCTAACTACTCGTGGACCCGATATTATGATCATTAACTAAATATAGGGCCTTAATTAATAAAGAGGACCCTTTAATATTAAATAACTATCCACTACTATTTAATGGGCCTTATTCGAGGAATTGGTTGCATACAATAGGTATCGTAAATTAGTGAGATTAGGGTAGGACCCTAGCATGCCCTCACACTTCAAGAGAAATGTTATCCTCAAGATTGGAGGTGAGAGAATTATTGTATAATCATTGTCGGTTCCCTTGTGGAATCTTTTGGATGCATAGATTTCCATTGGATCAACACTTGTCAAACCGTACATCGATGCAATTAATTCTCTATGATATCCAAGGTTGCTTATGGTAGAGCCAAATGGATCCTTCTTCATTAAGTTTAATTAAGTTGCTTTGCACCTTGAACTTTAATCCCACTGTGTCTTTTAGGAAAGACACATAAAAGGATAAATAAATCATGGAATGGGTTGGGAGAGACAGACTATAGGCCACTTTTCCAATGCATTAGTTGATCTTATAGGGTCCATAGAACTTTAGAGGTAGATTTTGGTGGATTTCATCTTTGATTTTTGTTTATTTATAAGGTTGAAGGTTAAGAAGCACTTCATCCCCTTATGCAAAAGAACATTATACGCAATTTTGGTCAACTTGATATTTCATTCTATTTTTATTCATAACCAAATTGTCCTTAAGTGTGTAGAGAATAGATTGTTTGGTGTGAAATTTGCTAACCATGGCATGGATCTTAAAGGTTCCTAGTAAATAGAAAGCCAATGAAAATAGTTTTGGCCATAGATAGGTTCATATGGAATCATTTGGTAGATCCATGATAAGTGGAATTGTGCCACCATTCTACAAGAGGAAGCCATTATTCCCATTGGTGTGAATTTTTAGAAGTGAAGCATTATAGGTATGTTTCTAAGCACTTGTTGACCACTTTGTTTTTACCATCTATTTTGAGATGATACATGATGCTCATGTCCAACTGGTTACTTTGAATTTTAAACAAATTTTTCAAAAATATATTGGTGAATGTGAGGTCTAGATTCAAGACAATGGAAGTGGGCATGCCATGTAACTTAAAAATATAAACCATGAAGACTTGGATAGCTCAGGAGGGGGTAAATAGGTGTGATAAGGAACAAAATTGAGCATATTTAGAAATATGTTTTACTAGGTCACCATGATCATTGATTTGCTACCAACTCTTGGGAATCCCACTATAAAAACATACAGATGTTAGTCCATATATGTGTTGGGATTGGTAGCGGTTTCAACACCCTTGGCATCTCCACTATCTCCCTTGTTTCTTTGGAAAGTGTCACATGTTTCTACAAATTCTTGGATGTTTGTACTCATTCCTTCCCATAAGAATTAGCTCTTATATCTTTCACAAGTTTTGTGAAATCCAGAGTGGCACACTGTAGGTGATGAATGCAACTCCTCTAATACCTTTTGTTTTAAGGTAGAATTATTTACCATAACAATGCACCCTTTACACCTCAATGCATCTTCGTACCATGTATACCCTTTAGGAGGGTTGGTATCATCCTAAATCTTTTGAATGATTTGAAATACATAGTTATTTCCAATCCATTATCAAGGGGATTCCTCAAGTCAAACATGATCAAGTAAGGATACGAAAAAGAGGGATCCATCCTCTACAAATTGTTGAGATAAAGCATCAACTGCCACATTGTCTTTACCCTTCTTATATACAATAACATAAGCATACCCCAAACTATTACTGACCTACTTATCCTACTCTGGGGATGATAAGATTTGTTCTAGGAAATATTTTAGACTATGATGGTTGGTCTTGATCCAAAAACACCTCCCTATGAGATATGGGCACCAAGTCTCAATTTACTGAAGGATTTCCATCATTTATTTCTCATATGTGGATTTTCCCAAATTGCACTCACACAATTTCATACTGGTGAATTCCAAGGGAACCCTTATTACATCAATATTGCTCCAATACCTCTACCCCAGGCCTCGCATTCCAAGACAAAATTGTTAGTAAAATATGGAACTTCTAATATTGCAGTAGTGTACATGATATCCTTGCTAAGAAGATTTGTTCAACTACCTCACTCCATACAAAGGAATTATTTTTTTAGTAGTGATGTTAAGGGAGCAAAAAAATTTCCATAATTTTTCACAAACTCCTATAGATGTAGCCTATAAGTCCTAAGAATGTGTGCAAGCTCTTCAAGGTTTTGGGTCGTGGCCAATCTTACATATTAGTAACTTTATTAGGATCTACTTCTAATACATTTTGACTTACAATGTAACCTACGTATTCAGTCTCTAAAGCCCCAAAATCACATTTGGAACGTTTCACAAATAACTAGTTATCCCTCAATAGTTGCAAGGATCAATCAACATGCTCTATGTGGGATTCCCATGTTTTATTGTAGATCAAGATATAATCAAAGCATATTAACACAAAATTGCATAGGAAGGGTCAAAACATCATGTTTGTAAGGTTCTAGAAAGTGGATAGAGAATTGTAAAATCCAAAGTTAATCACTAAAAATCCATAATGGCATTCATGTGTACAAAAATTTGTTTTAAGGATATTGACCTATTTCATCCTTTTTTGGTGGTAGTTGGAATCAAAGTCAAATTTAGTGAAAATTTTGGCTCTATGAAATTCATGTAAGAGATCATCAATAATCGGGATGGTAAATTTGTCCTTTATTTTCAAATTATTAGCAATCCAATAATTAGGACACATGCACCATGTTCCTTCCTTATTTAATATCGTGACCAATAGTGATGAGTAAGGAATAGTAATGCAACATATAACTCATGAATCTAACAATTTATGAATTGGTATTCCTATTACAGTCTTTAGTGCAAAAAGGTGCCTATAAGGATGAATAATGAGTGGATGACTACCTAGAATGAGGAGAACATCATGGTCATGATCCCCATCTCAAGGTGGTAAACTTTGTGGTGTTTCAAATACCTTTTGATGTTTATATAGAACCAACTACAAATCAAGGTGAATCTCATATGGGGGGTTATCCACGTATGGCATTGAACTTTACAATAATGTTGAGTGGTTATTCTTTAGTAACTTCTTTATATGATCAGAGACAGTCATTTCAAGGGAACCCTAGGTAATCCCATTAAAGGTATTTTTCCCCTTCCTTATTGAATAACATATATAAATCCTTGAAAGCCAAAGTGATGTGTCCCAAAATTTGTAACCATGATTCCCTAATAACTATATCACAATATCCCATTTCAATAGCAAACATTGAATTTTGAGGTGATGCTCACCCGTTTTAAGTTTCAAATTTTTAGATCAACCACCACATTTCATCATATCACCATTGGATATCATAATTTGAAAATTTTCTATGGAACCTACATATCAATGGGATTCTTCATCCACTCTCATATGAATAAATTGTGGGTGTTGCCAATGGAAATCAAAACAATAACTTTGTGGTGATTGATGTAATCAATCAACTTCAAAACTTGGGGTGCTGAGAAACTTGATAAGGCATGGAGTGAAATTTTAGATTCCTCACAAAGTGCTTGCAAGGTGGATTTCTCACTCGCAGGAGGGGTTGCATCTTCCAATTTTGGTCAAGGAGTGTCTTCAACTAGGATGTCTTCTTGGTGGTCTTGTCGGGGTGCATCCATCTGAAATATATTTTGTTCCATACATTTTTGTCCTTCGAAATATTTATCAACACAATTATATCAAGTTTTGAAGTGTTAACATTCATCCATCTCTTCCTAGGACAATTTTTGGATTCTTAAGGGCTGGAAGGGGTAGGAGTTGTGGGTAGTTGTTGGATGAGGTAACATATGAGTGGTGAATGAAGGTATTTTTGTTTGGGTATTGATAAACATATTTTCTTCTTTATGTCTCTCACAAGCTTCCAGCCAATTGGTTGAGAATTGCATCATTACTTGTGCTCCAATTACCTCCTTGAGGCCATCAATGAAACATTCTTTAAAAAGGGAATCATGTAAACCATCTATGCATATTTCCAACTACTCAAAGGTTGTGATAAATTATGTAGTTGTTCATGTTTTGCATAATTTTGTGAGTCGTCCTAGATAGCGCCACATTCAAAACAAGCATGAAGGACCTTCACAAAATGGTTCCCATTCATGTAGTCTCCATTAGCTTCCTTATACAATTGCTGAATTTTTTAATCCAATTATAAGACCCCACATTGAGTTTCATTAGATAATCAGTCGTGTCATGGAGAGGGAAATGATGTTCCATTTAAATAGCCCATCATGATGTATTAAAACCCTTAAACTTTTTCATGTGTGGTGCCACAAATTATTGAACCGAGAAGGTGTATTTCTACAACTCGAGTGGGGGAGATGTGTATGTCTGTACCATTAAAAAATAAAAATAAAAAATAAGAATGAATGTATCAGTGTGTTTTAGCATACAAGAGCCCGGGAGGAGGGAATTTTCCATCTATCCCATTAAAAAAAATGCATTAGTGTGTTGTAGCATAGTGGTGAGCGGGATGTGTGATGTTGTTTAGTGGTGAAAGGTTTGCGGATTTTATCCCTCTGAGTGCTTTGTAGAACCATATTTAGATGGGTCTATATCGGTTATCCTGAAGTGGTATGTTTCTACAATGATCATGAAAAGGTAGCTTTGGGTCGTATCCTCCCCCATTATAATATTCTCCCCCTTCTGATTGCTCTATTAGTTGGTCTAACAAAGGGACTTTTCCCTTACAAAGTGTCACAAGGTTTGTCTTTATTGATTCCAAGTCCCCAAGTTATTATTTTATTAGTTGTGTATAAATCGATAGTTGGTTGACACCCCCACGTAGGGTTTGGTACCATGAATATCCACATGGATAGATCATGACAATCCCACTAGGAAAATCACAAGGAAGACCATCGGGTGTGTGGTTCATCGTCACATTCATAAAATTGGGAGGATGGTTCTTTGTATATATCATGACAATATTTGGAAACTCTGACTCAATCAAGCAAGAATGCAAATCCTCTTTCACTTTTTCTCTGCATGAGTTTATCATCATCTAAGCATTCATGGCATATACACCCCTCTCTAGACACAATATGTGCCCTAATCAGATGATGAGCTAGTTAATTATTTTCCTCAAGAAACAAGCGAGCTATCTGCATCTTCATCCCCTTAGCGGCCACCATTTTCTTCCCACTTTCTCCTATAGGCTTTCTGCATTCCTCGTGGCCACATTTATATCGCTCCATGCATGTATTTCTCCTCCCTAGTCTTGTCTCAATTATGGTTCGATCTAAACATACTAAGCAGAAAACCACCACTGCTCCCACATGCCACAGGTTCTCTGCGAGTATGCTAAAGCAATTACTTAATTCGAATCAGTGGTCTATCTCACTTCCAAAGGTCACATTCAAGAAATGGAAGATCGCCCTCATGAGTGATGACAACAACCCACTCCTAGCAAGCTATTAAAAGAGTTGGGGAGTATGGTGGATGATTCAAGATCCTCTCGCGCCATGGAGAACCACTACACCAAAAAATTTCGTTTAATGTGGCACACTAAATATTTATTGGCCTAAGCAATCATGGATTACATAGATGGAATGTTTCGGGATTACTCTTAGGGCCTAATCTTGCATGTCAAAATGGATATACTAGAAGGATGGCTATTTCACCTCATCGAGGCACATGCCAATTCAAATTCTAGCATCAATGCTAAACTTAATGCACTTGCTCGGTAGTTAACTATCAAAACATTCAGTAAATCCTAAATGAATCTGCAAGCCACTCAATTGATTTATCATCACTCTTCTTAGTGATTCGAGCCAGGAGAACATTAGGGAGCAAAAAAGGAATTCCTGGGTGATGCGTAGTTTTTTTTGTAAGTTGCTATTCTATTAAAAAAAGAGTAAAATAATGATACATAAGAGTTTACAAGGCAAGCAAGCAAACCTGATCAAGATGAGAAGACATAGAGGTTCAAAATTAAACTGGGCCCTCCCTCCGAGAGAAAAAACAGGTCCACAAAACCAAGACCCTCCCTCCAAGAGGGAAAACAGGCCACCAAGATAGACATATACAAAAAAATCCCTTGTTCTTGGAGAAATAAGGGTATGAGAAAACAAGTTAACAATATGATAATCAAAAAATCCTGGTAATGGCATGTAGAGCCATCTGTGACTGAAGAAAGACACGTATCCATGATAAAACCTATTCAAATTTTTTGGTAGGGTTCCTCCACAATGGGAAAGTTGTAGCCTGGTGAATCTGGCTTTGCTGACTCGCATGGTCTGGCCTCTAAATCGTTGCTAGAACTAGCCATCTCCTCATCGCTGGTGGGATTGTCTTCTTCCATTGTACCTACAGGAGGCTGCTTAGTGGGGAAAGGAGTAGTCTTTTTTTCCACGACAGGGTTGGACGAGAACTTGGGCTTCGTGAGATTGGAGGGGTGGCATTGAGGTGGGGGAATGGTGGACGATGGAGGGGATGGAGTGGTGGGCGGGGAAACAGAGGAGCTTAGAGGAGAAGATGGTGAAGGTGAAGCTTCTTGGGGAACCAATGGCATGATTCGAGCTAGAGTTTCATAGGGGGGAGGAACCAGAGGGTTAAAATGAAGGACCAGTCGAATGAGAAAATTCTTGAAAATCCAATAGTTTCGTCTTCTCTCCAGGGTTCTTTGGCTGCGCTGAAAGCCCCGGACACTTCATCCTCCCTGTCCTTGAAAATCCTACGCAATTCTTCAAGAATTTCTAGGTCGAAATCATTTTCTCTAGCCTGAGTAAAGAGAGGGATATGTCATTCCTCTTGAGCTCCTCGACCCTGACGGCCTCTACGAGGGACACTGCGTTGTCTCCTAGGCATGGCAAAAAGGAAGAGATGCTAAGAAAACTAGAGCAGAGTTTATGAAGTAGGGGGATAAAGACTGAGAGCATAGAAAGGTGGTGAAGCAAGAGCTACTGGAGCAAATGCACCAGCCCAGAACTCGACAACATACAAAAAGAATGGCACTTTGGCCCAGGCTGGAAAATTAAAATGATGACACAGTGAAATGACGGTTGAGTCCCATATGCATGGTTGGATGTGGCCACGTCCTTAGCTGGATTAAAGGCATGCATTGATGAGTTTGGAGGTGAGGTCACGCGAGGGAAGGGATGGCCCTGGCAGCCTCCCCCATGTCCATGTTGACATGACTAGCACCCGCATCCGAGGTGGGTGATGCGTAGTTAGAATCTCCTCCCATTTTCATTTCTAATTATGAATAACATTAGAGTAAGAAAATAGCCTCCTGGGTTTGGATCAGTGTTTTAGTTTAAAATTTTGGATTTTCCTCTAAAGTTCTTAGTGGCCATAACCCTCGATCTATGGGGTATTTTGTAGAACTTTTAGTTTTTACTAATCGATTTAATGATTGGACATGTGTCTCTATTTTGAACACATGTGGGGAATCATTTCTCTTAACAGACATTTGGCCTCATGTTTAGCATCCACTTGGCATCTTTCTCTCTGTACATTTTTCTAGCATTACAATAGAATTTTGAATTTATATAATAAAAAAACTAATAGTTCATTGACCATGGGATCTCAACCTTCAATCTTTTTTATACTTGATTGTATCTATTATACTATGTTATCCATCTTATGGGTCTGTGAGTCCTAATAATCTGCCAAAGAGTTCGAAGTGGATGCCATAGGTCATGGGGTTCACCAAGTGGATAGGGTTTGCAACATCCCAAGGTAAAAGGGCTGAGAAGTGCTATATATTTGTAATATGTGTGAGTGTTTCCAATAGTATTAATCATCCCAATGTCTGAGGGTTCTAACTAAATAGGATAGATCGTGCCCTTAGCCATACTACTCTATTCCCAAGTAGTAGAGAGAGATCCCTGAGCATTTTTCTCAATGCACTACAACAACAAGATTATGGATAGCTTTATATAACCTAGGGGATCTCCTCATACCAAAAGCTATGTGTAAATGAGATTTGATATATAAGTGTTGTATGTTGGAATAATACTAGGAGGGGTACCTATAAAGGTTAAAAATGTGTCCAAGAAAGTGAATCCACTTGTATGTTTTGTGTTTATTCTTTTAAAAGTGAAATCATATTTGTTGAATGACATCACTATATTATTTAAATATGTTGATTCACAAATTTGGACTAAAAAAATAATTCTAGAATTTTCGACCAAAATTGCTTACTTTTCAATGGATACCCTTGGTGTAGCTAGGGTTTTGAGGTAGAAAAATTGAAATGACCGCATCTCTGACACTATTAATAAGAATATCTATTATGACACCAACTATGAAATTCCACATTCAATCTACATCCATTGGTATTGATTTTACTAAAATCTAGTCATTTTGTCTAAAGTTATTTGATCTACAATCGTCGTGGCCATCATCGAAAAAACATGAAACCCTTGATTTTAAATCAACGATAACTAGACTTTCCATACTTGGATTTGAATGATTTTTTTAACTTAGGTACTTTTTCAAGGGGGATTTAGATATAAATTTGGTTTCTTCATATTCTATACAATTTTTTTTATAAATGGATTTGAAAAGTTTTGTCCTCTTTTTTCCCTTGAAAAATATGCAAAACAAATCTTCCACGTGTTTGCCTAGGAAATAGCTATAATACCACTTGTAGTGTTCCTTAACCCTTAAAGTTGAAACAAAAACTAGGTATACAAAGATTATAGATGCATAGAACCAAACACATGAGACAAATAAGATGAAATATTTGAAATATACCCTTGTATTAATGACTTATCATAATAAAGAAAGCAATGTTCACTTGTCTCTCATGGTGGGCAAATATTTCACTAAGCAAAGATCCAAATACAACAATACTCAAAAAAATATTTCATAGCTTCCTAGACTTTTTAAATACATTCTCATTAGAAAAACCCTAACTACTTGTGGACCCATCATTAATGAGTACCAACTCACTAGTGGGACTTATTTAATAAAGAAGACCATTTTACATAAAATCATTTTCAACTACTACTAATGGGCCTTATTCCAAAAACACGATCCCTTACATTAATTGAATAACTCCTAGGTAACCTAAAATACGGAGGTTAGAGTAGGACCCTAACACCAGGACCCCAGACGTACCCTCAACATTTAGACAACAAAAATATTTAGTTCTTCAATTGAAGGAAAAGGGACAATAGATTTTAACCCAAGGCACATGGTGAGTCTTGGAGTAGCACAAGATTACGATGATAAGCATAAAACGAACTTTTGAGGGATAATTTCTTTCGGGCACGCCCTATCCGTTTTACATTCAAGGAAAGGACTAAATCATGGGGGGATCATTTAGGGTTTTTCCCTATTATAACAACCCTTTTCATAGCATTTGCTTGGATTCTAAAATTATCTAGAATCTCTAGACTTTACTAGTGAAATACTGGACTTTCTTTCTATTGTGCATGGATTTTAAATATTGTGTGCTAAACCTCCTTCTACAACCCCTTCATCCTTAATCTTAACTGATTTTTTAGGAAAGTAGTTGGATTCCATAAGAGGTCTATACAACTTTTCTCTACATACTAAAGATCCCACTTCCCCATTGTGAAAATCCTCCTTTAAAAAGGAGTGAAACTAACTTTCTACTTAATCCTATAAGGAGGATTCTCCGATGATCAAGACCCTAGGTATAGGGGTTGCAGCCACCTTAACTGTTAAGGGATGGGATAGTGTAGGAAGAGAATTTTCAAATGAAACTACAAGATTTTGTGAGTGACAAGAAATCACAATACCTTTGAATAATTGAGAGCCTTATGGATCCATGGGATGCTTACTATCCTTTCCTCAAACTAGATTTGGGATGTCTTCATTTCCAACACCAACAAATACTCTCCCTTTTTACTATCATCTTTTGAAAGAGAGGAGTACAAATCCATATATTATATTACCCATATTTTCATCTTTGGATACCATATTTCAATAGGGGATTTTCATTCCCTCCATAAAATGTTATGTTTCATGACAATATGAACATCTAAAGGGAAAATTTCAGAATTCTATTTTATGTATAGAATACACTAAACCCCACTCAATATACATTTCGACTGGTAACCCTTCAAATCGAGTTTTAGCAATACCCTTTCCATCCTCTTATTAGAATTATTCTTGAAGTTTTCCTCGATAGCTACAAAATTCCCAAGGGAATTTGCTACAAATGTCAAGGTGGCCTCATTCAACAATTATAAAATTTGACCTAATAGAAGAACCATATATGTTGTATAGCCAAGGGATTGTTCCAAGTATAAAATCCAGGCTGTCAACCATTTAAGACAAGGCTTGAAGGACTCCATAGCCAATTTTGAGAAAAAACGAGTTCCACTTCTTTTTGTGACCAAAATTAAAAACAGACCCAACCCTTTACCAAAATATCAAACAGTGAGATATATCCAATAAATTTCAACCATATTGCTTCCATCCATAGCTTCACATAGGGACCTTTGACCTATTTCCCCGTGAACTTACCCACCAACGCTAAATTCATTAACCTTTCCACCTTATACATCCCTACATCATGCCCTAACACCTTTTTTACCTTCTCATCCCTAATATAGTGTTCTTAACTCTTAAACTTATAACAATAATAAGATATACAAATATTTATGATGCAATAAACCATACATTAGAATGTAAAATAACCAAACATGAGACAATAGAGACGAAACCATTTTATTATGACAACCAATCATAACTCAATGTTCACTTGTGTTTTTAGGTTGGGAAACTCTTCACTTGAGAAGAGATCTAAATACAACAATACTCGACAAAACAATCCATAACCTCCTATCTCTTAAAATAGGATTCCTATGGACAAATCCTAAGTACTTGTTGTCCCATAATTAATGGGAACCAACTACCTAGTGGGCCTTAAGTAACAAAGGGACATTCGTTTACAATAATCAACTATTCACTACTATCTAGTTGGAATTATTCAAGGTATATGATCACATACATGAGTTGACTAATTGATATGTTTCCTAAATTAGGGGTGTTAGGGTAGGACCCTAACATGCTCTCCCCCTTAAAGATCAATGTTTTCCTCAAGGATAAAGGTGATGAAATTATTGCAACGTATTTGTTGGTTCCCATGTGGCATCTTCTGGTCACATATATTTCCATTGGAGTATCCAATACTAATTCAGGATGGAGAAAAATGGGGCCTTCCTCATCAAGTTCTATTAATTAAGTTTGCACTTTGCAATTTGATTCCACAACCTTTTTCTAGTAGGACACATGAAATACCAAATTAATCTTGGAATGATGTAGAGCTAGCTTGTATGATAGCTATCAATATGTTGTAGTATCTTGTAGCACATACAACTTAGGGGATAGTTTCTAGTGGAGGTTGTTTTTTAGGGATGTATGTTTATAGGGTTGAAGTCAAAGAAATTCATGATCTCCTTTTGTAAAAAACTACTCTGGGAAACGTTGACACACGTGATGTTTCATTCTATTTTGAGCCATGGCCAAATTGTCTTTAAGTGTGTGTATAATAATAACTCCTTTGGTGTGAAGTGTGTTTTCGAATGCATGAACCTTAGAAGTGCTTGGTAAATGATAAGGGATTTTTACCATATACTGCTTTATATGGCGTCATTTTGGTATCTCCATGATAAGTGGTATTATACCATCATTCGTCAAGAGGAAGTCATTATGTCCATTGGTGTGTCATTCCAATGCAAAGCTTCTCAAATAGGTTTCCAAAAACTTATTAAAAAATATTCTATTTGACCATTTGTTTGGGATTATGGTGTTGGTTCTGGATCCTAATCTTCCTGATTCAAAGATATTTATGTTCAATTTTGTTTGTACCCCAGCTTTATATGCTTTGTAGGTGGATTGTACACACCGCCTAGTGAGGGGGTGCAGGGGTAAAGTTCCCAAAAGAAATGTTTTGGGTTGATTTTTTGTCTAATGGTTTACGGTCCCATGGTATTGGGTATCCCGTGGTATTTTCTGATCGGAATCCCTCATTAAAAGAAAGGAATTGTATTACAGGTATGTATTGTAGTATTGTGAAAAATGATCTCTCTGATTGCATGAGAGAGACTATGAGAGAGAGAAGAGAAAGTTGCAGCGGATGTGTTACGAGTTGTATCCCTTCATTTTGTTGGACAATATAATAGAACGGACTAGCAATTTTAGTGTAGGTGTAGCCCATACTTGGTGAACCACGTATGTTGGTGTCTCTCTTGTATTTTGTTAATGTGTTTTATATTTGCATCTTATTTTATGTTATTGCTCTGTGATCATGTTTTTCTAATAGATAGGCCAAGTCAAGTTTCAAGTGGGTACCCTGAAGTTAAATAGCTCATGCCAAAAGTTTCTAGTGATTGTAGGGTCACAATTACAGTCAATGGAAGTTGACATGCCATGTTACCTAAATTTATGATCCATGAAAACTTGTGTCATGAATGATGGTGTAAAAGGGTGTGATAACACACAAAAGTGAACATAATTGGCAAGGCGATCAACTGCCACCATGATGACTGATTTATTTCTAGCTATATGACGTCCCACTATAAAATCTATAGATATGTCAGTCCATATATGGGTTCGAATGGGAAGTGGCTACAAGGATCTTGGTGACTTCATTGTCTCTCCCTTTTGTAGTTAAGAAGTGTCATAGTTCGTGGCAAAGATTTATTTTCCTATTTTCATGCCTTTCCAAAATAATAAGCACTTAATTATTTCATAGGATTTATGAAATCCTAACTGGCCTACAAGATACAGTGGGTTATGAATCTAACTCGTCCTAGATACCATGTCTTAAGGTTGAAACTGGTGCTAGAAGAATGTGCTCCTTGTACCTCAATGTATATTGACACCATATATACCTAGTCAAAGGAAGTGGGTCTTCAGCTAGAATCCTTTCGATGAGTTTCCTTATGGTTTCATTCACCATCCATTCTTAATGTGCTTCCTCAAGCCACCCTAGAACTTGTAATGATAATGCAAATAGGGAGTCAATCCCTACTCCTCAAATTGCTTTGGCAATGCATCAACCATCACATTTTCTCTACCCTACTTATATATGATTTTGTAAGCATACCCCAACATCTTAGTAACCCACTTGTGTTTCTCTAGTGATGACAATTGTTGTTCCAAGAAATATTTTAAACTATGATGGTTAGTCTTGATCTAGAAATTTGTCTTGAATAAATATGGGTGTCATGGCTCAATTGTGTGAAGCATGGCCAACGTCTCTTTTTCATATGCAGATTTTCCCAAATTCCAATCACATAATTGTTTATTGGTGAAGGATAAATGATGCCCTTATTACATCAAAATTTCTCCAAGGACTCTTCCCAAGGCATAACATTCTAAGACAAAAGTCATAGTGAAATCTAGCATTGTTAATACAAGGGTAGTGCACATGGAACCCTTTCAAGTAGAGAAGGCTTGCTCAATTTCTTTGCTCCAGACAAAGGTATTCTTTTGGAGCAAGGATGTTAAAGGAGCTGCAATATTTCTATAATATTTCACAAATTTTCTATGGTAGCTAGTAAGTCCTAGGAACCCATAGAATCTCTTGAGATTTTTGGGGAATGTCCAGTCTTGCATAGTTTCCATTTTCTTGGGATCCATGCATACTTCATCCCAACTCACAATATGACCAAAAGATTCAACCTCAGTAATCCCAAAAGCACATTTGGAACCTTTCACAAATAATTGGTGATCCCTTAATAAGTGCAAGGCATGATCGAAATGCTTTAGGTGGCATTCACATGTTGTGTTCATATATCATCAAAGAACACCAACATAAAATCACAGAATGAAGGTAAAAAGATCTTGTTAAAGAGGCTTTGAAAAGTGGACATGGCATTGAGGCCCTGGAAAGTGGACATGAGATTTCAAAGGCAAAAAGGCATAATGGCACTCATGGGTATGGAAAATTTTCTTACGGACGTCTCCATATATCATACTAAAATGGTGGTATCTTGAACACAAGTCTTGTTCAGTTAAGAACTTGGCTCCATAAACCTCATCCAAAAGATCATCAATGATAGGAATAGGAAATTTATACTTCATAGTCAACTTATTGAGATCCCAAAAATATGGATTCATGCTCCAAGTGCCCTCCTTTCTTAATATCATAACCATTGGTGAGGAATAAGGGCTAGTACTAGGACAAATTATGCATACCTCCAATAGCTCTCGAATGATCTTGTCTATTTCATTATCTTATGCAAAATGGTATTGATAGGGGAATACATTGAGGGGTTGGCTATCTTAAATTAGTGGAATACCATGGTCATGCTCCCAATGTGCCAGTGGAAAATCCTTGGTTGTGTCAAAATCTTATTAATCATTAGGGACGACCAACTATGAGTCAAGTTGAATGTCTTGTGCTGGCATGTCCATGACTTGGATGGTATAGAATTGTGCAATAATACCTAAGTGTCCTTTCTTCAATAAATTCTCCATATGGTGGGAGTTGATCATTTCCAAATAAATTGAATTGAGCCATTTGATATTATACTTGTGCACTTCCTTAATGAACCTTATATAGATATCCTTGAAATCCATAGTTACCAATCCCAAAGGTCTTAGTCATTCTACCCACAGAACTACACCACGACCACCCTTTCAATAAAAAATCATGTGGGTTTTGAGATGATAACCACCTATTTGGAGTTTCACACTTTCACAATGACCCCAGGTTTCATCATACCACCATTTACTATCATAATTGGGAAATTTGATATAGGTTAGACATAGAAATGGGTTTGTTATACCCCTCGCCTATGAATAAAAATGTGGGTGTTTCCAATATCAATAAATACAATTACATTGCGATGCTTAATGTAGCCTATAAGTTTTAATGTTTGGGGTGTTGAGAAACTTTTTAAGGAATGGAGTGACATTTGAGTTTCCTCCCCAAGAGCTTGCACGATGTTGTCATTTTCCATGGGTAGAACAATATCGTCCACTTCTAGTTTTTGAGTGCCTTAATTGTTATGTCTTTGAAGTAAACATGTGGCGATACATCTATTTGGAATACTTTTTGTTATTTGCATGTATTCCCTCTAAAATATTTTTCATCGCATTTATAACAAATTCCAAGGCGTTGAGGTTCTATCGTCACTTCTACAGACAAATTTTGGATTCTTAGTGGTGGTGTGTTGGAGGTACTAGGAGTAGGAGCCATGGGAGACATAGTCTAAGTAGGAAAGGAAGGTCTTTTGGTTTGAGCTTTTATCACCATATTGATTTCTCTAGCTCCATCACAAGATTCCAACCATATTTTGGGGTGTTGCATGATGACATGTGCTTGACTTGCCTCTTTCAAGCCACTAATGAAACATTCCCAAAAATCAGATTTTGAGAGGCCATTTGTGCGGATTGCCAATTCTTTAAAGGTTGCAATGTAGTCCATAATTATGCTACTCTAACATAATTTGGTCAACCTTCCCAAATAGTGAGTATCACGTTCAAAACAATCATGGAGAACCTTAACAAAACGGATTCAAGGGACACAACAACAATAAATTTTCTAGTATCATTGCCACCATTGTCAACATTTTGGTTTAAACATAAGCCCCCAATTTTTAACTTTTGGAGATCATCTTTAATTCCATGGAGATAAAAATAATGTTCCATTTGGGAAACCCAACCCAAGATATCTAAGCCATCAAATTTGTGCATGTCAACCTTTGGGAAACAATGTCATAATTTGTTATCCTAAAAGGATGGAGGCTAGCTTTCTAGAAAGAGAGAATGAGTGCTATGTTTTTCATTTACAAATGCTTCAGTGGTTGGATTCTCTTTTTTTGGATGTTATTAACCCTTAAACTTAAAACAACAAGAATATATACATATATTTATGATGCGAGAAACCATAAATTATAGTGCAAAATAGCCAAACAAAAGATAATAGAAAAAATAGATGTCATAGAATAAACCCTTGTATTATGATAATCGATCAAAAAGAAATGTTCAATTTCCTCTATAGGTTGGATGACCTTTCATTTCAGTCAAGTTCCAAATACAACAATACTCGACAAAACAATCCATAACCTCCTAGCCCTTTAAATAGGCTTCTTATTGTTAGCTAGAATATTTCACCTTCTGCGGATAGTAAGGTGTTCCACTGGTCTGAACCGGGTTTAGATCCAGAACAAATGAAGGACAAAGGTTGAAGACCCTCCCTGGGTGCCGTAGATTCCTGGAATGTGATGCTTCGATAGTAACCCTGTGTACCTGCAATCATCTTAAACATGCAAACACATCAAAGCTGCCAGAATATAATCTACTGATCCATGTTAGTGACTAAGGAATCTAACAACATACATGTGAAATCAAACAACAACAATAATGTGGGACGGAAATAAACTTGCATTAAGATAAAAATGGAGAATTTTACAACCAAGCCTTAGTGTTGACATGCATCTCCATGAAATCAAGCACTCTCATCCCCATAAGCTCTGACTCTAGCTCTTTATGCACTCCAATGGTTTGGGCCAAGTGATCAATCCAACAGCATAACAATACCTTAAGAGTTCTCCCCTCAACCATGGATATGAGCTTGTATTTATAAGGCTCAATGGATAGGGATGGTTGAGCGATTAGTGGATGAGGTGGCCTTTAAGATCCTAGGATGAGGGATCTCGAGCTCAACTGACCCACAATGATAGGTATAAGGGAGTACATGAGGCTTATCATCTAGAAGCCTTGAGAAACTTCTCTTTTTCCCTTTTTACCTAGGGTACCGCGTTTCTCCTTCAATGACAGAGTGGTCCTGGTAAAAAATGCTTATGGACTAAGGGCCATAAGCAGTGGCACCGCTTGTGGACAACAAGGGATAGGCAGTGCGAACAAGGTACCGCTCCTGGACAAAGGGGCAAGCGCAGTGCTGGGAATTTTCATGGAAGATTGACAATTAGCATGAGTTTCTAATCCAAGAGCTGGGATTCAGGGCAAGTAGGTATGTCAAAAGTCTTATCAAGTGAGCTACGATAAATGAGAGCTTTGAGAGAACAAGTCGTCGCCATGAGATGAAAATGTCAGCTCGATAGAAGCATATTGTCAACTAGGCATCTGTAGTACATCAGTATGTTGACTCATAAACACAAGTAACCAAACTCATGGTTGCAGACCAATACAAGACAGATCCATGAGAGGAATAAATAAGCATGGCTACTAGAATACAGCGTAGATCCATGTGATAGAGGACTCAAACTTGGACATAGCTACCAGACATACAATGTAGATCTATGTCATATAGAAGCAAATTTGAGCATAGCCACGACCATACAAATGTGGATCCATGCTAGATATACAAAACTCCATCACAACCTAGGGAAAAGCAATGAGTGCTTTAAACAAACACCCAGGGTCTTCATCTCGTCTTCCACAAAGTACGATTCTATCCATGTGATTACAATGATCTAAAGTCGAACATGGTAGAAACCACTTGATTACCGGCCAATGATGTGAACCGTTAACAAGTGCGAGAGAGGTCACCATTAATGTCAATAATTCCCAAGGTACCCTAGTACAATATACTGAGTGTGAATAGATGTCCTGATGTTGAACACCCAGTCAATTCTATCAATCAAAGGTCAATGATGTGAACCTATGTCGAGAGCGAGAGAATCTGTCATTAAGGCATACAGATCTCAAGGTACTGTATATTGTTTCTAAGACTATTTCTCAGATGATGAGCTGATGTTGATGGGAAAAGTCTCATCGAAGGAGGTCCATGATGAGTCCCACATCGACGACACAAAACTCAGAACATAGTTCTGGAATTATGTGAATGTAGTAACCATATGGATAACTCAAAGATACTGACACAAAGACTATGTAGACTGCAGAGGTAAAACTTCTTCAAATCTCCTTTGAACATTGGGTGGCATGACAAAAAGACCTGGCAGCATTACTGAACGGGACAAACACACAATGTGACAGTGGACAATGCATTTTTTTGAAAGACTCAAAGGAGTGACATGACTCATGAAAGTGGATCGTTGCGGAGATCAGCTGAATACCCAATTGACTGACATGATATGCAGACAAGTGCCATGTTCAAAGGTAATGACAAACAACTACCATTATTTGCAAAATGATTCCCTTCCCATTCCCCCCATCATGGTTTATGAGTGCCTCTTTTCGTTTTTACGAGTTCAAAGAGGGTAAAAAACACTCGATATAGCTTATCGAAAGACAAGTCCAGACTCATATGTTTTACAAACCTAAGAGAGGAGGGGTTCATTTCCAAAATGGATCTCTCAATGTTTAATTTAACGAGTCCAATCAATGAAAACTCGGTATCGTTCATGTTTAGAGAGTCTGAACGATTATGGAAGAAGACTCGGAAGGGGT
The DNA here is from genome assembly GCA_001517045.1 of Pseudotsuga menziesii. NCBI lineage: Eukaryota > Viridiplantae > Streptophyta > Pinopsida > Pinales > Pinaceae > Pseudotsuga > Pseudotsuga menziesii. The sequence continues at coordinate 307,601 of LPNX010979536.1, read as the reverse complement.
CCTTTTTCATATGATTTAGTCTCTAAGGCTCGAAAAAGTGTAAAATCATACCTTAGAGAACTCTTCTAGTCATGATCGGCTGGACTGTTCCTTTTTCGTAAATAGTCCTATCCAAACCGAAAAAGAGATAACCTACCGTTGGACGGACGACTCTTCAAATGCTTTAACGAGTGTGAAGAAGACAAGATCGCTCGACAATCTTTTCGTATTTAGGGAGCCTAAAAAGAGGTTAAAGAGGACTCCATTAACCTTTTTCATGTTTGAATCCAGAGCACAAAAAAGTAATAAACTAAGCTCAAACCACTTTTCATGTTTTAACCAGAGCACGAAAAAGGAAAAGTAAGCTCAACACCATCTTACTGTTTTTAACGAGCTCAAAGATCAGTTGAAAGAATGCTCAAAGATTGGTTTCATTTTTACGCAAGATCAAAACAAATGGGTAAACTATGCTTGAAAAATCCCATTAACATGATATACAGAGGTTGGAATCTTTCCCCCAGCATGATTGCTACTGAAGCTTACCCCTAACATGGTTGCTAAGGGCTCGACATGCCCCCCAAGTTTCGTTTAGTTTGACGATCCTTCTTCCATACCCAACCTAAAAAACCTGGTTACTAATGTGAAAATGTTCATTAGGGGGGTAGGAAGAAAGAGAATTGGGCAGGTGAAAAGAAGGTTCAAGTTATAACACTAAAGTGAAGACTCGAATCAAGGGAAGGGGATTTGTTTCATTTTTACACAAGCTTGAAACAGAAGGTAACTATTCTTGGAACATGATTTCATTTGTATGCAAGCTTGAAACCAAAAGGTAAACTATGCTTAAGGAAACCTACTTCATTTTTTAACGAGCTTGAAATAGAAAATGAACTATGCTTAGGAATGATTTCATTTTTATGCAAGCTTGAAACCAAAAGGTAAACTATGTTTGAGGAGATCTATTTCATTTTTTAACGAGCTTGACATAGAATGGGAACTTTGCTCAAGAATGATTTCATTTTTATGCAAGCTTGAAACCAAAAGGTAAACTATGCTTGAGGAGATCCATTTCATTTTTTAACAAGCTTGACATAGAATGGGAACTTTGATCGCAACATGATTTCATTTTTATGCAAGCTTGAAACCAAAAGGGTGAACTATGCTCTAGAACCTACTCCTACCGAACATGATATCCAGAGGTTGGTAGGTTTCCCCCATTACATAAAATCTAGCGGCTTAGCTCCATTATGATGTCCATAGACTAGAGCCATGCCCCCCCATTTTACCTATGATGGGAAGAAGCTAACTAGAAGAAGGGAAAGGAACCACAAGAACATGCGGCACATTCAGGACAGTCTGATTACTAGGAGTAATACGATGGTTAGGTGTAACAAACGAAATCTGATCAATGGTCACCATCTTCCCATCATGGGGAAAATGCATAACTCTAAAGAGTTTGGACACAACAGCCTTCATGGCATAAACATAATCACGTCCAAGGAGCAGATTGAAATCTAAAGGACCTTGGACCACCATAACATCAATGCAGATAGTTTTCCCTCCTAATGTAATAGGTAAATGAGGAAGGATCCCTAAAGGTGCAGTAGGTCTGTGATTAAAATCCAATATCTGATCGGTGGCTGGCACAAGCTGAGTTGAACCTAAATCTTGCCAAGCAGTTGAGGATATAATACTAACAGAAGCCCCTTTGTCAACAATAGTGCGAAGTATCTGCCTAGCAGTAACATTCACAACTATCTGGAAAGGAACACTCGAATGAAGATGAGACTCTGTTAGGTTACTCCAGTCAAAGGAAATAGCCTCACTACTTTGAAAGGGTTCTGTGGAAACAAAAAAAAAATTCCTCTTGTCGAGAACAATCAGAACGAAGCATAAAAACTTCGGTACGTTTTGGTTCATTCTTTATTGGAAGAGAAGAACAAGACGAAGATTTGTTCAAAGAGACTACTTCAATCTTAACACTCTCTGATGAAAGAGTGGTATCGGGTGGAGATGACATCGACTCGACCACTTCACTCTCGGAAGGAAGAGTGGGATCAATTATAGATGAAAATGAATTAATCGCTTGGTCAACCAGCGGGGAATCGAGGGATAACTTACTATCACTTGTTGGAATCACATGTTGATGATCAGTAATATTTTCCAACCAATGTGAATATTCATCCATGCTTGGACAAATAAAAGTACGATGCATAGCCTTGCATATCAAATAAGGATACAACACTTTACCCTTACGACCTTTTACCAATGGGTCACTGGTTGAGGGACTATCGTCAACATGATGATCAAAGGTTGATGACACAGACGATTTGTACCTTTTAGACCACTCTTCTTGTACACGGGAGAGACCGAGACACTCCTTAAGAAGGTGGTCCCCCTTGCAAAGCTTACAAGGGAACTTGGGTTTTCCGAGTGTTCTCTTAGAACAAGAACCATCAAGAGCAGATGGTTGCTGCTTTTTCTCTTTCTTATCCTTCTTCTTTTTATCCTTCCCTTTCTTCTTCTTCTTACCCACATGACTACTAATCATAGAGCTTTGGTCAAGCGAAGAAGGAGCAGGATTAGGTTGAGGTCGATCCTCTCCTGGAGGAGAGGTGACATTTGAGACATTAGGTGTAACAGGAATTACCAGATTAAACAGCCAGACCGATAATCCTATAGTTAATCCAGGAAGATTTAGAGTGGAAATAAATGGAGGACCAATACCTTCACTTGGAGGGAATACAAAAGGTACACCTTGGAAAGGGATCTCTTGATTGATAGTCCTAGATGAGGATGCCATCTCTAAACTCTCTAATAACCCCCTAACTACCACGTACAAGCAAGTACTACTCAAACTAAAAGCAACAAGCAAACATGTGAAAGGAGTGGATAAGAGTCAGGAATCTCACAAGATTATCAAGACTTTGCAATCTTCGCCCGTAAAGACAAGATGGCCAAAAGGATAACTCAGATGGTTTGAGGATTCCTAAAGGGGTCTCCCGATATACGCTAGGTACGTGGGAGATCTAATCGGTAGTAGTGATGTCTAATGCATAACCGTTCACAAGGGGCCTTCCTATATACAATTGAGTACGTGAAGTACCTTTCTATATACCTCAAGGGTACGTGAAAGGTCGTTCGATATACCGATGGTACGTGGAAGAACCGCACGAGTCCCGGGATGTAATGCGGACAAGTAACGACAGCTCCTATGCTTAACGACGCCCGAACATGTCTCTAACTTATCACTCAAATTGCTAAAAGTTTTAACCTAGTACTATCGTTAATTTTATCTTGTGCGTTTAGGTGGAACCATGGAGTGAAAACTTGAATTAAAAGAAGATGCACACTGATATATATGATAATGCAAGTTTTCCTCTTCAATGAAATTCTACCTAAGATAGGGAGAGAGATTTACTTTTCTTCCCAAGAATGCACACCCAAATGCAAATGCAATTCTATCTTTTCAAACGAAAAGTGAAATATCAATGCACCCCAACAAATCTTCAAAGCAAATAAAAAAGAGAACTAGAGAACATTTAACATAAATAAACCAAAAATGTTTCCTATCTTTGCATGCTTGAAAAATATGCATAAAAACTTGATGGAAAGATGATTTCACTAACGTTTCCAAACAAAACTAACTCGAATGCACGCAAAGCTGAAAACAGATATTTCTTCTTAATGAAAGTAAGATCTAGAATTTCAAACAATCATGCACAAAACAAGAAGAAAATCGTTCAACAAACTTACGAATAAAGCAAGAGAGAGAGAGAGAAAACTAAAACTTCTCTTTGAAACAAACAAGGAAACGAAGAACCAATCTTTCCTACCAAGCACTAAAAAAATCAACATGCAAAAGGAAACAAGGATCACCCCAAGCAAAGAAAGACTCAAGACAACATGGATCACTCACGCATTCCAAGTCCAAAACAAACCAAAGCCTACACATGAAAATGAAATGTATCTTTCCTATTCCAATGAATAATATCTACAGAAAAGAGCAAGAGGTTTCAAGAAAAGAAAATAATGCAAAATATAATGCAAGAAACATAAACTCTTTTTGAATGCAGAAAAAATACAACAATCAAAGCAACTGCAGGATATATAATTCATGGCCCCTCAAGTGTATTTTTTTATTTTAAATACACTTCATGTTCATCAAAAAGTAAGCCAAAAACACACAAAAATCAAAATAAAAAGTCTATAATAGGCCCTATCTGGCACCGCGCAGATGAAGCTGCTGACAGGCAGTTTTGAGGCAGAACTGCTCCTTGCTCACTGGATTTAGGCGGTGGCACCACTTATGGCTAACTTGACTCATGCGGTGGCACCACTTCTTGCCAACAGAACATGTGCAGTTCCATGAATAGATCCAAAACACAAGGAGAACAAAATATCAAGTCAGAAAAAGACCAGATCAAGGTAAAAACTGATAGATCAAGAATAAAAGAGAGCATAAAAGGTCGAAATAATTTAGATCTAGACAGATCTGGAAGTTTCAAACCAAAATCCACTGAGTCAAATAGCAGATCTGACTAAAGAGAGTTGGAGAAGGAACCTGGATTCGGACAAGAGTTGAAGAACTGAGGAAGATCAGAACAACTGATACATATATCTAATCCCCAGGGGAGTCACCAGATTTGTTAGCTGGAATATTTCACCTTCTGCGGACAGTAAGGTGTTCCATTGGTCTGAATGGTTCAGATCCAGAACAAATGAAGGACAGAGGTTGAAGACCCTCCCTGGACGTCGTAGATACCTGGAATGTGATGCTTCGATAGTAACCCTGTGTACCTGCTATCAGCTTAAACACGCAAACACATCAAAGCTGCCAGAATATAATCTACTGATCCATGTTAGTGACTAAGGAATCTAACAAAATACATGTGAAATCAAACAACAACAATAATGTGGGATGGAAATCAACTTGCATTAAGATAAAAATGGAGAAGTTTACAACCAAGCCTTAGTGTTGACATGCATCTCCATGAAACCAAGCACTCTCATCCCCATAAGCTCTGACTCTAGCTCTCTATGCTCTCCAATGTTTTGGGCTAAGTGATCAATCCAATAGCATAACAATACCTTAAGAGTTCTCCCCTCAACCATGGATATGAGCTTGTATTTATAAGGCTCAATGGATAGGGATGGTTGAGAGATTAGTGGATGAGGTGGCCTCTAAGATCCTAGGATTAGGGATCTCAAGCTCAACTGACCCACAATGATAGGGATAAGGGAGGACATGAGGCTTATCATATAGAAGCCTCAAGAAACTTATATGTTTCTCTTTTTACCCAAGGTACCGCGTTTCTCCTTCAATGACAGAGCGGTTCTGCTAAAAATGCTTATGGACTAAGGGCCATAAGCGGTGGCACCACTTGTGGACAATAAGGGATAGGCGGTGTGAACAAGGTACCGCTCCTGGACAAAGGGGCAAGCACAGTGCTGGGAATTTTCATGGAAGATTGACAATTAGCATGAGTTTCCAACCCAAGAGCTGGTATTCAGGGCAAGTAGGTATGTCAAAAGTCTTATCACATGATGGTGACAGGTTTTTGGTATAACACTTATAACCAAAACCCTAACTACTTATGGCCCCATAATTAATAGGTATTGACTACTTATTGAGACTTAAGTAACAAAGAGACCATATTTTCACTAATTAATTCTTCGCTACTATATAATTGACCTTACTCAAGGGATGTGAACGTTAACATTAGTTGACTAACTCCTATGTAACCTAAATTAGTGGTGTTAAGGTAGGACGCTAACATTTGGCCTTAAAGAATTTTTGTCTTTACATTTGGCCTTTTGAATCATCTTATTAAACAAAGGAGAAGGGACCACCGATGATGGAGCAAACTTGGTTGTGGCTTTGGATAACCTAGTTTACTTGCAAAACAAACTAAAAATGAAATATATGGAAATGAATGTTCATTGATACTCGCATAGACTCCTCCCTCCTACCTTCATATGTCATGACCTTTTATTTTGTACAAGGGGAATTGACAACTGGGGCGAGGCTCATACATACGTGACACAGGGTTGATTCTCATCCACTACCACTATACCTCTAAGTGCACCCACACAATGTGCAAGCATGGGACACAAGATAATTGAGTCTTTATCATATAACCTCTTTACAATATGTCATATAATTTCACTTCTTTGTTAGTTATTTTACACCCCTACGAGATACACCACCCAATATTTAATACACCTTGCAATATGATTTAAATATAGGTCATCATTAAATTCTTTTGCATTTTCAATACTTTCAACCAATTTTCCTATAAACTAAATATTGATTAAGGGATCCCTACTTTGTTTTCCTTGTAGTCAAGAAGCCCGTCCCTAAGGTTTATGACCTTGTCTTACTAGAAACATGTCTTTTGATACTTTTGAATACCTTAAAAAAATTACCAATGCAATGATAACATATTCCTATTTTTTTATTATATATAAGTGTTACATTTCAAAGTATATTATTGGTTTGAGATATGATATTTCTACTATCTTTTCTCATCTATGTTTCTCATTAGAAGAATTTTTGGATTGTGTGCTTAAGAAATGGAATTTCCTTTATTTATATGTTTACATAGGGCTCAATGGTGAGTGGGTTGCATGTTTGGATATTTATTGTCTTCTTTGTTGGCACAACCCACCCAAAAAATCCTTTTCGACAGGGGTTCCCACTCTGTCAACACCCAACCTGTGCGATCTCCCTGAGCATCGACCCAAAAAAGTTTTACCCTGCCCAGCAACACCCATGGAGCGGATGAAGTCTCACCCGATATGTTCGAGGGAGATTTGTCATAACCAAGTTTCCGTAGTAAGGAGGAGGATTAGGGAAGCAATAGCTCATCAGCTTAACTATCATATCTAACATAATCATTCATCAAATATCGCATCATTCATAACGAATTAAAGTTGGATTAGCAATTCGCTATAAGAAGGCGTGAGATGCGAGATGAAGGAATCATTGTGTTCAGTCGAGCTGAGCAAAGTGTAGAGCTAAGTGAGTTGGAAGAATTGTGAGCAGAAACTAGGGTGTGTTATTGGGGCGTGTTAGCTCGCTTAGTGAGGTTTATTAGTGTAGCATACTGAGCAAACTCGACACTGTGGATGAGCAGGAGTCGTATGTCCGTCCAACTACCATAGTGGAAGAAGTCATGAGTATGTCAGTCGAATCCTCTTTGATCCCATTGGGAAAGTGAAAGGCTCAAAATTTCGGATCAACGCCGCCACAAAAGAGGCAGACACACACCTCCACTAAGGCGCAAGGGGAGGGAACTGCACAGACGGGACCATCCAGTTCAGGAGTTGTGGAGTCTGCGACGCCTAGGGGCATGTCCATCAATGATATCCCCAGATATGTCGCTCCCACGCAACATGGTGCAAAGCCTCGACGGTTAACCAAAAATTAGAAGTATCAGCCGAAAGCACCGCCACTGTCGGAAGGGATGATGTACACCGTTGACATTATCCCCTCCTTGATCAAGATGAATTATGAGGAACACGACTTTTTGCTATTGAAGGACATAGCAGATGAGCCCTATGATTCCTTTCCATCAGTTCCAGGCGCACCCATCGACCGTATTCCGCACTCATGGGCACAAGGATTGAGAAAATATGGGTTGTTGGGGCTTATCTACATGCCCCATTTCAAAAGGCTGAATGAAGTGCATGCATGCGTCAAACATATTTTGGCATTTTTTCATGGTGGGACATTGTGGTTGGATATACCAATCACAGTTACAGTGGACCTGATTTCGAATTTCACGGGGTTGCCAAAGGCTGGGACAAACCCCACCTAATATATCAGAGGAAGAGACAATTACAAGAAGCTTGCTCAGCAACTGAAGGAGAGATACGGATTACAGTGGGATGGCCAAGCATATCGCATCAACAGCATCAATGAGCAAGCAGTGCGTATCGGAGCACATATCTTAACTAGTAAAATTGTCTGGAAGAATCGCCCAGTTCAATGCAATTCAGGGATGATTGCTTATGCGCAGCAGTGTGTTGAGGGAGTCCAAATGAATTGGTCCCTCTTCTTGTTGAATCAACTAACGGAGGATGCAGTCACAACTCAGGTCGGGGAGCTGCCTTTCTCTTATAGCTAGTTGTCGATCCTAATTTCTTTGGTGGCTTGGATGGAGCCAGAAGACTACCAGCCTATGTCTGTTCAAGCGATCAAGGTGTGCAAACGCGCACTATACCAAAATTTATGGTGGGTATAGGAGCACAGTCGGCAAATTGATTGTGTGATCCACTTTTGGATATACTGGGAAGTGCTACAAGCCGCAGTGGTTAAAATTTGATGCTTATCGGATGCAGCAACAGTAAAATATCAGAGGATCATGTGGTTCACCAATGGGCCCCATTCAATTCATATCCAACTGCGACGAGACCCTGATAGGAAATGGCTACCAATAGCCTGTAAATTAACCAATGATGAAGTGGAAGCAATGGTTCAGGACTGGCCTGCCGAATGGCGTGAACTAGTTAGTATCGAAGAAATATTGACGGGACCACCAGCAGATGCCCTTGCAGAGACTGTGCGAGAAGATCAAAGTATTCATGACTCTAATGGAGATTTGTCGACCAACACCGATCCAAAATCCCAACACATACTGGAGGAGAGAAAAACAAAATGACGCATGGAGTTCGATGCGGGCAGTAGCACCAAATCAGCGTTGGAGGCCCAATCGCAGCGACTCATTAAGGTTGTCACGGATTCATCTGACGCAGTTGCAGAAGCAATGCGCCAGTCCAACCATGAAGGATTTTCCACAGTAAGAGCTAAGTTAAATTTTATTTATGACGCCATTATGAAGACAACACCAGAGAGTGCCACTGTGCAAGCCTCCCGTTGATTAGCACTAAGCCGCGGTCCAGGAATGTTCAGGTTCCCCCGATTGCAATCAACGCAGGAAAGGAGGATGTGAACTCCTCCTTGCAGCAGCTGCAGGGTGTTACAGTGGATATCAATAAGTTATTGACCAAAACCCTAGTACGCATGCATCGGGTCTCTAACCAGGTGTTGGTTGATAGGTAGAAAGAGCTCAGTGACGGGTACTTGCAGTTGTACATGGAAGCTACAAAGTTAAAGACAGAGGTTGAGGATTTGCACCAGGTAAAGGAGCAGCTAGCAGCAGACAAAGTGCAAGAGGTTGCAGCATTGAAGACGACATAGTATGGGTTGAAGAGGAAATCTGCTGAAGAGATTATCGACCTGAAAAAGCAGACCGACCGCCTGATTGTCAAGAATGTGTAGTCGGTTGCAAGTAGTGGCGAGGTAGAAGTGGTTGTTGATGAGGTAGGTCAACCCATCTATGAAAACATGGTGGAACTTGATGTAGTCACCAAAAATAAGAAATTGGGAGATGTCATCGTCCAGCTCCAGCTGTCCAACAATCTGCTCAATGCTATGGTCTACCCAGAAATGCCACCAGAGCACGTTGTGGAGCGGAAGAATGCCATAGAAGCGATCGTGGCACAATTTGGAGCAATGGAGCAGGAAGCAAAGACTCAATCACAAAGGCAACGACATAATTTTGGGGAAGTGTAATCCAAGATAAACAATTAGACCAACTAACTAAGCAAGCATGGGAAGCCGAAGGTCAATTGACGACGTTGAAGATGGCATTAAGAACAGTTCCACCCATGATTTAGATTACGTGGTCCATTGAGTTGATAGAACTACAACAAAGAGCAGCAAAGGCACAAGAACAGCAACGCAAGCGTAGCGCCCAGCTGAATAAGTTCCAAGAGATTGGAGCGCAGCTGGCTATCAAAGCATTCGCTGCGCTACAAGCTGTGCAAGACGGAAAGAAGATGGTGGATACCAAGTTGGTGGAGCACCCTATGAAGCAGGACCTACTTGGTTGTCAAGATGAAGCTGAAAACGTTCAAGCACAGGTCGAGGAGATCTCGCAGCAGTGTGAGGACTTCAAGATGAAGACGATGGAGTACACACTATCCAACTTGCATGGCTCGAGGACGAGCCACAAAACTATGTTGGGGACCTGTTGGCAGGGGTTTTGGGGTAAATTATTTGAGCAGCACCGCAGAGGCTACGCAAGGTCACGCGACACCGTGCAAGGAAAAGATAGCGCGATAGGCAGAAAACAAACCGTTTTTGAATATTTTATGCATCTTTTTGTATCGATTAACCACATTTTGTGGATATAGGTCATCAGTGGTTAAATCAGTTAGGATTTAGTTAGAAGTGGACCATGAATGTAATGGCGCAAGCCTATATATAGAATTATAATTGCAAATTAAATTAACAAGTGGTACAGGAGAGCAAGTAGACACAGATTGAATCTTGTGTTATCTGAATGTGATCTTATTGGTCGATCTTTCTCTCACTATGGAGAAAGACAACTGTTGTTTTGGATATGTTGCACATAAGTAATATGATACGACGGATGTTTCTGTGAATCACTATTGTCTCTTGTCTCTTTCTGTTTTTATGTATTGTGATGTCAATGACGAATGTCTGATGATTTTGTATTGTGAATGAATAATGTGATGCTACTGTGATGAATAAATGAATGATGCAATCTGTTTAGATCTGTGGTTGTATTGGTAGATAAGTTATGAATGATGTGATATCTAATGAATGGTTCTGTTAGATATGATAGTTAAGTTGATGAACTTGTTTCCCTAATCCTCCTCCTTACTACGAAAAATTGTTTTTGACATCTCTCCCTCGAACATCTCGAATGAAACTTCATCTGCTCCGTGGGTGTTGCTGGGTAAGGTAAAAGTTGTGTGGGCTGGTGCTCAGGGAGATCGTTCAAGTTGGGTGTCGATAGAGTGGGAACCCCTATCACCAAGGCTTTGTTGGGTGGGTTGTGCCAACATTCTTCCTTTCTTTATATGTTTGCGTAGGGCACAATGGTGAGTGGGAACAACACAAAAAACAATAAAGCATAAAACATTGACCAATAGCGTACATCTAAATCATTTTCGGTCCATCAAGGACCCCAATGAGACACTGAAAATAGACAAAATAAAGAAACTACCTATAAGTATTATGATATGTAAACCAGAATAATTAAAAGGCAAAAAACAAATATAAATGGTTCAAATGAGAGCCATTGAAATCGTCCCTGCGTTGCTTGCCTTCTATGGTTTGTTATGGGAAGCTTTTCATAACAATTATTAGCCAGCAAAATCCAAAACTGTAGATAAAGTAAAATTGTAAAGAAACAATCAATCCCAGTTGAAAAAGGTGATCCATTGGGAAATCCAGCGCCAAAATGAGCCTTCCACTCATATTTTATAGTCTGGTATGCAGCAACAATATTGATTTTAAAACTATGTAACATGACACAATTCTTAATCCTGATCCAAAACAAGGGGCTTGAAGAAGGGATCGATCAAAAGGAATCCATTGTAACAATCAATCCTAATCAGTATATCCTTATCCTGTCATGTGCTTGAATTGTTTGTTTAATTATATGATTGTAATATATATGTCCTTCTTGAATTCTAAGTGCATCCTTGGACAAGGAAACGACCTCTTGATTGTATTCCTTATAAATGTGTGTGAATGATATCCCCAGCATGAGGCATATTAATACCTTTATCTTATCTTATCCATCCATGGAACCAGTTGAATCACATAAATATTATGTTTATTATCATCCCATTTAATGATAGTTTTTGAGTCCCATGCTAACGATTGGATCATAATCCCTTTAGAATTAGAAAAATAAAGTAATTCCAAGAGCGCTATTAATTCATATCTAGGATTGGTACCCCTTCCACAATTCATCACCAATATATAACATTCTCTTTCATTAATCCATATGATATCCCAAGCACCCCCAAGATAGAAATTCATCTGGGATGCTCCATCAAAGTAGCCTCTCACACAATTATATGGAAAAAACAGAGAGGAGTGATTTGTCTTAATCTGATTAGGCCCTGGATTGGTAATTCCTTACAATCTGAACATATCTTATGACATATAACTTGAACAGGTATGTGGCGTTCTTTGAAGATAGCCATGTTCCTAGGTTTCCATATATGCCACTAGCATACAATAACCAGTATATATGCTCTATTATTTTTCTCCTTCCATCTATGCTAGCACGTATTTAAATATGCACCTCTCCAATGTCCTATGAACACCAATAACTTACTAATCCTCCTTCAAATCTCTCTCATGTAGGAACAATGAATAAGAAAGTGTTCATTAGTATATGACTCAATCCAGCGTAGACTACACATCCCAAGACCGGTAAATCCTCTTTTAATCAGATTCTTTCATGTGAGGATATTTTTGTTCAAATCCAACCAAAAGAAAACTTTAGTTTTTAAAGGAGCATGAATGCTCCAAATCTCTTTGTACCACCATTTGTGTTTATAGGTGTAATCATCACATAATTCATGTGTGCATATTTAGCATTGATCTTTCCAAATTTATCATTCCACGACCATACCAGTCGATCCTCCTAATCATAAAGATATACCCCATTCCTTTTGAGAGCTAGAGTGTAATCCTCCCACTCCGCTCTATATTCAATCTGTAAACCTAATTAATCAAATTCGAGCCACTCTGAGGTAGATAAGGCATTTTCGATCCTCGATGAACTTGGTGCAAAAATTGGATACCCAAAGAGTGTAGTGAATCTATGAGCCCGTCTAATAGCTTGAAAGTGTGGGCACCACCAATAATTGGATCCATACCCAATCTAGTGTTTTCACCATTACCGAGAACACATGCTAGCCACTGTCCTAATATACGAAAAGCATAGATAAGGAATGACCATATGTTCGAAGCCCTTTTTGTCTTTTTTACATCAGTTCTAATCCATTGAGTCACGGTGATCTCTCTAAAGTACTTTTCCATTATAACTTGGTGGCATTATTTGTCTTCAAATAGTGCCCTCCATAGGATCTTGGTTTCCAAATCCTTTGCAAACATATAGATATTCATGATACCTCATCCCACAGCTTCATGTATCTGATGGTTCTCCAGGAACCCTAATTGTTCACTAGATATTAATAAGACTGGTTTGATTCTCTTAGCAATCATTTTTGCTATCACTTTGTATATCAAATTGCATAGGAATATTGGTGTAAAATCACTGAAAGATATAGGTTTTGAACTTTTGGGAATAAGTTCTATATATGTCGAATTTAGATCATCGTATACTCTCCCTGACCGCCTGGATTCCTCAACAACATCAAGAATATACACCCCTATAATATCAAAAAACTCCAGGAATAGTTCCACCATCCAGCCATCTGGGACCGGACTCTTATACTTAGAGAATCCTTTTAAGACTTATTCAGCCTGTTCTATGGTAATAGGGTTCTTGACAATAGAAGACTCTTGATTACCAAAGAAACGAGGAAATTTTTAAACAATATGCATCTCATCTATAATGGAAGTCTCCCCGAGATCTAAGAATAGAGTATGAAAATGACAAATGACCTCGGTCTTAATATTCTCACTATCATGTATGATGGATCCATTAGCTCTCTTAATATCCCAAATGGTGTGTTGGGCCCGTCTATAGAAAATAGTTTTAAATAAGGACAACAAGTTGTCCATTGTCCTTATTTAAAATTACTTGATATTACTTGTTATTGTCGTTGAAAGTAGAAGGTCACTCAAGTACCTATTGCGTTAAAGGTAGTATATTTATTTCTCGTAATTATTTTAGTCATAGTTTGCATACCATTCACTTCATTAAGGAGATTGATTGTTTTTACAAACAAACAACTTACTTGAATATCAAAGGTTGTATGTATATTTAGAATGAAAAATGTACCAAAAAACAACTCTTGAAAGAAAAAAATGCTTCTAAATCATTAAAATGATGAACTCATATGTGGAAAATGAAAATCTTTAGATATTTGTACATCTTGAGCATCACAAAGAATGCTTCTCACGCACTTTTTGTACACAAAACCATGAGGGTTTGAAAGAAACGATGTGGCAGTGACCATGAGGGAGCATAGGTGTTTGTTGGGAATTTTAGTGAGAATTCCATTCATAGCTTATATAATGATATTTATAACGTGTAGACATTTTTTGTAAAACTACTTTATGATGTTTACATTTTCGTCATGTATTGATACTGAAAAGAATTGTTTCTTACAAGAAGACCCAATGTAAATAATATAAATATCCCATGAATGAAATATAATGTAAAATGATAAAATATATAAGATGTGTTGTTTTACAATTACATTGGTAGAGCTTTATATAAGCCTTATCGTGCATTTTCAAATGAAATGGTACATCTCTTTACTTTTTTTCTAATTAATTAATTAATCATTTCTCTTTATTAGTTATTATTTATTAATATGATATTGATACTTAATGTTTATATATAGTAAATATGTCTTATTATGTTATATAGTTTTTATATAACATTGCCTTCCCCTTAAGAGATGCTTTGTCCTCAAAGCTTAGAGAAGATAAGGCTTCGTCTGATGTCTTGTGTGTAATGACATCTTCTCTATCATTTTGTTAGTAACTGTGACATTTGACAAAACGAAACAATATGAGTTATGGATTTCCAAGAAAAATTGCCGCATCATTTGTGAAGTCATCCATCCGATATCTATCTTTAATGGAGTTGTTTGTTGACAACTTTGTTGGATGGAATTTATCAATTTCTGCTTAGCTTATTCATTTTGTGTTCTTTCTCTTCTGAAATCATATCTCCTATGTTTATGTTCATTTTGACCCTGTCATTGGTCAAAATGATTTTTGTAATTTGGGTGTCGATAAGGGGTTCTTGTTGTTTTTTTTTCTACTGAATTGACTTGCTTTTGAACTGTGGCGGGGCCGAATTTGAATTTGTTTCGTATTCCTCAACTTGGGTTTGTTTTTTGGAGAGTCTGGATGCTTCCTTATGGATTTGAACTAATTTCTTCTCTAATAGATTATTATTATTATGAATCTTCTCGAACCTTTCGTCTTGCAAACGTTTGTCCTATTTTAACTTCTTTATTTGTTCTTCTAGTTCTTGATTAAGATTTCTCAAACGATGGTTTTTTTCCTGTTGTTTTAGTATTCTTCCTTCAAGGTCTTCATTGGAAAGTTCCACCTTCCGACTATTTTTTAGTTTCTTGATTTTCGTAAGTAATGTCTTGTTATGGATTCTTAGTTGAAATAGTTCTTCGGTATTGCTTGCTATTTTTTCATTGATTTTCGCAATTTCTAACTTGTGCTTCTTCTTTTTGTCGTTGTACTTTTGTTGGAGTTCTTCCTTTTGTTGTTGATGTTGGCATATCTTTGATTCTTGACTTTTTAGCCTTCTCTGGATTTGCATCAATTCATCATCTTTGTCCATGATGAGCTTGTTTAAACGTTTTATGTCTTAACCTAAATCGTTATACTTCTATACGGTGATTCTTCGTTATCTTCGAACTTTTTGATTTTGTCTTTAGGGCCTTGGTTGTGATTTTTTAATCGAGATATTTCTTTATTATTAGTTGATAAGAGTTTCTTGATATCTTCATTAGATTTTTCCAGTTGTTTATGTTGATATTTTGAGCGATGATTCTCTTATTCTATCAACTTATGAAGAATGATCTGCTTATTCATCTCAAATTATAGATTTTTATTGTTTTCCTTGTAGTATCCTAATTCGCTTTCCAATTTCTATGATTGCATCTGTGAGTTTCCTTGATTGTCTTTCATAATAAAGAATTTACCACATATTGGATAGGAGCAATTGTCATTCTTAAAAAAAGTCAGATATTGGAATTCCATTTCACAATAAGGACACTTAGTCCAAAATTTGGATTTATATACGGAATCCATAATTTCTTCAACAATTCTACAATTCGTTTTAATGACTTTTCAATAACCTTCGAAACTTCATTTCCGCTCTTTTTAATATATTCTTTCTTTGATTTGGTCTTCTTTCTTTTTTGTATTAAAAAATAATTGTAATGAAAATTATTAAATATTATTATTATTATTGTTTAAAATAATAATAATACTTTTTTTTCTAATGGGAAGTACTTAGAACTTTAAAAATAATAAATATTATTATTAATATAATAATATTGTAAATATGTTTTGTTGAAATGGATTAAGGTAGGTTTTTTTAAATATAATAATTATAATTATAAACAATAATATTATTATAATTTTGGTTTTGGACTGGGATCAGATTAGGGGTTAAATAATAACCAATATAGATCTATCTTGACTATGGCTCTACCAAGCGTCGAGAGGGATCAAGTTCTCTTGAGGTGCAAACCCTTTTTAAGTTACAAAAATGTCTAATAAGTATTCCTACTTGGGAGAGAAATGGCCAACTTGCTTAAGTAATTTCAAAATAGGGTAAATATCAGTAGATCTAGAATTTTAAGTTACAAAAATGTCTAATAAGTATTCCTACTTGGGAGAGAAATGGCCAACTTGCTTAAGTAATTTCAAAATAGGGTAAATATCAGTAGATCTAGATTTACAGAATAAATTGGAATTTGAAAAACATTTTACGATCAATTGAAGATTTTAAACATTTATCCAAATGTTTTTGAGAAAATACTTATTTTTCTCTATAACTAAAAATGAACATTTACATGTTAGGGTTAACCTTGACTTGGGAATGAGCAAGGATGTAAGTGGTTTAAGGCACATGGTTTTAGTGGCTCGTGGTTTCTTGCTAGGTGTATTTGCATTTAAAGAATGTTATACATGTGGTTGTAATATTCCATCGTAATGTGCCAAAGTGAGCAGGAAAGACAATCTTGGAAGCCTAGGTCCACCAATAATAAATCTATTATTGAAGATTGGTTTTTCCTACAATTTTTCTTTTTACTACTCAAGTCAATTGAATTTTACTACTCAGTTTGTAATATTGTGAGTATTTCCTTAATATGGTTGTATATTTATATAAGTATAATATTTTTTTTATATTTTTTTATCTTTTATTATTATTTTTTACTTTTTATTATTATTATTTTTATTGAGCCGACATGTGCCACCTCGGCGTTACAGAAGGGACACACATCTCTCCCATTTGAGCTGTACAAAGTGCCTATCAGCACAATAATATGTATTATAAATATATTATTATTAAAAAAAAGTGAATGTTTGCAGCTATGAAGAGGGTGTGGATGGGAGAGAAAGTTTGGCAATGGCTTAGAAGGAATCGAGGGTAGCAATGAATGACTATAGAGAGGGCATGATGGAAAGAGTGGGATGGCGTGGCCGATGTAATTGTGCGTGCAATTTTCATAAGGAAGTGAGGGTGGAGAGGTGTGCAGGCAGTGGAAGGGAGACTAGGCATAGCACGAAAGAGAGGTAGAAGGAGTAGTGTCGGTGAAGGAGGGAGAAGGAAGTCAAGGGTATAAGGGATTGTGGGTTGGGGGGACATTCATAGCAGTGACAGGGAGAAGTGGAGGGGAGCACGCAGCTGGAAAAGGAGGGGCTGCATGGAGGAGGGAGTAGAAGCATGGAAGTAAAGAAGTGGAGGGAAGGTGAATCTGGAATGCACAGTGGTGTACGTGATTGGGGGAAGGGCGTAGTGTGTGGAAGAGGTGCACAAGTGTGAGGAGGTTGATGAATGGTGTGGATTTGTTTGAGATGTAGTGCAAGGATGATGGGGATATGGACGGGCGTGTGATGAAGCAGGAAGGTGTTACATTTGGGAAAGGGAGGGATTGTGGGGCATAGGATTGAATGGCTAAAATCCTGTGTGAGATCAAAGATCAAATTTCAAGGAAACCATGGTAGACTGGCTATAAGTCAACGATCAAAATAAACCCGAGGAAGGGTTGGATCTGATACCAATGAAACATAAAAGATTTGTTTCTTACGAGAAGACCTAGTGTAAATAATATAAATATTCCATGAATGAAATATAATGTAAAATGATAAAAAGATATAAGATGTGTTGTTTTACAATTACATTGGTAGGGATTTNTATATATATATATATATATATATATAGTTAATATTGATACTTAATGTTTATATACAGTTATATGTCTTATTATGTTATATATTTTTTATATAACATGTAATCATTCCATGTTTTTGGTTTCATCCTCGTAAATTAATTGTATTAAACCTTTATTTAGGATTGAAGTGGCTTCAAAAATCACACATCGCTTTGAAAGTATTATTTCCTTGTCCTATGTGTCTATCTCATGATTTGCTCATCGTTATCCTTCACTTGTGTCGAGGGTATGCATGTTTGCCTTTGAAATTTTGAATAGATATTAACCTTCACTCAACATTTTGTAATTCTAAATAGAGATTAGCCTTCACTCATCATTTTGAGAACATATGTAATCCTAAACTTATTTGGAATAAAACTTATAGAAATTTCATGATAATTCTAGGTTCACATTGACACGTGAGTTCCTAGTTGCATAATGTTATTATTTTACACTATTTAATATTTCTTATTAAGAAAAACATTGATATTTTTGTCAAAGAAAAACTTGCAAGATCCCCTCCTCATCCCATGGTAGTTGGTAACCCAACATGATTCTTTGAATTTCAATCGGACTAGAACCAGAGACCTCACAACTAGCTATTCCTTAAAATAATATGTTCAAACGAATTGGGATAACCCATGTTAAGTTAAACTTGACTCGGTTAAAGAGTAAAAGGTGTGTCAACAATTGATGGTTTGGGGGCTCATGATTTTTGGGTAGCCCATGGTATTTTCCCATAGTATTGCATGTGAAGAAGCCTACTTAAAGGATTTAGGAACTCCATTGTAAATTTCCTAAAGTTGTTGGTTATGGGCGGATTTTCCATACCTTGGACGAATTGGTCCAAGAGAAATAGATCTATTATTTGTTGGTTTTCCTAGTTTGGGTTTCTAGGATAAATCTTCTTCGTTCATTGTGTGTGAAATCGCTTTTATGTGTTTATTAATTCCTAATACTGGTATCCGAGCCATAATTGTTTTGGATCAAGAGGTAGAGGACGTGAGGCATTAGATCCACTATGAAGAGAGCCATCGGTGGATGTACAACCTGCATGTGAAGTAAATGTCGAGCGGATCCATAGAGCTGGAAATAATCAGTTGAAATCTGTTGGGATTCATGGTGTGGTCAAGAAGGCCATTGACCTAGGTGGCTTGAATTTGCTAGTCCCGATATCTGGGGAGGAGGAAAATCTCCAAAGAAAGGTGATACTTGCCTTGGGCATGGGAATGATCATATCAAGAGTGACAATGAGGATCTTAAGTTGATGATGGACATGATCAATTTTTTGTTTGTTAGTCCCCTAATTTCATGGTTTGGAAAGTGGGACAAGCAGTAGTCACATGAGACATGGAATACATTATCCTAATAAAGAACAATTATAGGACGTTAAAACATAACCATAGTTTCAATGAAACATTTGGTCAAAAAGTATTGTGGTTATGGACCTGCATGCATTGGGTTGAGAAAGGCATGAATCTTACTTAAGGGTTAGTATGAAGTAGTGATGGAACAAGCACACACAGAAGCAAAGGATGAAGAAGTGATCTACACACACTATAATAAGCACTTGTATGAGAATTTGATTTGATCACAATGTAAATGCGCATACAACTATATGACTTGTTTAGGCATTTGTACCCCTACTTTATTGGGTCACCTATGAAAAATCTAAATGTAGATTTAGGTAGACAAATGAGGAGGGAATGTTGTACTCCCGGATGCCCGGTTAAAACTTTGAGAGGGGGTTGTCGATTACCCCAAGTCAAGTTTAAAGGGGGGATTGTTTGGTTAAACTTGATTCGATTAAAGAGTCAAAGGTGTGTCTATAGTTGATGGTTTCTAGGCCCATGTTTTTTGGGTAGCCCATATTTTCCATGATATTGCATGCAAAGAAGCCTACTTAAAGTCTTGAGGAACTCCATTGTAAATTGCCTAAAGTGGCTGGTGTTAGCCTAATAGTGGTTGGTGATGGATGTATTGGCCATGCCTTGGATGGATCGGTCCAAGAGGAATAGATATATTGTTTGTTGGTTTTCCCAGTTTGGGTTTGTAAGATAAATCATTCTTTGTTCATTTGTGTGATTGCTTTTATGTGTTTATTAATTCCTAACAGCCCATTGGGCTAAGAATAATATAATAAATTCATTATATTACATATTCAAAAATCTCATAGGGAAACCCAATGAAATATTTCCCACATTTGTGGATGTCATAAGCCTCATTAGGAAACCCACGGGATGATTTCCCGCCTCACACACACACACACATATAAGGAAAACCTCATAGAGAAACCCGATAGATGCTTCCCTACAAAAATGGATGCCATATCTTGTAAACCTGTCCATGTAGACTAATGTGCCTCTCCTAGGAGATTTCAACTAAACGCTTGAATGTCACCAAATTCCTAAATGACAACCACTTGAGTTCACACACAAACATAATATATAAGTAGTGACAATAGATATTGTTAAGCACAACATTATAGTTATGTCACTTGTGCTCAACCTACCACAACATTGCACCAATACCCAAGCCAAGTGTACGATGAATGCCAGATGGAATTTTCAACAACAATGATCATATATTTAAATGCAATTCGTACAAAAGCAATAATAAACATTGTGCAACTCTGGATTGTCTCCAATAATATTTATTCTCAACACTTTTTAGAGAGTTACTTTTATATTGGTTGAATCATTTTCTCATGAGCACGTATGATGTAAAAAATAAATGTATTGTGGGCAGCAACATTGAACCTTAAGCATTAAACAAAAATATCATTATAAACTTATACAAGCAAGTTTATAGCTATAAAGGGCGATAATGAAATTATCAAAAATTCATAATTTTTCCTCTATTGTTGTCCTTCAAAACATTTATTTATTATTCTGATTCTAACCCTATACCTCGTAATTCCAAATAGTTACTGCAATCTCATATATTTGGCAAACAGGCTTCGAATTTGAAGCTTTCAATGCCCTTCACGACCTATTTTACCCTTCATAGAATGACACAACAAATTTCTCCATGCAAAAGAAATTCAATTTTGTATCGGGCCCTTCAATAATTAAATTGACCATTATTTTGCAACTTTGCAATTGAAGGGCTACTCCAAATTTTACCTATCAAATTTTTGGATGGTTGATAATCGATGTTTAGGAAACAAAAAAGACAGAATCTCGGGCGAGTCTGCCACACATTCCATTAGCATTATTTATCAAAATTTAAATCACAATGGAACTTTAAAACATTTAAGTTTTTTTAAATTAAGTTTAAATGGGGCAACAACAAAGGTAAAATCGCAAGCGGAGTCTCCCACACATTCCATTAGCATTATTTATCAAAATTTTAATCACAATGAAACTTTAAAACATTTAAAATTAAGTTGAAATGTTATTGTCACATTTGATGTAGCTCTTCTTCCATGATTATAGTTGTTCAATGCTCAACTACAAAAGCATCCATAACACGAAGCTTAACTTTCACTATCATGAATAATTTATGAACTCAAATACAATTAACTTAGATCTAAATTTATATATGGATAAATTTACATAACAACGAGATCGTACAACAAGACATGGATGGACTCGCAACTCGAGATCGATTTTTTTATAATTATTCTTTATTCAAATATAAGTTCTTTATTAAAGTTTATTCATTTGTTTCAATACTACAATAGTTGATTTTTTTTTTTATGATGTGACTTTGCAATGGGCTATATTGATAATATAAAATTTATTAAAACTGGAATTTTGTGGTTTTGATCTCTGAGTAACTATACAATTAAACTAGTACTAATTACACATATGTAGGCTACTATTGTTAATAGGATTAATATGATCTAATATTTAATTCTTATTTTCTAGCATTGTTGCATTTGGAAAGAAGGCTTAAATCCTCATTTTCTAGGATCATAGGATCATTGCATTTTTATCACTAATATTCCTTTCATAAAAACGTCCCCTTTCCTAGATTTGTATATGGGGATTTTCTTCATCATTGTAGGCCAGAAGACATCAAGATATTGTGCAAGCCTTTAAAATTCTACTCCACTTCCTTATCTTCTTTCAGGGTTCAAATCCTCCAAAGCCATGTGTAGTTTATTGTATGCAACAATTATCACTTGTTAGATGGGACGTGTGCTATAATGTAAGGTGGTTGCACTATTAGCGATGGATTCATGATTTCATCAACTTTGTCTAGTTTGAGAGTCTGGAGTCTTGCAGCAGAATTGAATGAGATTGTACATTAAGATATTAATGGAGGAGAACGGTACAACAAGATTGCCAAACTCTACAAAGAGTGTGTGTGATGTGTGGAAGTTAGAGTTACACACCCTTTTGACATAATCTATGTTGTAATTTTTGGTTAGAAAAGTTGTCCAAAATGAAGGGATTTGAACAAGAAAACTTCTTAAAATAAGGTGATTTGATAATTCTTTCTCCTATGTTGAATTTGATGGAGAATTTGTGTTATATTGACAAAATTGATCCATAAATGCCATAATTCTATAAATTTAAACTCTTTTCCTCAAGGTTATAATTAGTAATCACCTATGACACACGTTGCAACCCTAAGTTCCAAGCATTAATTGATTTTCACCTCTAGTAAGCAGGTAGCATGGTAGCAAATAAAACATTAATTGACAATATGTTGTGGTAAGCTAGTGGCCTAGTAGCAAATAAATGCATTAATGATTATTGTGTTTTGGTAAGCTATCACAGTTGAAATCAATTGGAAACATGCTTCAAACACTTAATATAGCTTGACAACTATTCCTTCTCAAATCCCAACCAATCTATGGCACTCTATGTGTAAGGTGAATAAGTAATGTACTAATAGAAAATGCAACCACATAATCAAGAATAAAATTGTGCCCTACATGATAAGAAATTAGAATTAGAATTCATCATTTTTTGCACTGGTTTATAATTAATGTAGTTGAATGATTGGAATTAGGAGATATGGATTTAGAACAATGTTCAATCAAATGGATATTGAAGTTTGGAAATGTGTTTATGAAAGTGGATTTGGAACTGTGGTTAATCAAATGGTTTTGGATTTTTGAAATGTGATCATGAAAGTGGATTTGGAACTGTGGTTAATCAAATGGTTTTGGATTTTTGAAATGTGATCATGAAAGTTGAAAGTTTGGAACTTAAGTGGTTTTAAACTTTAAAATTTTGTTTATCATTATTCTAATTTGCAAAGTGGTCGGCCCTACTTAGGTTGTGCCTACTTCCACCATCACCACTGATTCTTGAGTTTTTTTCAATTTCATATTTCTACCTTGTTTCGTGTTTTAGTACATGCTAGAGTTTTAATAATTAGATAGGGGGAGGGAGATCATGCGAAGGAACATGTAGCTTCGAGCTTCAATCGAGACTTGACAAAGTTAGTTGGTTAGTTAGGAGAAGATACATAATTATCAAGTCTCATGTTGGAGAAAGTGCCTTGATCACTTTTTGATCAGTATTTATTTTGTCAATGAGAAGTGAGACATTGATATTTACGCTAGTAAGCGAGATGGTGGGTCACTTCCTCTTTCGTTGGGTTTGTGAATGGTTGATATGGATACTTGACTATAAGAGTTCATCCATATATCTTGAATGGCTCCATTGGTATTTAAACATAGATGAATGTACTTCTCAAAGGCCACCAAAAGTCATAAGAGGAAAACGTGCCTTTGGGTTTGATATCACAATCATTGTTTGTAAGAATCATGAACGATTAAGCTTGTACTTTGACCTATGAATTAGTATTCAAGGGGAAGAGGTACCTTGAGTTGTTCCTATCAAAATCACAAGTTCGAATTGGAGTAACTCTTCACCCATACTCGGGTTGATTCCACTATCGAGTTGAACCCCTATTCAAGTTGTTTACACCGTCACCATCGACCCTTTCTTAGGCTACTTCCACCCTTTCTTGCCATGTTAGTTCATAAGATATATGATACCCTCTTTAGGCTCCAAGGGATTTTTCTTAGCAAAGGGAGTACACATTTGCCCTAGCACCACTAGTCGACCACCAACCAACATAAGTGTACATCTCCATTAGAGAGAGATAAGATACCTTTGCTAATTATTATTTCCTATAGGGGCATATGTCTCTCCTTCGATTCATAGAGTTGAATTGCCAGAAACATATATAAACTTTAAAGGGATTCCTTCCCTCATTGGATCTCAATATTGGTTTGCATGTTCCTACAATTGAATGATTTTTCAGGTTTTTGTGTTATTTTATAAGTATTTATTTGCTTCTTCTTGGAAATGAGTGAAGTTTGTTATTTAAGTGATTCAAGATAATAGTTTTAGTATTCATGAACAAGTTTTTTAGGTTCACTCCATATTTTGTATTTATCAATATCTATGTTTAATGGACATTGTATAGATTGCATTTCATTTTCATTCAACCTTGATTTTTCTACTATAAGTTTTACTACTTGACAAGTGAATCTTGATTGGTTATAAAAGTTTTTCAATTTATTTATTTATATTGTTAGATATTTTTTATGTTTTTAAAATTTCATGTGTATGGTTTATTGGGTTATTTGGGTTAAACATTACTTATTAAAAACAACAAAATGGAACAATGCAAAATCTATATTGAAGAATTTGATTACATTTCCTTTAATATACAATGAAATTTTGATGTATTACTACATTTTCAAATCAAATGAATGGTTTATTTTAACATGTTATCATTGAAGAGTTGAATAACCTTGTTCATATAAACTAATAGATCACACCCAGAAAATTCGAACTAAACACTTGAACATAGCAGAAAACTCACCAAATACCTAGCAACATAAATGACCAAAATAATCAAACTAAACACTTAAACATAGCACAAGACTCACCAAATCCCTAGCAACATAAATGACACCCACTTAAATTCACACACAAACATGATATATAAGTACTTACGATGGATATTGTCAAGCACAACATTACATTATAGATATGTCAATTATGCTCAACCTACCATGTCATTGCCCCGGCCCCCAATACCTAACCCAAGTGTACGAAGAATGCCATATGGAAGTATCAACAACGATGATCATATATTTAAATGCAATTCGTACAAGAGCAATAATAAACACCGCCCAACTCTGGATTGTAATTTGTCTTTAAAAATATTTTTCCTCAACACTTTTTAGATTGATTGAGCCATGATCTCATGAGCACGTATAATGTAAAAAATAATTTATAACTATAAATGCCATTATACAAACAAGTTTATAACTATAAATGCCACTATACAAAATGAAATTATAAAAACTGAGAAGAACCTTGTCAAAAATTATCAATTTTGGTAATATCAAAAATTCGTATATTTGGCGATGAAGGTTCGCCAAGAATGACTCAAGAAGAACCTTGTCTTCCACGTATGATCATTGAAAATTAAATGTCATTTATTTATTTCAAGTATTTAAGTGGAGAAATCGGTTTCATGCAAATTTGAGAATTTGTAATTTGCACCAAACAAGTATGATGTGTACGTGTACGTTTGGAATCTGAAATGGAAAAGAGAGGATGGGTACAAGGCACTTTAATTTTAGGTGTTGGCGTGTTTCCCGGTGGAATAGCCCAAACCATTGTGTTCCTAATAGTGTTGTAAAATAACCAAGTCGTCGTGTTCGTAATAGTGTTGAAATTTTACAAGGGCAATAATTTTGCATTTGTCTTTTTTTATGTTCCCGGCGGGGGACATTTATAAATAGCTCAGCCCTATTATTTTGGTCGTAGGAACCTCAAATTTTTGAAAAACCCTATTGTTTAACTTTGCAGGAGTTAAACAAATAATTAAATTCTTTAATTTTAAAAAAAATTATTGGTCGTTGGTTGAGTGACATAGGCTTTGGATTGCAGGCCTCAGGCGTCGGCAGCGGAGGTGACGGAAGCAGATTTTAATACTCCATTAATTCTGGAAAGGACGAAAACGACGGCATTACGCAACCCGTTGGATCGTGGACATTGGGTGGATTGACAGTGTATCAGGTTGAAATCTCACACATGTACCGAATTTCAGTGTGTTAGATTTTTATCATTTAAGGTAACATTATATTAGGATCTTTAACTAAGAGAATAACAAGCAAAGCAATCAAACACAAGAGACAATGAACACAATGTTTTTCCTCGAGGAAACCATAAATGGAGAAAACCCCGCAACTTCCTCAGAGATAGAATCAGCGCCAAAAGTAAAACCCCGAAATAGTAAAAAGATCTCCCGATAGCAGTAGCTTCTTTCTTTCTAGCCCCAACAACTTCTTCTTCCTCAGCTGTGCGCTACAACTGAGTGTGAGTGAGTGTGTGATAAATAGAGAGGCTCACTCTCTATTTATACTAATTCCCGACTTGACAATAACTCACTAGGGCCGACTTCTCTAGGAGAGTCTAATAACCCTAGGGCCCCGAAACTGCGGGGACTTTAACCCTTGAACAATAGGAGGGTTACCCATAATGACTTGACATGACTTGTTTATATTATTGAATCTCCCGATAGGAACATCAGGGCATGACATGACTCAAATACATTACAGACACATCCCAGAATAAACATCGGGGTACAAGACATAAGATATACAAGTGAATACATTCCGAAGTTACAAATACATCAACACTCCCTCTTAACTAGGAAGGTATTCTCTCGACACAATTTATTAGCACATGTCTTCTTCTCTATATCATCTGGATCATCAATGAGTTCTCGTCATCTTCATCTTCAATTCATCTTCATTTTCAAGTTATCTTCATCTTCAAGTCACCTTCATCTTGATCTAGATCATCACTCAATCTTGATCATCAATGTTGGATTATCACTGTTGAATCATCATCACTGGATCTGGATCATCATCACTGGATCTGGATCATCACTGGGTCATCATCATGGGTGCTATCTCTTGATTCTTTTTCATACTGGATGTGTCTTCACAGAGCTAGTCATTTTTCATACCAAATGTGGGATCTACATAGCCAGTCCTTTTTCATACTGGATGTGTCTTCACAGAGCTAGTCCTTTTTCATACTAGATGTGGGATCTACACAAAGCCAGTCCTTTTTCATATTGGATGTGTCTTCATAGAGCTAGTCCTTTTTCATGCTAGATGTGGGATCTACATAGAGCCAGTCCTTTTTCATACTAGATGTGTCTTCACAGAGCTAGCCCTTTTTCATGCTAGATGTGGGATCTACACAGAGCTAGTCCTTTTTCATACTAGATGTGTCTTCACAGAGCCCCTTTTTCATGATGGATGTGGGATCTACAAATACATCTGACAATGGAAGGAACCAATCCTCTCACCATGTCACAGCACTTACATCTGACCATGGAAGGAACCAATCCTCTCACCATGTCAGAAGGGCACATCACAGACTCATCACTTCCTCTGGGGAGGAATATCGATCTGGAGAACACAAAGCTTCTCCCTATGTTAGTTTTTCAACATTAAGCTAGCATTATTAGGATCTTTAACTAAGAGAATAACAAGCACAGCAATCAAACACAAGAGACAATGAACACAGTGTTTTTCCTCGGGGAAACCATAAATGGAGAAAACCATGCAACTTTCTCAGAGATAGAATCAGCACCAAAATAGAAAAGCCCAATACAGTAAGTGATCTCCCGACAGCAGTAACCTTCTTTTTATCTAGCCCCAGTGTCTTCTCCTTCCTCAACTATGCGCTACACTTGAGTGTGTATGAGTTGTGTACTAAATAGAGACTCCAGCTCTCTATTTATACTAATCCAGGCATGACTAAAACCATACTAGGGCTGACCTCTACTAGGAGAGTCTAATAACCCTAGTGCCCCGGAACTGCAAGGACTTTAACCCTTAGACAATCGGAGGGTTACCCACATTGACTTGACATGACTTGTTTACATTATAGATCCTCCCAATTGGAACATCGGGGCATGACAACATGACTCAATTACATAATAGATACATCCCGGAATAAACATCGGGTTACAAGACATAAGATACATAGATGAATACATTCTGAAGTTACAAATACATCAACACTCCCTCTTAACTAGGAAGGTATTCTTTCGACACAATTTTCAGCACTGGTCTTCTTCTCTGCATCAACTGGATCATCTCATCATCTTCAAATCTTCTTAGTCTTCAAGTCTTCTTCATCTTCGAGTCTTCTTTGTCTTCAAGTCTTCTTCATCTTCGAGTCTTCTTTGTCTTCAAGTCATCTTCTTCTTCAAGTCTTCTTCATCACGGGATTTGCATCATAATGACTACTAGCTCATCATTGCTGGATCATCACTCGATCTGGATCATCATCAAGTCTGGATCATCATCACATCTGGATCACTTGATTTGGATCATCATCGATTCTGGATCATCATCACAACTGGATCGTCACTTGATCTGGATCGCCATCAAGTCTAGATCATCTCATCTAGATCATCATCAAGTCTAGATCATCATATGCTATCTCATAATGGTGCTATCTCAATTCTTCTCGTCACAGGAAGTTCTACAAAGTCAATCCTGTAGGCCTACCCTTCATGTAGGTCTTCATCAACGGTTATATCTGACACTTAAGTCAGAATGGCCCGCCCAACTCTTACATCTGACCTCATGTTGTCAGAAAGGCATGCCTAGCACTCACATCTGACCTCATCTTGTCAGAAAGGCCTAGCACTCACATCCGACCTAATCTTGTCAGAAAGGCTCAGCACTTATATATGATCATGTGCAAGCACATCGCATTGAAAAGGCTCTGCACTTACATCCGACCTCATCTTGTCAGAAAGGCACTGCACTTACATCCAACCTCATCTTGTCAGAAAGGCACAGCACTCACATCTGACCATGTGTAAACACATCGTGCCAGAATGGCTCAACACTTATATCCAACCTCATCTTATCAAAGAGGCTCTGCACTTACATTCGACCATGCATAAACACATCACATCGAAAGGGCATGCACTCACTTCTGATCATGAAGGAACTAATCCCATCATCGCATCAGAATGGCCCCCAGTCCCAGACCGAGCTACCTGGTAACTGACTAGGTACCTCCATTCCCAGAATGGCAGGTGCCCTTACATTTGACCTACTCATCAGAATGGCCAACACTCACATCTAACATGGGAGGAACTTAATCCTTTAGCCATGACAGAATGGTTCAGCCCTTACATCTGATCAAGTGGGAACACATCCCTCTATCACATCAGAATGGATTTTCAGTCCTGGACTGAGTTTTCCTGGTAACTGACCAGGAACCTCCATTCCCAGAATGGCAACAACACTCATATCTGATCACTTAGGAACCAATCCTACAGTCGTATCAGAATGGCTCAGCACTCATATCTGACATGGAAGGAACCAATCCTCTCACCATGACAGAATGGCTCAGCCCTTACATCTGACCATGGAAGGAACCAATCCTCTCACCATGTTAGAATGGCTATGGGTCTCATCACTTTCCCTTGGAGGAAACCTCGATCTGGAGAACACCAAGCTTCTCCTCAAAGTACTTGAACTTCATCCTAGCCAATGGATTTGTCAATACATCAGCTATCTATTCCTCAGTCGCAACATACTGGAGCTTCACTGCTCCCCTCTATACCATATCCTTGATATAGTGATACTTGATCTCGATATGCTTCGAATTGTCATGGAACACTAGATTCTCTGACAACTTCACGCAACTCTGGTTGTCACAATGTATACAAGTAGCATCCAACTGGAGATCAAATATATCAGACAGTAGCCTCCTCAGCCATACTCCCTCACAATTAGATGAAAAAGCTGCAACATACTTTGCTTCAGCTGTACTCACTGCCACACAGGATTGCTTCCTGCTAAACCAAGAGATCACACCTGATCCCATACTAAAGCAACATCCTGAAGTGCTCTTCCTATCGATGGCACTGCCTGCCCAATCTGAATCGACATAACCCTCCAGGTTAATCTTCTGATTCGCATCGTACTTGAGCCCATACTCAACTGTACCCCTCAGGTACCTCAAAATATGCTTTGCAGCAATCAAGTGAGCATGTCTCGGATCTGTCAAGAACTGGCTCAAAGTGTTCACAGCAAAGCAAATGTCTGGTCTCATGTTCGTCAGCTACATCAAGGACCCAATCATCTGACTATACATTGTAGCATCAACCGACTCTGATGAAGCATCACTCAATAGCTTTAGGTTCGATGCCATAGGTGTGGCCATGGCTTTGCATTCCATCATCTCAAACCTCTTTAGGATCTCTACTGCATACTTCCCTTGTCCAAGGAAGATTCCATCTGCACTCTGCCACACCTCCATGCCTAAGAAATAATACACCATACCCAAGTCCTTCATTTCGAACTCGGCAACAATATTTCTCTTCATATCAGCAATCAACCCATCCATACATGTCACAAATAGATCATCTACATATAGTAGGAGCATCACTGGGTTGCCATCTTCAACCTTGTAGTAAAAGTTGGAATCTGCTTTACTTTTGGTAAAGCCCAAACTGGATAGAAAGCTGTCAATTATGCCATACCAATTCATGGGTGCCTGTTTCAAACCGTACAGGGCTTTCTTCAATCTGCATACATGAGACTCTCTGTCATGTGTCTCAAAACCGAGTGGTTGTTCTACATACACTTCCTCTTCTACTACACCATTCAAGAAAGTAGTCTTGACATCCATCTGGTGTATCTTCCATTTCATCACTACAGCTAGAGCAAGTTCTGATCTGATGGAAGTGTATCTGGATACAGGTGCAAAGGTTTCTTCATAATCTATTCCTTCTTTCTGAGAGAAACCCTGAGCCACAAATATTGCCTTATACTTTTCAGTGCTACCGTTTGCAGCATGCCTGGAAGTTACAACTGACTTCCCTTCTGGTCTTGGGACAACATCCCAAACATCATTCTTCATGATTGATTGGTATTCTTCGATGATAGCATCCTTCCATTCTTTCCGTTCTGTCGTTTCTTCGTAATTGGAAGGTTCTTTATCAATGAAATCACATAGTAAAGCTACATACCCGGAGCAGGATCTGGTCCTCTTTCTTTCTCTGTGATTCTCTTCTGGAGCCCCATATCTTTCCGCACCTTGGATAAGTTCTCGTACCCAAGCAAGTTTCCTCTTATGAGGATTCTTCTCTAGAGGTGGATCTACAGATCGTTGTGGTGCTTCAAATTCTCGAACTTCTTCTTCAGTTTCTTCGTTCATGGTTGTATCATGAATTCTGGGTGCTTCTACTTCTTCAGGTTCTTCAGCAGGTCTCTTTCTGGATTTGTTGTAAGTTGTGTCTTCATCAAATGTCACATCCCTGCTGATGTCAATCTTCTTGTATCCTAGGAAATATATTCTGTAAGTCTTCGAGCTTTCAAAGTATCCCACAAATATACCCTTCTTTCCTGAAGGATCTAATTTTGTTGTCTTTTCTTTTGGAATGTGTATTTATACAGGACAGCTGAATATTCTGAGATGGCTTACTTTTGGTTTCTTGCCGGAGAAGACTTCTTCAGGACTCTTGTTCTCGAGTACTCTATGTGGAGTACGGTTTTGTACATACACCGTTGTTCTGGCAGCTTCCGCCCAAAGATGCATAGGAAGATCTTGATCATGAAGCATAGCTCTTGCAGCTTCCATGATAGTTTTGTTCTTCTGTTCTGCAATCCCATTCTTTTGTGGATTATAAGGAGTGGACAACTCCCTCTTAATCCCTGATTCTTTACATAGCTCTTTGAATTCATTCGAAGTGAATTCTCTGCCATTGTCTGATTGAAAGGTATTGATCTTCTTTTCAGTGTGATTCTCGATCAAGGCTTTGAATTCCTTGAACTTGTTGAATACTTCATCTTTGTTCTTCATGAAGTAAACCCATGTCTTCCTAGAAAAACCATCAATAAAAGAAACATAATATGCATACTTGCTTAGTGAGTTTGATGACATAGGACCGCATACATCGAAGTGGATGGTTTCCAAGATTCATTTTGCTTTGCTTTCGCTACTTGGAAATGTCTTCTTTGTGTTCTTTCCTTTCCCACATCCTTTACATACCCCGTCATGTTTTCCTTGTATTTCTGGAAGACCTTCAACAAATTTGCTCGCAAGAGGTAGTGCTCTATAATGCACATGTGCAAGCCTTCTATGCCAAAGTTCACTTGGATCTACTATTTCATGGACCATGGCTTGTTCTGGATGGCCCTTCAATTTGTACAAACCTCCTTCTTGTTCACCAATCACTATTGCATCATAAATATTCTTTCCTTTTGGCCACATGATGACTTGACCATCTATGAATGCAACCCTCATTCCTTTTGCATCCAATGCTGATATGGAGAGAAGGTTCTTCTTGAGTCCTAGCACAAATAATACTTCCTTCATTGTCATAGACTTTCTAGAATCTAGCTTATAGGAAGATTCCCCACTACCATTTATTGGATATTGGTAGTCATCTCCTAGCTTCACCTTGTGAGGTGATTCATGTTCTGAAAATTTCACAAAGGATTCCTTCAATCCAGTCATATGTTTGGAGGACCCACTATCAATAAGCCAATCATCACTTCCATGAGTAATGTTACCTGTGAGAGTGGAGATCAAAACATATTCATCCTCGCTTGAAGAATCTTCACTTTCATATCTGGTTCTCTTTGATGAAGGTTCATCATCCTCTGCAGCATGAGCATGATGTCTTCTTTTGTTTCCCTTCTTCTTGTGAGAGCTACTTTTGTTCTTAGGACAATCTCTAGCAAAGTGTCCTTTTTCATCACATGTATAGCAAATGAACTTAGACCTATCTCTAGGCTTTCTAGAGTTATTCCTTTGATGAGAGTACTTAATTCTGTGATGGCTGGATCTGGATTTCTTGGATTGTACTGTGAGAGCTTGATCTTCACTTCCCATCTTCTCTTCTCGAGCTGCTATCCGAGCTTATTCTTGAGAACATTCTTCCCACAGCCTGCTGAACTTGACTAACTTCTTTCTAGCACGGATCCCTTGAATGAAAGAGTCTCATGTCCTAGGGAGACCATTCAAGGTGGTCATCACAATCTCTACATTCTCCAATTCTTCATCTACTGCTTCCAGCTGTTCCTTGATCTTAGAGACCCTTATAAAGTAAGACTGAATGGTCTTTGCATTCTAGATATTTACATTCTTCAGTTGGTTTCTCAGAGTCATCTTCCGGTTTATGTTCTTCCCTTCAAACAGTTTGGTCAGGGCATCAAACATAGCTTTAGGTGTCTTTAGGGAGGACACCTGGGGTATGAGGTGATCCTTGATTGAATCAGCAATAATCCTCTTATCCTTGACCAATTTCTCCTTGTGTAAGGCCTTAGTCTCATCTCCCTCTGGAACTAGAACCTCCTCATTGATATAGGAGTCCAACTCATTTTCTTCCAGGACCGGGGAGATCCTATACTTCCAAGCTCAGAAGTTATCAGCTCCCTCAAGATTTTCATCAAGCTTGGTATGATGAGACATCTTAACTGAGAACCTCAAATGGAAATATAAAATATTTAGATCTTACCAGGTCAGGATGTCGGATCTAGATCTGGAGCTGAATTTCTGTAGTGTTGGTTCAGGAGGAGATTAGGGTTTGACCTTCCTGGAGTTCTATCCAATTAAATGCTCTGATCTTGATCTCTAAACTTCGATTTTGAGGAGGAGATCAATCCAGGCCTAGGCTCACTCAAAAATTCCACTTCTATGGAAAGCCCTAATTTCCGGCAATAGTCTCGGGTCAAAAACTGAAAAAGCTCATAATCAGATTCTGCCTCGATAGAAAGATGCACCCTAGGGAGGAGAGTTAGCCCAACCTTCTTTTGCTGAAAATCTGTGGAGAGAGATCCAAAAAGTAGGAAGCCCTATTTTCCGCAGCTGCACAGTGTCTTCTTCTCAGGTTAGCTCTGATACCATGTTAGATTTTTACCATTTAAGCTAGCATTATATTAGGATCTTTAACTAAGAGAATAACAAGCACAACAATCAAACACAAGAGACAATGAACACAATGTTTTTCCTCGAGGAAACCATAAATGGAGAAAACCCTACAACATCCTCAGAGATAGAATCAGCACCAAAAGTAAAACCCCAAAACATTAAGATGATCTCCCAACAACAGTAGCCTCTTTCTTTTTAGCCCCAGCAACTTCTTCTTCCTCAACTACGCACTACAACTAAGTGTGAGTGAGTGTGTGATAAATAGAGAGGCTCACTCTCTATTTATACTAATTCTCGAATTGACAATAACTCACTAGGGCCGACTTCTCTAGGAGAGTCTAATAACCCTAGGGCCCCGAAACTGTAGGGACTTTAACCCTTGAATAATAGAAGGGTTACCCACAATGACTTGACATGACTTGTTTACATTCTTGAATATCCCGATAGGAACATCGGGGCATGACATGACTCAAATACATTACAGACACATCCCGAAATAAACATTGGGGTACAAGACATAATATATACAAGTGAATACATTCCGAAGTTACAAATACATCAACACAGTGCTTGTACTGCTAGCCTCAAATGCCCCTCCTGCCGCCATTCCGTGCAATCCCTTGTACACATTTGTTCTGTCCCAAAATATGCATTTTAACCATTTCATTACTGTGTGAAATGTACCATGCGTCGTAACACAAGTAATTAATGTAACACATCATAGCCTAACGATCGACAAGACTTTTCTTCCTTCCTCCATGAATTCTACTCATCGTATCGTGATACCCATCGTTGAATTATTGTTGTTTTAGCTATGTTTCAGTGAATGATGGCTTAATTTAGTTTTGCATGGAGGAATGGAAGACTAGTATTTGATCAGAGTAGACATGGGTCTTGTAAGCTGGTGAAGGTTTGAGTGAGAAATTTGTGCAAGAGTGGGAACATACCTTGATTTTGTAGTGTTGAATGAGGAGGAGAAATTGAAGTTGAGCAATGGTGACATGGTGAAGGTGTCTAGCGATGAAGAGGGCTTCAGAGGGGCTTGGTTATGTGCATGAGTTTAAAAAAAATAGGGGGTAGGGTACTTGGTGTAGTAGAGAGACCTTGTGAACCATGAGGATGACACAAAACAATTGAGGGAGAGAGTATATGAGTTTCACATAAGGCCAAGCTCTCTGGACCAGAGTAAAGATCAGTTTATTCTGTATGAGGAAGTTGATGCTTATGAGAATAATGGGTGTGGTTGCGAAGGTCCTTAACAGTAATGAGTATATAATATACTCCTTGCAGACAAAATAAGAGATGATATTTAATCATGCCAAACTGCGCCCCCATCTCGAATTCATAGATAACAATTGGGATGAAATTTCCAAGGTATGCACATTACCTCTCTTCTTTCACTTCACGGGAATTGATAGTGTTTTTTTAATGAATGACAGGATTTTTTCCCTTGGCTTAGTCCTTAAATGGATAAAGTGATTTTAAGTTTGTTTTTTTCCCATTGTTTTCTGATTTTTCTGTAAGCCAATGCTTCTCGTGTCCTTTGTCCACGATTTCCTTGCCTGGATATTTTTGTTTGGTCACAAACTCATTTTTTTTGGTTTGATTTTCATGTGAGTACACCCGCAACCTATCCAAATACCCACTAACAAATCTTAGAACCCACTTTCAACTCACAGATAACAGACATGAATTACATCTCAATGCCATGAAAAGGGCGAAATATATGCAAATTTACAAAGAAGGAAAGAGCACAAATTCAACGCAATGAAATTCAACGCAGTTTCCACCAACACTAGGAAATCCACCACTGAGAATATAACAATTCTTAGCTCTCAAAGCTTGCTGGATAATATGGGAAATTCACAGGAAACTAGTTTGTTTACATGGTCGTACTGTGTCTCTACCTATGGGATGGAAGATTCTATATGTTTCTCACCGGTGTACAGGTGAATAATTGTTTTCAATTCTCCGCTAAATTATCAAGATTGCATATTTCCTAGAACAAATGATTGAATAGGTTCATCTCAGAACTATTATTACTCGTTCAGTCAATAAATATGGTAGAAATACTAATATCCATATCTTCTACTGTAGATCCACCATGGCTAAGAAAGAAAGGAAACATGCAGAAAAACCAACAAAAAACATCCTATTTTGAAGATTACGGTTATCAATAGAGTGTGGCTAGTCTGAAGGAATTTTATGAACACCGAAGGAAGTGCCATGAAAAAAAAGTACAACTACCTTCCACAAGTAGAAATCCATTTCATCTATGAATTTGGAGAATCTCATGTCCGTTTTGATTTATGTCTTCATCCCTTTCTCCCATGCCATATCAAACACTGCAACCAACAAATTGCAAAGGGAAAAACACATTTTGCATGGTTGATCTCAGATCTGCTCTACCGAGTAGTGTTGTTGGTAATCTCTCATGAAACTAATCATAGTATGTAATCTCATTGCAAAGAATACAATTTACTATTAGAAATAAGTCATGTTCTCTAACTCTAAAATCCTTTGAGATCTCCTCTAGCCACTTTGCAAAGAACACTGAGGTGTCAAGGGCTTTTCCATCTTCCCATGTCAACACAACTATTGTGAGGAGTTTCTCCTTGGCTCTCATGTGGCAAGGTGTCCTAGCTTCCTGTGCAATGTTGTTGCCATGCATATACTAAAAGCTATCTGGCAATACCTGACAACGCATTGGCATCGATGCCTTCATTCATGGGGATCTATGATGAGGGATTATTGTTGTTTCATTATTAGTGGTATCAAATCGTACATTAAAACTTCAGTGTTGAATGGTGTAGTTTTTATTTTATTTAAATTGATTGTAGTTCTTATTTAGATTAGTTTTCTTAAATGGTGTAACATTTTATTTAAATTAATGTAGTTTTTATTCACATAGGTAACGTTTTGCCCTAAAATTATGTTTTACTTTTTAGTATATTTTGTGAAATCAAATGTTTGGTAATGTATTTGAACAAAGTTCTGATTGGGTTTTTAAATATGGAAATGGGATTTAAAGCTAGGTGGTTTTTGTTGTTTTGAAGAATTTAAATGGGTTTTTTCTATGCAACGCCTAGGTTTGGGCTTGCTTGGAAGTGCTTGATAGACATTGATGTTGGTGTCATAGATGCAGATTTTTGTGGTAAGGTGGGTGTGATTTTATTCCACCATTTTCATCTGGATTTTGAGGTTAAGGTTGGAGATCGTATTGTTCAGTTGATTATTGAGAAAAGTCTCACCCCTCATATTCTTGAGATGGAAGATTTAGATTCCACCTTTAGAGTTGGTGGGTTTGGGTCCAGAGGGGTTTAGATGTAATTTTCTAATTGTGGTCTTTAAAGTTTTTGAACTTTTCATATTTGCTTAGAAAACCATGTAAAAGTAGAATTTGAAGTCACATTTTCACAATTTTGTAAAATGGATAGCCATTTTAATATCCATGGGAAAATCACTGTTCTCGACTTCTTCAATCAATTCGGGAACTTTTTCAAACATATCATATGCAATTCAAATATGGAATATGTATGGAATATTCAAAGCTACAAGGTTACTTATTATTATTATTATTATTATGGAATATTCAAAGATCATATTATAATTATGAATATTCAAAACTTATCAAAGCAATGTTTTTCCCCTTATCATTGTTACTGAGTTGTATTTCAATAATGTGAAATTAATAATATAAATTATGGGATTTAGATATGAACAATGTATAGATCTAATACCATATTTATATCTTTTGGACTTAACAAGACAACTCTAAAGTCGGCGTGTCTTGGGTTGAGCCATTCGTAGCTCGGTATGGTTAGTTGGGTTTATGAGAAATATTGGCTTTATATAATATCTAGCAGTTAATTGTGACCCTTTTCTTGAAATCAAGTTAATCACCCTTACTATTGGTGGATTATAGTGTCCAAATTTAAGCCTTAAGATTTGTCTCTCCATGGATACAATGTATGCAATTGTGTTAAGCATTTAGTTTCTTGATTGATGTAGTTTTCTATTTATTTAAATTGATGTAGTTTTTTTTAATTAGAATAGTTTTCTTATTTAAGTTTGTAAGATTAGTTTTTTATTTAATTTCAATGTATACACCTATGTACTCTATTGTGAGGACTAAAATATGTCTATTTTTGAATTATGTTACAATTTTTTGGGTTTTCCGATATCCAACCAAAGATATTAAATTTTGATATAGGTATGTGTAGTATGACCTAATATCAAAATTCCACATACATGGATATGTAGAGGCATAGCCATGTCAAAATACCAGTTGTTTTCTATTTCAATTACAATCTTCTCATATAGGTTTGAAACTTACGTTGCTTTCAAATGTTTGTATATATTGTAAACTTTGTCGTTTTTACATAATTAAGAATTTGATTATTGTGTGCTTCACAATTGTAAAATATATTAATAAAAAAATGTGTTTTTATATGTTGGGATGGAACATTACATTCTAAATTATAACATTGTATTTAAATTTAATCAGCATAAAGTTATAAGCAAATTCATATTAAACATCAAATTTTGTAACTTTCTTGGCGTCTAGGTAGGTGGATATTAATTTATTTTAAATTAAAAATACATTTTAAAATAACGATAATTAAATCTTTAATTTTATATGAATTCGATTAAACTTCATGGATAAGTTTTGCCATAATTACATTATTTTTAATTAAAAATGATATTTTTAATAATATTAATGACAGTGAATTACATTTAATTTAAGAATCTTAAATTAATTAAACTTCTACTAAGAGTCTTATTACTTCAAGTGGATCAAATGGAGATTTAACTTAAGAATCTTAAATTAGTTAAAATTGAACTAAGAGTTTTATGAGCTTATCACTTAAAGCAGATTGAATAGAGACTTAACGTAAGAATTTTAAACTAGTTGAACCCATACTAAATTAATGACCTCTTTACATGGCAATCTCATGTTATTTTGTAAATTTTTATTTTCAATTTATTTTTTTCGCTAATAATTATCTTTCAATTGGGTATGTTGTCATGTGCACTTATTTGACCAATAGAAAATTAGTATCATAGTATCATTACATTATAAAAAATTTCAATAATTTTTGGATTTTAGAAATAGCATTTTAATATAAAAAAAATGAAAAACTTTAGTTAACATTAAGAGTAAAAAACTGAAACAAAGACAAGACAACAAGTGGATTTGAATATGTGGCCTCCTAGAAGGAAACGCATATTCTTAATACTTTGACCTACTTAAGCAAAAACTTATAATGAATTTTATAGTAAATGATTTACAATGAAATGTTTCTTACTCTTTTCGTAATTATATATAAATGTTGGAAAAAATGTGCTTTGCAAATTTTCACAATGTTCAGACCTGTAATTTGAAAGCAATGGTTCATGTTAGAGTTATAATACGTCCAATTTTCACTAAAATCAAAATCTAATAGCTAATAGGTGTCCACAAATACAGCAAGTGGCAATGTCAGGGACATTGCCACCTTGTGGCTCTTGTTTTTCTATTGAGAGAGAGAGAGAGAGAGAGAGATTATTCGTAGAAGCAATTCAAATACAACATAGGATAGGCACATCCTAGTGTGTGTGTGTGTGTGTGTGTGTGTGTGTGAGAGAGAGAGAGAGAGAGAGAGAGAGAGAGAAATTTTGTTTGTAGAAGCAATCCTAATAAATCCTAATACACCACAAGATAGGCACATCCAAATGAGAGAAAGAGAGAGGGAGAGATTTTATTCATAGAAGCAATTCTAATACACCACAAGGTACGCACATCGCATTGTGTGTGTGTGTGTGTGTGTGAGAGAGAGAGAGAGATTGTATTCATAGAAGCAATTCTAATACACCACAAGATAGGCACATCCCATTGAGAAAGAGAGACAGAGAGAAATATTTTATTCATTCAAGCAATTCTAATACACCACAAGATAGGCACATCCCATTGTTGGTGTGACTAGGAAATTTTTTGAAGGGTTTATACTTATTTTCAGGTGTAAAGTGTAGAAACATTAGTAGGGGTGGCAAGTGCAAGGGTAGAGGGTGGCCTCGAAGGAAAACCTAAAATGACATATACCAAGGGATTAGGATGAACAACTATCAACCAGGTAGAGACACATGCATTGTACATTGGACTAACTTTCCTCTATGTTAGAAATATTAAGAATGTTATTATTTCTGGGGATTCATTATTGGTTGTTGGGAAGGTTAAAAAGGCCATAGTCAAAGGTAGACCAAAATTGTCTTGAATGATGGAAAGAATCAATCAACTTCTTGCTTCTTTTGAACAGTTGAGCTCTTTCACATATGATGAGCATGCAACACACAACCATATGGTTTGGCTAATGAGGCAACTTATTTGGATAAAGGGGCATTAATTAAAAATGGGGGTGACCTCAAAATTTTATTAATCCCCTAATAATTTCATTAACATGATTCATCAAAGCCATCTGCATGACATATGTTAGCAAAGTTGAGACACTTGTCCTTGGAGGAGGCTTGAGGAGGGAGGCTTAACTCTCCTCCCACCCCCCATCCTTCACATCCCTCATGCTTGCATCATGGTTAGTGTAGTTACTATGTTAAATTGGACATGATGAGAATATTTAACATAGGTGGAATTTTTTATGGGAGTTTTTGTTGTTTATAGATATTAGTTGCGGTCAATTTGGTTTTTTTCACCCTAGTAGTTTTCATTATTTCCTTGCTTGGTTTCTATAGTGGTTATATTTTCGGTCGGTTTTGTAGTGATAGCAGTTTTGGATTTCCCTGGTAGATATCGTGCTCTTGAATTTGTGCTCCTATGTAGTGAAAAGCACATTTGTTTTAGTATTAGTGGAAAACAATGGTTGGGTTGTTTGGAATTTCCTATAAACAATAGGAAAAACATTAAGGATGTGTTATACTAGAGTATATATGTTGGGATAGGATAGAGCACAAGGAGGAAACTGAAGCGCAAGCCCAAGAGGAAAAGTAGGTGCGCGACGGAATAAAGGCGAGTAAAGGGAGAAAAGGAAGCGCAAACCTAAGAAAGTTGCAATGAGGAATGGTGCGACGACGAAAATCCAACCTAGAGTCGGTGAAAGATTGACAGGTAGAAGAGTAAAGGATAGAAAGCATCAGGTCAGGAAGACCATAGGGATTCTAGTCAGCGGAAGACTAAAGGGCGCTTTTTGTGGCTAGTTATGGCCTATGATTAATGTAATGCATGACATTTTACGACTAGTTATAGCCTGTGATTAATGTAATGTAGGAAATTTCGTGGCTAGTTATGGCCTATCATTAATGTAATAGAATATATTTTGTGTCTAGTTATGACTGTAATAACTGAGCTGTACTCAGTCGACCCTGCGCAGTCTTGTAATATCTATAAATAAGAGGAACCTATTATGTATAAGGGTGAGCTTCAAAAAGATTGTAGTTTTGTTAGTTCAGTTGGTAATAGTACAAGTGTTTTGAGGAGATCAAAGAGAAGTATGATAGGAGAAGGTTGTGCGGATCTGAAGTTGTGTGCGTAGACCGTTTCATAAGAGTAAATTTGCAGTTGAGTGCACGGATAGTAGAGAAGAAGAATCAATCTAGGATGTGTGTGGAACAATAGAAGTAGTTAGAAGAATAGAACAGAGAGCATGAGAGCAAGAAAGAGTCCAAACTAAATAGACATATCTCAAAATAGCCTGCAAGTTGCAGACTGCAAGGTGCTATATATTTCTCTTGCCAAATGAAGAGCACCTTGGTGTTTTTTCACGGTTGGGTTTCCATGTTACATCTTGTGTCGAATGAATGTTGAATGGTTAATGTTGAATATTTTATTATCTTGCATTGTTTATGGTTATTTCTTGAATGAATGTCACAATATTGATAAAAGCAGTGAATGAATGAATGACTAGAGCATTGTCGAACACTTGGTATTATTTCATGTGAAAATATTGTTAAGTTATAATACAGTTGCATCACTGTCATTTACATTTAAGGAATCAAATGCGTTGCATAGTTGCACCAATTGTTAAGTTAACAAGGACAAGGTTGTCTCGCATGCTAGTTGTGTCGCACTATTGCACCACTATCGCGTAATCAAATACTCCACCCTTCTAACTCTGTCGAGCGCCTTGGTTGCGCACCAAGGGACTGTAATCCGTCATCAACTGCGGAAACATGGTTCTGGAAGTTACACATTAATATATCTCGGGTGAGAATGTGCTTTCCTTGCAGGTGTTGTCGGTTGAGCTTTCTCTTTTAGGTCGATGTCTTTGGGTGTTTTGTTCGTATTGTGTTGTTGTTGAACCTGGGTTGCGAGAGTGAGGAAAAGTAGGCCAACAAATGGTTATGTTGTCAGGACCCTTAATCATTTGAGTCAAGGGAAATGTTGTGGCATCTGACAAAGAAGGAAATCGAGGATTGGTTGGAATCTAAGACGTTAGCGTTTGCGCAAGAAGAGAGCGTGTGATCGCGGTTGAGCACAGAAAACTGGATAGTCCAGTACATATACTCTGATATTCATGAGAACTTCTTTGCATAGTTTCCTATTGTGCTGCACGAGTGGTTGTTAAGGTTCGCGACTTGAAAGACAAATTTCCAGAGAAGAGAAGCGGTTGAGTGGAGTGCTCAGCTAATTCACGAGATAACCAGTGTAAGCAACCCTATCTCTAGAGCTTTTGATTTTTGGGTCGATAGTATTTTTCAAGGGTATATTACTGAGTTTGCAGTAGAGACGATAACCTCATATATTGAGGCCGAAAGAAATTTTTTCCAAGGACCCCGAAAAAGGTACTTGTTGTCTATAAGTACATGGATAAAGATGCTTGTCTATGAGAGGGGTATTTTGCAGTTGAGTAGTTGAGTCACATATCTAGAGGAGGGGATATGTCGTAGATGAGCTATAAAGAAAATGGGAAACGGTGAGCTGAAATGTTCCCAGGAAGTACAAAACATGAACTAGAAGTTGGATTCCTAAGGAGTGGAAGGAGATTCAGGTAAGGAAAAAGAAGAAAGTTAGTAGGAGGTAGATGGACTCCTAGTATGTTCAAAGAGAGTGAGTACGAAGTTGAGTCACAGCTAGATGAAGGGTCTCGCGATGAAGAGGAAGAGTATAGCCCGATTTATGAAAGAGCAGAATAATTTGAAGAATCTGCGAAGACACCAAGATCATGACGTAACTACACCACACCAGGAGTATCACTAGAGGTAAGTTCTAGAGCCTCATCTCTTGAAAGAGTTGTTAATACTTATAGTGCTAGTACTGCAACTAGCGTGCAAGAGAGTCCACCTCCATTATATTATTCATTAAACATCCTCGACACCAACTCAATGGCTGGGGTAGATATTAGATTAACCACATTCAATGGGAATGGAGCAGAAGATACATAGTAGCATTGGTTCCTTTGCGAAGCTGTTTGGATAGTTCACCAAGTTCACAATGCGAAAATAAGAAAAGCACAGATGATCAAGACTCCACGGGGTTGTGCGCTGGAATGGTTTATGAAGTTTTGCATAGTACTAGCAGGAAACCCACATAAGACTGTTGATGAGATCCGACTCACGATGAGTCGTGAGTTCAGAAAACCTAAATATGAGTCACAGTGCATCACTAAGATCAAGGAGATAAAGCAGTTACTAACGGAATCCATATGGGATTTCAATCAGTGGCTTACAACTTTGATGGCCAAAGTTAGTTTCCAAATGTTGGATGTGCAGCATAAAGAGTGGTTTATTTCTACACTATTACCACACATACGAGCTCCTTTGATGCAATAGAATATTGTGTCACGGAAAGATGCGCTAGAACTACAGATGAAGCTAGAATCATCGTCGATCGGAGATGGTGGCGTAGGAATGATGCAGATTCAGTCACAATTGGATAATTTGATAGTAAAGCTTCAAGACATCAAGAAGGGAAAAGAATCCCATGAGGACTTGTGGTGCACTCGATGTCGAACGAATGGACACACCAAGGATAATTGTCCATCGTACATGAACTATATCTCACCGGGTGCGCGTAATCCATTAAGTACTCACAGACTACCCTAGTGCCGAATATGCCAGACTAGAGGGCATCGCGACAAGGACTGTCTATACTTGCAGAAGATTGTAAGTACCCTAGCTAGCATTTTCTGTAAATTTTGCAAATCAGTAGGGCATGATGAGAAGGATTGTAGAGCATATCAGATCCTGAAGGAGAAGACAATATACACCTATTTGATGAAGAACGATGGGAAGGCTCAAGATGAACAAGTGCAAGTGCACTATTAGCCTACACCTTTCCCACAAAATCAGTATCAAAATCAGTATCAGCCTCAGTATGCAATGCAGAATCAATATTCACCACAGAATCAGTATCCACCATAGAATCAGTACCTACCTCAGCAACCACACCCTCAGGGAAGGGGGGGCCAGAAAATTCAGTGGTAGAGGAGGAGAAGGATTTGGTAGAGGAAGAGGTCGAGTTGTATGCTATAACTGTAGAAAATCGTGCCATTATGCCAGAGATTTCTAGGATCCTGCAAAGACATGTTCATATTACAAAGCGCATGACCATAATGTGGAGCAATGTCCCCAGTTGATTGCAAAGTGGCAAGCTCGGACCATTGTAGGTCTTAACCCCATGCAGAATCCAAATCCAAACCCTAATCCTAATGTTCAGATGATTGTTGTTGAGCCAAGAGAACCCAGTGTTGATATCGTAACACGAGGAGGTACTGCGACTGGAGCTGATCAGAATATACCGCAGGAACTGTCGCAGGTGTGACCCGTGGGACAGAAGAAAGTACCATTCGACGTTAAAAATAGAATCATGTATTTTTGGATGTGCGACCGAATTTCTTGGATCCAGAAAAACCATCGACCTCAACCAAAGTCAAGGAGATGCCTGAACGCTTCCAACAACTATTCCAGAAGTAGATTCTGAAAATTTTTAGTAAGCTCAAGTCGTTTCTTTCAAGCTTCTTAGTGCTAATTCAAGATAAAGATGTCGTCGTAGAACTATAAGCATTGATAGAGGAATCCCCAGTCGAGTTGCAACCTGGAAAGAGGGTTAACCATGTCAAAAAGAAATTTAAAATGGGGTGCGAGTTAAGAATGACTATGCAGATAGGGGATTATGACATGGATTACATTATTCTAGATCTGGGGTTGGACATCAATATTCTGACACGACAAACTTGG
This sequence comes from Pseudotsuga menziesii, assembly GCA_001517045.1. NCBI lineage: Eukaryota > Viridiplantae > Streptophyta > Pinopsida > Pinales > Pinaceae > Pseudotsuga > Pseudotsuga menziesii. Next base: position 262,605 of record LPNX010979536.1, on the reverse strand, counting down.
GAAAGCATGGGAAATCCGCACTTAGACTGGTCCCCTGTCTAGTTGAGGTTTGCAAATCAGGTGAAGGTCCTACAAATTGGTAGGTTGAGTCAAGTCCATGCCGACATTGAGGGGCTATGCACATTCACAGACCTTGAAGTCATCAATATTGTCGACGACATGAACCCATATCCCATGCTTCTGAGGATAGATTGGGAAATCGACAATCGAACAATCATAAATTTTAAGAAAAGAATCCTCTCATTCGAGGATGATGAGATGAGGGTAGTGTCGCCCATTGATCCATTGGAGGGACAAAGATATGTTGAACCAGACAATAGTGAATGACATGGTGACTATCTAGACCATATATATAATGTTAGTGCCTTAAAAGATGATTATATAAATACTAAAGTGGATGGAAACCTGAGATGGAGGAGTGCTAGTTCATGCATGTCAGATTTAGGAGAGGCACTGGAAAATCAAAAAAATAGACTGCATGAACTCTCTATGAGGAGATCCACCAGGATTACCAGGTCTGTATGACAAGTGGAGAATTAGTTGAGGGAGTTACCCACATATGAGGGCCTGCCTAATCTTGCGGCCTTCCTCAGTGAGTTTGAAGGACTAGTGAAAGAACCACATCATTTGTTTGTGTTATACTATGTACTGAAGGTTATGCCCGCTAGATGGTGGGGTACATAAGCAATCCATATCAGAATGGACATAGTGCAGAAGGATGTTGGAAGTCAAATTCGATGAAGAAGTCACTGTCATGAGTCAAAAGTACTCAGGGTTGTCGAATCCTGCCAAACACCTCAATCAATGTCGCATGGAATTTTTAGAATACCCACGACATGAATGGGTCAATCATTTCATACACACTCTGGAAATGACACCCAGGAGCTGGTATACATCCATGGATTTGCAACAAGGAACTTGGGATAATTAGGATGAGGTGGTTAGACAATTCGCGCACACCTTTGCATTTGTTGATGAGTAGCTGACAGTCAATGTTGTGGATCAAGCGATTAAGGAGAAAATATTCACTGAAATCCCTATTGAAGTGACGAGTTCCAACTAGTGCAGCGCGACCATCCAGCAATGGATGGCTTGTTACAATCTAGTTGGAGAACCAGCTGATGATCCAACTAATCTAACTGAACATACCAAAGTCGGAGGAATTGGTATTTCGAGCGACCAGTTCCTTAAGTTGCTCAAAATCAAGAAAGTTAACATTGTCTCACTGGAAAACTTGAAGTTCACCAACATAGGAGATTATTGGGATGATGAGATACTATCAAAGATCACAGACCTACTACATGAGTTTCAGGACCTATTCCCTACCAAATTCTTGGAGATGAAGGTAATAGTAGGAGATCTGGGGGAGATGAAAATAGCCCTGAAAGTAGATGCTAAACCAGTTAAGCAGTGACCTTATAGGTTGAATCCAATGTATAAAGAGAAGGTAAAAGTAAAATCGGATCACATGCTCGATGTAATAATCATTGAACCTGTTGAGGAATCAGAATGGATCATCCCTATAGTGATCCAAGATAAGAAGACAACATGCGAAGTCAGAATCTATGTCGACATGAGGAACTTTGAACGATGCATGCCTGCACGATCCATTCCCAACACCATTCACAGATGAGGTACTGGAAAGCGTCTGAGGACAAGAGATGTATTCATTCACCGATGGCTTCTTTAGCTATCATCAAGCCAGAATCACGAAGGAGGATCGACACAAAATGAACTTCTTCACAGAATGGGGATGCTACCAGTATACGGTAATGCCCTTTGGACTCAAGAATGCACCTGCTATTTTTTCTAGAATAATAGTTTCTACTTTTAAAGGTTTCATACATAAATTTCTTGAGGTATACTTTGATGATTGGACTGTGTTTAGTCTAGTAAGAGACCATATTGAGAGTCTACGCATGATGTTGGGTCGCTATCGCCAACATCAAATCGTGCTTAATTCAAAGAAATGTATTTTTTGTGCACCATTTGGTGTACAATTGGGACACGTTGTGTGTCGCGATAAAATTTTGGTCGACCCAGCAAAAGTTGTGATTATCCTTAACTTTCCACCACCTATATCAGCCACCCAACTCAGATCTGTGTTAGAACACACAGGATATTACATAAAGTTCGTCAGAGGGTATGCAAAGATAATTACACCTATGGAAAAACTGTTGAAGAAAGATGCTTCAATGGACAAAAGCTTGTCAGGAAAGCTTAGAGAAATTAAAGATCAATATGGCCACTGTGCCAATATTGGTATTTCCCGACTAAAAGAAGCAGTTCCATGTTCATGTCGACACGTCATCTATCACGCTCGGCATAGTCTTCACGCAACCAGGTGAGGGTGCGCTTGACCACCCTATTGCTTTTGCTAGAAAAAAACTATCGACGACGGAGAAAAAATATATTACAATAGAGAGAGAAGGCCTCATCGTGGTCTATGTGCTACAGAAGTTCTGACACTACTTGTTGGGTGGGCATTTTAAAATGTACACTAGTAATCATTCGGCCTTAAAATACCTATTCAACAAGCTAGTGTTGGGGGGGTGGGGAATCTGTCGATGGCTCCTCTTGATTCAAGAATTTGATTTTGAGGTCATTGTTAAACCTGGTCGACTGAATGTTGGGCCCGATCACCTGTAGAGGATAGAAAGTCGAGGATAGAAAGTGGTGAAGAACCAACCAGCCTAAAGGATAACTTGCCCGATGCGCAACTATTTACAGTCACCATGGTTGATAAAAAGTTTGAGGCTATCACTCACCTCCTGAGTACATTCTATGCACCTGAAGGGTTCACCACTGCGCAAAAGAAACATTTGATCATTAAATCCATTGATTATACGTTGATTGTGGGAAACCTATACAAGATGGGCCTTGATGAAATATTGGGATGGTGTGTCTTTGACCATGAATGATATTGGGTAATGAGTGAAGCACATGCCGGTGTCGCAGGAGGACACTATGCTAGAAAGAAAATGTGCGCAAGATATTGCAAGTTGGATTATGGTGTCCAACCATACATATGGACACTAAGAGCTTCTGCAAGCGCTGCGGTGTTTGCCAAAGGACAGAAAAACCATCGAGACATGACGAGATGCCACCTACGCTACAGATAACCCTTCAAGCATTCGATAAGTGGGCCTTTGATTTTGTGGGTCCTATTTGTCTGCCAGGGAAAAAGATTGGTGTGCGCTATATTACCACTGCGACATACTACTTAACAAGATGGGTTGAAGCTGCGCTTGTTAAGGATTGTACTACTGCGACTGCGGCGAAGTGTTTATTTGAAAACGTGGTGACCATATTCGGCTTCCCGAAAATTCTCCTAATTGACTAAGGTAAGCATTTTGTTAACAAAATGATAGATGAGCTTACTGTAGAATTCCAGATTTAGCGTAGAAAGATGACACCCTATCATCCTCAGGCAAATAGAACAATTGAAGCATTCAACAAGATTCTAGAAAATAAATTAACCAAATTATGTAATGCACGTCGAGATGATTGGGATTAGAAAGTCTCAGTTGTATTATGGGCATACCGTCCAACTTACAAGCGACTAATAGGGCACACTCCATTCAGACTGGTGTATGGACAATAAGATATTGTGTCGATGGAGTATATTGTGCTAAGCCTAAGAATTGTCGTGCTAATAGAAATGACCGACGTAGAAACTGTCGAGCAAAGGCTGTCACAGCTCATCCAAATGGAGGAAGAATGCTTCGTCGTAGGATTTCATCAAAACATAGAGAAGCAAATGCAGAAAGCATGGCATGATCGCCATATCAAAACTAAGCATTTCAAAGTCAGGGGACTTGTTTTGTTGTACGACATCAAATTTTTGAAGCATCCAAGGAAATTGAAGACGCATTGGCTAGGACCATATGTGGTCGCACACATCACGGACGCAGGTGTAGTGAAATTGCACAAGCTGGATGGAACGCCAGTCACAGGAATGATAAATGGAAGCCTCCTGAAACCTTACTATGATGTCTGCGACATGGCTAGTTAATGCAAGGAAACCGTTAAAAAAAAGCGAAAAGAGGAAAGGAAATTGTTCTGTTGCACAGCTGTGATAGAAGTATGCACATCACAGTAAGAGCGTGAATGACAGCTGGACGTCATTAAAGCTCGGATACCCGAAAATATTTAGGCAATTATGACAGCAAGGTGTCATCAATTCAACAAGTCCGAGGAGAATGGCGACGTGATTTTTCGTCCCATCCGTCATCGTCGCCATAACTGCCCTGACAGGTACAAATCACAACTCAAGTACGTGAGTTAATGTTGGAATGCATAGAACGGGAAGCCCATGTGATCGACAAGAAGTCAATCTACCATTGAATGATCACATACAGGACGAGCACATCCCTATAAATATGAGGCTTTGTCATCGAGAATCCTTTTACTTGCATAGAGAGAAGAAGAGCGAACCAGAGTTGTGACTGTAAGAGTCGAATCTAATGGTCATTTTGATTTCCAGCACTAGTGAGCAGTCTGATGTTACCATCGCCTCGCCTTGCCCGATAGTAGAAGATATTATGTCAAGAGAGGTCTAGCAGCAAGACGAATAACTAGAAACAATGGGGGAACAAAATCCGCACACAGTTCCTACGGCGGGTTTGGCCCTTGCTTCGGCCTCTGGTTCGGGCCCTACGACGACCCTGGCTTAGAATCCACCAATTGATATACCATTTGCAGGTCCATGACTATTTATATCGGAAAGGGACATCTTAGAAACATCAGAACCTTAGGTCAAGGTGCCAAATTTCATGAAGAAGCGAAAGGCTACTGAGGACACACCCACTGAGGATATACAAGCTCTACCACCATGAAAAGAAGCGAAACATGCCACTCTAGAGGAGCGGGACCTACTGTCACCATATGTTCAGCCAAGGAGAATAGAGGCGCCTGAAGTAAATCTCCTGACGAAAGCGCGCTCCTCCTTGGTTGAACCTTATATCCCTATGAGAGTGTCACTACTGATGAACATAATGCCGAAATTGGTAAAGTTATAGTTTGAAGATAACGATACGAGGAAGCAAGTGGAACTGGAAATAAATAATTACATGGTCATGCTCCCAGCTGTGTCGCCTGAGCCATAGGTTTTAGTGCTAATGGAGTGGGCTCGAGGTGTAGAAAGCGCAGGCTTACTGAATTTACTACTCATGTCGCACTTTGGTAGAAGTAAGCAAGCAAGAACATATGTGCGACAGCTCTTGGTCTATTTCCATGGAGGTTATTTATGGCTCAACAGACCCTCTCCTATCGATGTCGAGATCATTTCGACGATAATGGGTCTCTCACGTCAAGGACATGACCCTGCGCCATATCTTCACGCAAACAGAGATACGACGAAGATAAGGGAAAAATATGACCTCTAGCACACAAATAGAGGATTCTTGATTTCCTCTATAACTAAAAACACATTGAGGTTCGCCACAAAGATTTTATCTTGCAATTTGGTTCACAGTATGCGGCCCACTGATTGCATCGTCGGGACGGTGGAGCCTGCGAAACAATGTGTAGCAGGAATACTGTTCAATTGGTCGCAATATTTATTGAATGAACTGCTAGAGGATGCTCAAAAAGCGCAAGAGGAAAGTAAGGCCAAATTCCACTACTCATGGTTGCTCAGTTTAATTTAATTTTATTGTTTTGTCCAACCCACCGGATTACCAGTCGCTGGATGCCTCAGTACTTTGCCATGGAACGAAGTATCAGAACCTATGGGAGGACAAGGAAGACAAGATCCGGCAGAAGGACAATAACATAGAATTCTTTCTGCATGTGGAGGCATTATGAGAAGTAATAAAACACAAGCATAGACTGTGGGCTGCGACAGTCCAAAGGTATTCATCTTTCATAAGCTTCCAAGCTGGTGTCCACAATATTATGCTAGAGCTGTGGCAGGACCCGGAGAAGCAAGCACAGCCGACGCTTTTCATTATTACTGAATCAGATGTGGAAATGACCATCCAGGATTTTCCTGAGGAATGGCGTGTCCTAGTTTAGCATATAACATTATACAGCATTCATCAACTCATTTATTTTTAACATCATTATCTTTAGATAATCAAATCCATATAGGCCCTTAAAAATGCCAATCTTAACATCATCCAAGCAACAATAATGTTATCAAATTCTTAATGGTTTTAATCACAAGATTACCAACAAGATCCTCCAATATAGCACTAGAACCGATTCTAGGGTTCTTGCTAAAATAGACATATGATAGCAATCCAACAAATAGTTCATTTGTCTACTAGATCAATACCCAAAAATGAAGTACCATCCATGGGCGAATCAAAACACAAGACAGTTCAAGATCACGACTCAAATCCATGCACAAGGACCCAATTCTAGAACATTCATAATATAAGAGCATGAATGTAAGAATTTATCTACTTAGCAATTGTGACGCTGGCACTTGTAACTATACAACAACATTTCAGTATGTACAACATCATTCACCAATATCCAAAATATCCCTAGCAAGATCAACATAGATCAAGAAGTACATTCTTTAAGCATTTAATCAGATTTTTGGTAATCAAGTCGCAAGGGAGGAGATTAACTATCAAAAGGAAACTTACCAAAATCAGATTCCATTTAATATGATTTCAGCAAACAAATTCATAATTGATACCTGATTAAATTTGGAAGCCAAATAAGGATTTTCGATCTCAACACTCAACCACAAGGTTAATGTATTACACATATCAGCAGTAATTCCAAAATTAAGAAAATAGGAGGCATTCCATTCATGACTCATGTATTAACCTTATCTAATCAAATACACAACAAGGTTCCGGCCCTTGCCCATACATACAACCATTAGATCTCGACAGAATTCAATTTATAAACAAATCTATCTTTGCAAACTCATACCACCACGAGATCGGAATTTCCATGCATGAGATCTATACTTGGAACACATACAATCCTTAGATCTATACATGCAGCCATATACAAGCATCAGGTCTAACAGGATTAATTTCCTATGATCAGATCTATCTTTGCAATTTCATACAACCATGAAAATATGGATCTCATACATCTAATCTATATCTAAAATGCATACAATCATTAGATCTATGCATGCAGACATTAAGAGGCATCGGACCTAACAGGATTCATTTCATACGATCAGGTCCATCTTTGCTAGTGTATATAACCATGGAAATCTAAATCTCACATCCAATCTATACTCTAATGCATGTTGGAATTGATGCAATAATATAATCGTCAAAGCCTACTCATACTCGGATGCATATCTAAAATATCTCTTAACCGGTCGCATACTGAGGTCTTGAACACATATGGAAAAACACGCAAGAATCGCAGAAGCATACCCATGCTCCGATGTATATTAAAATCCTAGGTGCATAAGAAACTCGAGTAAAAATCATAGAAAATAATCATAACCATATCCATTTTTTAAAAGACCTGGATGTATAAGGAAACTGAAGCAAACTCATATATAAAACTATGAGTCTCCAATTCCCATATTACTATTATAATAGAAACTACTATAGTACTCTCGTCGACCATGAGTTTGACCAAGAAGAATTTCTAAACCTCTGTAAATTTTATTGGTGCAACTCAAAATAGAGACGAAGCAGTCGTCTTAGCTATTTGCAAACATATTCGTAAGTGAGCAAGAGAATAACCTGATACCTGTGTACTTACATGCTCGGGTATCTCATTGAGCTGACAAGGTATGGGGTCATCTTTGTTGTGATTTTTGGGACAATGTTCCAGCCTCCCCTGCACAACTCCAAGGTCAGTAGACATGTAGTTCCAAAGTAAAACATGTAGGAGTGTTTTGAGCCCAATTAGGCCCAAGTGTTTCAATTGTGACTCTGATACCATATGTAGTATCCCTCTTATGCCTCGATGCTATTATGGGTGAAAAGGGGTCAAGTTTTGTTTCGCTGTTACTACAAAATGAGTCAATCATGATAGTGGTAGATTTTACATGGCATTTCACTGAAGTATGTCCAATCAAAGTTTGATAATGTAAAAGAGTCATTAGCCAATTTGATCCACTCTCTTCTACAGAACCCAAACATGCTTATTATGTCTTCTAGTATTCACACAATTAAGTAATTCCCTCAATAACGGGATACTTAGGTGTAACATTTAGACTGTCATTTGAAATACGTACTCATATGTTTCTTTAACCACACTTTTATCTACACTAACCTTCGACTAACATATGGATATCTCTTCAGGGATTAAATTGTCTATTTAATGTTTAGCCACCATGTATCCATCTAGTTATAGGACTACCATTCTCTTAAGCAAAGATGATCAATTCGATGAACCATTCATTGTTTATTTCTATTTAATGAATCACATGAGATGCACTTTTATTCATATCTTATACCCTTTAATTGTACCACATTATAGTCCCATTGATGACAATTTTCTTTCATGCAAATCCCCTAAATTATTAGTCATAACCACAAGCATTTCATCATCATAATGCCTTGAAAAGACCTAATGTGCGTACAAGAAATCATTATGATAAAAACATTCCTTGATTATCCTTTACAATACTATGATCCATTTGCAAAACAATATCATATGCACAAAATAACATGAGGAGAATAAAACATAAAGACACATGAAATGAGACCAACACAATTTACGTGGTTCGCCCGATCCACGGGTTACGTCCACAAAACCTGTCACATCATGTGACCTTTATTATAATACAAATATTACAACCTGCAACATCCATGTTGTCGTACTTTGTTTTTGTTCCTCCTCGTGTACCCTCAAGGTATCAAAGGATGGAAACCAATACCTAGTCTAAAATTCGGTAAACTAGGCAACCATCAATTTATAACACTTTGTCTTTTGTTTACTCATCACAGCCACCCCATGTATTGGTTTACATTCAAGAGGAAAATGTATATATACCTATCTATATCCATATACATATATACTCTTTCGAATTTGGCATTCTATAAGTTCTTTTATATTACTATAATAGAACTTTAATGGGACTTAGGAAATTTTACCAACCATAATAAATAACTATTATTATGAAATTTACTAAGCATAATACTAAGTATTATTATCATCCATTTTATGGATTTCTCTCACAATACTTGGCAACATCCTCATACAAAAATTTCATCATACACAGTACTCATTTCCTTATAATACTCATGGGAAACCTCTTTCTTTGTACGGATGAAATATCCTATTGTCCAACGTATCCTTATGTGAATGTTTTCACAAACTAGATTCGATGTTCTACCTTAATCTAGAACCTACTTAAGGTATTGGACACTTAATAAAATTAAAGTCTTCCCAAGGTAAACATTTGGCTTATTCAACTCCCATTCAGAGTGAGCTTAATTAAGAGGTCAATGGTAAAAGGAATCAATACTTAAAACCTAAAACGTTTTTGCTAAGGATTTAGCATGGGATCCGATCTCTGCCAGTGGTTCTTATGTGTGTTTTGACATGGAAAACAAGATGACAAATAAAAATGACAACGCACCTTACATAGTGGAGCTTTCAGATCTGGTACTCACCTAAATAAAAAAATACTCAGAACAAATAAAACGAAAATCCAATCTGGAGCTCTGGAGGACCGAGGTTTATGCAAATGCCAATGAAATCAGTGAAAAGAGAACACATCCACCAATTTTCAGCTCCTCGGTTCGGATGTTTATCCAAATCGCGAGGGAATTCCAACCTCCTGAACCCATACAACGTGGGAACGTACCCAGATCACCTATGCAAATAAAATAATGGAAAATAATATGTAACCAGTCGGCTGGAGATCCTTCTTCTTAGGGGGGGGGGTCGAGAATGTAACAGCAAGGAATTTCAGGTGCCACGCGGTCCAGATTAAGAGCAAGGATCGACTGCTATTCGCTCGGAGGATCATTCCAGATCAACACTAAATCCCAGCAAAACAAAACAAATGCAGTAAAAGGGAATTGAGGTATGTTCTTTTAGTTCTACGCTGAAAGGCTTAGACGTAATAGTTTAGATTCCGGTTATATCATTTTCGGACTCATATCCCTCAAGGAAAACAATGGAAAAAAAAACTTTCCCAATGGAGAAAACACAGCGCAGCACAGACTTGATTTTTCGTTTCAGACATGGTGAAATCGAATGGTAAGTTGGAACATCTATACATAAGTATATCAATACAACCCAACTCCATAAGCACTCATGGAAAGATTTAGAGTTTTGGGGCACGATTTGCAGAGTTCTTGGCTGCAAAACCCTAACACATGCTTTTCGTACGAGGGGGTATAGACTTTTATTGGAAGCCATGGACTCGACCTTTCAAAGGGTTAATTCCATTCCAGACAATAAAGGATATTAATCCCAACCCATCAGTCAGAAATCTAAGATCTGTTGTTCCTTCATCCAAACGTGGATATCCTAAAAAAAAAAACCAAACATAAATGGTTTCACGGACTGTCACATACTTCACTTACAGGTCATGGGGAATGCAACCTAGCCATCTTAGGTCGGTGATAATATTGACAAGTAAAGACAGCCTGTAACTCAAAAGAAACGATCTGCATGTTTCAATTAAAAAAGAGGTTGACAAGTCACGATACCTGCTACTCAACATCGTAGACATGATCTGACTCGACTGAAATTTAGGCTCTCCTATCCCTGGAGTGTTCCTCGGTTACCTTCTCCTTCCCCAAAGGATGGAGAGATCCCTTTCTTTCTCCTTTTCTCTTCCCTATCCGTAGATAGAAAAGAAAAGAACAGATCCCATCATTTCTCAGCTCTAGCCCGCGCTCCCTAACAGCACCACTTACAGTAATCCACATGGAAAAAAACCAAGCATCCGGAGTAGAGCTGGTTATTTTACCATTTGGATTCTTTTTTTTTCTTTCCCCCCCTCTACATAGGATTTCAACACCTATTTAATAAAAGAAAAACAACGGTCTTCTCCCCCCAAAGGTGCGCCAGGAATCCATAGATGAAGGCACTGATTATGCCATTATTTTTGCCGAGATAGGTCTGCCTGAATTTTGCAGTTCAAGGAATTAACTATGATAGATCTGCCTTAAATTCTCTATTTAAGGCATTAAATTGGGAGGCATGCGTTCATCCGCATTACCAAAACATAAATGAAATATGTGTATAATTTTGGCAATTGTAGTACACACGCATATATATATCTTCCTTTTGTAATATAATTTCTTTTATAATATTTTTCAAATATAATATATGTATACTTCTTCCAGTATACATATAGATGTTTTCCTATTATAATCAATGTAATATATGTGTACTTTCCTCCAATACACACACACACACACACACACACACATATATATATAAAATTTTCCTTTTATAATATATGAAAACCCCTTCATATATATATATATATATATATATATATATATAATATCTATTTCTTCTTCCTTGGATGCCTTCCGCTAATGCACGGTGGAAGAAATCTTATTGGGTGTGAGGTTTTATCTTACAACTTTTATGATCTATTTGCACAGGTTGTAGTTAGAAGTCTCTTTTGTGCAATAACTCCTCCCTGATCGAGCCCTAGGCTCGCATGTTCGTAATTGAGTAAATTGCTAGTTATGCATGTGATACATTTTATAATCGGCTTACGTTCAAGGGTGGCTGGTTTCCTCGTTGATAACGCGATGATACCATGTTTTCTTTTTGTTTACCCTTCCTTAGTGGATTAGTTTTGAATTGTTTAACTTGCGCCAATGTGCTTTTGTTTTCCTAAATCCACAGATTAGGGAATTAATCACCTATCTACTAAGGTTTTACTGGTGGGGCCTTGGCCTTGAGCTCCACACCAGAAAATATTTACAATAAAATATTAAAAATTTTACAACACTTAGGGCATACAAGAGGGGCATTACAGCCATGCCTAATTTTTTCCTTCAAGCTCTTTCCTTGTGTGTTGTTTTCAGTTGATCATCTCTCTGGTTGCATTCCTTTCCTAGTATTTTGCTTTTTTTTCCTTAGTTGTTGCCATTGCTCTTCATGCTCCCCATCTTGTGTTTCCAATCTTTCTTTTTCGCAAATTTTTGCAAAGTTCCCATACTCATGGAAGACTTCCCATTTGAATGGGAGTTGTTCATAATATACTTGTTGTAGGTATGACCATTTGTCCAGGTTAAGTCGCACTGCCTATAGAAACCCTTTCTCCATATCTACCTCCACACAAATTATTGTGCATGCCTAGAGTCCATGCCTAGAGTCTATGCCTAGAGTCTTACCCAAACATGGACCGATGAGGGAATGTCATTTTCTAGATTAAAATCTGGAGTTTGTTTATTTAAATGCCTTTCTCTGGCTCCCATGAATTAAGGGTCGCTTCTAAAGATCATATCTCTATCTTCCTTTTCTTCAAATAGGAAAGCGAAAAATCCCCCACTACAAAATGAGTTAGAGATTCTACCTTTTATGAGGGGTTTCCAGTTTCTTTCAATCCAAAAGGAGACTAATATTGGCGGTGGCCATATTCCAATGAATTTCTCGACGAGTCTATTTTTCGTGAGCCAAAGAGCTAGTGAGCGCTCCTTAGCTTAGACCTTAACTGAATGGATCTCATCCAACATTTTCACAAGACATGATTGATCTTACTTCTGGGTTTGTTGCACCATTTCCAGTAGGGTTGCAAAGGCTACTTCTTACGGGGAAGAGAATGGGGGGAGAGCATCGCCCTCAGTTTAGGGAATCATGCGCAGCTAGAAGAGCGAAAAAACAAACAACTGCAAAGATCAAACCCTAACAACACGTTAGTTACCTTCATATGTTGTAATATTAGCCCATGAGTAATGTAGTTTAAACTAATCCATTCTAGGTGTATTATGTTATCATGGAGGAAAAGCAAGGTTTATAGTAAAAGCTTAACTAATACTTAGTTTGATATGTTGGATGGTATTGACTTGGCATTATTACCAAGTTAAGAAGCTCCATAGTCTTCTAAATACTTACTCTACAAACAACATTATTCCATGGTTTAGCTTCAACTGAAAAGTTCTACACTGATTATCATTGATCTTGCAGAAAGAGTACAATGATTTTAGATAACTCAGCTTAAAGATTGGTTCCTAGGTGTATATCTCAAAATTTAAATAGTTTCTAGTGATAGTAAAACCTAGTTGTTGGTTCTATTAATTTGATTCTCTCGAGAAAACATAGTTCAGTATGCTACTCAATCCATCGGATTGTTACTTAAATTTATTCTATCACCAAAGGTAAGGGGTAAGAAGAAGTATATTTTAAAACCTATATTGGTATATCAAGTAATAAATAGTGAGCAATTTCAATCAAATACACGGTGTTATTACTTGTACAATTTTATTTTAAAAAATTAGAAGATCTATGCAAACTAATTTTCAAAAGTACAAATTATTGGCCCAGTCCCTGATCATTATATTCTTAAGTATATTGAAAACATAGAGGTAAAGAAGTGTGAATGTTCCAAAATTTGTTTAAATTTCAAATCAAGTTGGTAATAACTTACATGTAAATCCATAACATATACATTAATAATATGTGTTGAATGTCTAAATCAAATGGATATTGAGCGTGGATAAATTTTAGATAGACACCTTATACTTCGAAAAGCTCAGTTAGCTTTAAGAGTCTCTTCTTGGATTGGATGTTTAAATTAAGGGAGTTTTTTAATTTACCTGGATGCGGGTGACAAAAAATCCACCAAGGACACAGAGGCAAGTGACAGGGCCACCCCGTCATCTGCATGACGTCACTCCCTCCCTGCTGCGTGCATTAAATTTGTAATAGACGTGGACATCCCATGGAGTTTTGAAGGGACGCGCTCGTCACCTTAGGTCTTAACTGCACCTCCTTGGTGCTTGGGCCGACACGCCATCAACCTAATTCCCAGACCCATGCAGCATTTTGGTCATTTTTTCTCTGAGCTCCTACATTTCCATCCTTTGTTCTCCTCTGGTCGCTTGGCCCTCTGCACCTCGGTCCTGGGCTTTGAACTCCTTGTCACCCTCCATTAGCCTACAATGTCTCGCAAACAACAAGGAACCCCTCGTCGTCGTCACCAGGGGAGAGGCAATCAAATTGACTGCACAATTCCGCTCAGTGCTCAAGCCAGTGGCAATGGATTCGACCTCGAAATTCCTAAAGCGGTTCATCTCATGGCCAATGACTAGGAAGATGAATTAATAGGGGATCACAGCATAGCAGGTCTCACTCTGGAGCGACGACGCAATTACTGGGTAATAAAAACCTTCTCATTTGGCTCATCCTCTGTTTTCACTCCCAGCTTCTGACACCTGCACCTCCTACACCACCACCTCCTGCTCCTATCGACCCCTCCCCACCTCCTACTCCAGCCATCCACACACCAACACCCCCTGCTCCTACCTCTGTCCCCTCCACCTCCAACCTTTCCCCCACATCCCCTATGGATTGCAAGCCCCCTCCTCAATAGGTGCGTATAAAATCTCTCTCTGCAGGTAAAAGTAATCCCAATCCTGCCTTGGCAAAGAAGACAACTCCTCTCCCATTCAAACAACCTCGTGTAGGTAGTGCTGATGATGATGCTTCCTCTAGCGGCAAGACAAAAACCTCCTCAGACGACGACACCTTAGATGCATAGGACGATCCTAGCATGTCGGTTTCCATCGGTTTTGGCTGCCCTATTATGAAGGAACCAGTCTATAAGCCTTAATCAAGTTCTGTCAATGGATTTGTTTGCTTTTGTCAGGGACACATTGGGATTTCCAAAGCCAGAATATTGTTTGTCAATTTTATTGTCAAAAACTATTATGTCTTTTTTGTATACGGATACTCTACTTCTTTCCTATGACCTATTTTCCCTCATGGAGGCAGGGTTTGGTATATTTTTAGAACTGTTCTACCTGCTGTTCTCTTTGAGCAGGCATGCACCTCTGCACTGTAATTTCTTGTAACACTATCTTTCTTTTTTCAATAGAATAGTCCCTTAACTTACAAAAAAAAAGGGAGTTTTATAATTTATTGGAGTCGACATGTGCCATGCCATCATTACAGGCATTACACATCTCACCCACTTGGGTTGTAGAAAGGACCTCTAAACGCAACTAGAAAGAACACAAATCCTTGACCATGGATCTCTAATTATGAAAATAAACCAACCTCATCCTTGGCAATGAAAAAAAATTGTCCCCTTTGCTTGAAAATAGGTGAAAATGATCCCAAACTTGTTTAGCTTGCCTGAAAATAAGCGAATATGATTCCATTTTTTTCTCGCCTACTTGAAACTAGGTGAATATGATTCAATATGCCATATATGGCCTGGTTATTTATAGAAAAAAATAGTAATAGGGTTTTGAGATAAGGCAAAATATAATATATTTAAATATTATAAAATATTCGTCGACCCTAAAAATTATCCTAAAATTTCATGTTTTGTCTATAACTCGCCCCTAATAAAACTCTTGTAATAAGGTTTGTCATGACCAATCCTATTCATATTGGGATCCATTCTAATCCCATGGATCATGAAATTCAAAGGGTTCCAAGGCATATTGTTAGTAGACATTCAAATGAAAAGTCAATAAAAGAAACAAGATGACTCTGATGCATAAATAAGAAATCAGAAACACATGATTGACAACCTTGTGTGTGACATGGATATGCATTACAATATCATTTTGGATTTTGTCTGTATCTCTCAATCAGTCGTGGGACATCCTTCCACATCCACAAAATTGGTCAAGTGGTATTTGTTTGAAGATATTATCTTGTAGCGGGTTGAAGAATAACCTGTGAACAATTAACAAGCGGAGCAAGGAATTGCAAGCCCAAGACTTGAAGATGCCACAATGGAGGAAGGTCATAATGGGAACATTTTCATGCAAGGTTAACATGTCATATATTATCAATATCTTTTGATAAGTGGAAAATTTATTAAAACTTGTATCTATATATTTTTTTCTGAAGAAAATATAATTAGGCATAATTATAATAGTCCATAGTTGGATAATTTTTTGTTGGTTCTGAAAACTTTGCTTTTGATATATCCATGTTTTGAACGATTTGTGTTTTTCTTGTATTGCATATATATATATATATGGAAAGAGAGAGACCCGTTTATGTGGAGAAAAAAATAGAGACATTAACAAATTTTACTAATTGTTAAAATTACTACTAAAATGTTTGGTGATTTTTTGAAAAATATTGAAATTTCTAAGTATCTTATATAGTTTCTAGAAATAAAATAATTTTATCATATAGAATTTGGGTGACTCATTTTCAAAATTAGTGGAATTTTACATTTTTTTCCTTAAAAAATACATGGAAAATTAGCCCAACAACAAAATTTACCCTTTAAAATTTTATCTCTTTTATACTCTTGTATCCAGATATGATGTCCCACAAAGAAGGAGGGGAAGTATCATGGGTTGGTGAGCAGCCTCACCCACTCAAGTACGACTTTCCAAGAAGCTCGACCAAATGGGCTCAAGTAGCGTGCAACACGACAACACGATTTGGGAGCACAACGCACATGGGTATTGTGCCAAGTCATAAGCATGGGTGCACTTGACTTAGATGTTGGGAAATAATTGCAAGTGTATGCGGATGAGTGATTGAAGCATGGGATTTGAAGAATGCACCAAAGAGGATTGTGGTG
The DNA here is from genome assembly GCA_001517045.1 of Pseudotsuga menziesii. Classification (NCBI taxonomy): domain Eukaryota; kingdom Viridiplantae; phylum Streptophyta; class Pinopsida; order Pinales; family Pinaceae; genus Pseudotsuga; species Pseudotsuga menziesii. The sequence goes on along the minus strand of LPNX010979536.1, from coordinate 245,969 downwards.
TAATAAATCCAAGTTCGCACACATACCCACACCCCGATGTCCACATAGAACGCAGGGTGGAGGTTGGGGAACCTTAGCATGGAAATCAAAGCGAAAGAAAATGCGTTGGAAAGAGTGACAAGCATCGGGTAGGAGCACATCAATTGGGCACATGCCCAACAGAGAGACCAATTGGCACGTCAGGTAGACCCGTGTGGTTGCAATCATCAAATGGAATCACAACAACATGTTAGTGTGTGGATGAAGGAAAACATGAGCACACTTAGCAAGTCGACTAAGGGGCACCACGAGGCAAAGTTTTGGGAATGCCCTGATGTCGAGCGATGACTATAAGTAAGGAAAGTGAGTTGGAAATAAAGGCATTCAAGAAGGAATCCAAGAAATTCCAAAAGACGAAGTGGCAAGGCATACCCAATATGCATTAAGGAAAATTGTTACCCAATTGTAGGAGCAGAGATAAGTGTATCCAAGTAACAAGTGTAAACATAATTTATATGTTAAGCTTCCACAAGGGAAAGAAAAGAGTTACGAGTATTTTATTAGCTTCCTACCAGGTTGGACATGCCTCTGAAAGGCACTAGGCAATGCCACGCGGACCCTTGGGATGGCTAAGTAAGTCAGCGTCAGGCATACCTGGCACAGTTGGTATTAGAGCAGGCTTCATTGCGGAAGTGTCTATCACAACATGTGGGACAAAAAGCGTTGGGAATACAACAAAAAAGGATACCAAGGTGAGTTCTTGAGTTCTCTTACAGGTTTAGCACTTCGCCAATATCCCGGTAGGAGGTCAACAAAGATGCACAGGTTGCTTAAAAGGAAGCATCCTTGAGACATGGTTGTTTTGCTATGAGTTGGTTTCCTATAATGATTGCAAGAGTTGATGAGGATAGAGTTGGATAAGAGAGGTGTGCACAACACGTGCATCTGTCTCTACAATAAGTGCACCGTCGCAGTGCAGATCGGCAGCAGTGTGTCGAGTAGGGCATCGATGATAGAAATTCTTGGGGGAAAATTGAAGTTCGATGAAAGTGACTACCAAGATTGTGGATTTGGAAGTTAGTAGGAACTCAGCCAATTTGGAAGAACCAAGTGCGGCAATATTCTACATTGGTAGGATAAGGTAGACTAATGTGTTAAAGACTTACAATCCTTTGAGATAGTTGAACGGGCATGTTAGTTTCTGAAGAGCATATTTGAGTGAGTGAAGTCTTGATAAGTCCAACAAGAAGGTGTCGTGTGGACCCATGAACAAGTGCTCAGTGGGAGCACGCTACTCGAAAAAATGACTAATTTAGGTAAGCATGCCACAGATCTGATGGTGGAAATAGAGGTTGAAGTGGAAGTGGCTTCGAACGCTAAGGAAGAATCCTTGTGGGAAGAGCACGATAGGATTTCGGTGTAAAATATGTCTCGAATGAAGACGATAGTCTCAACACTTGAAAGAAGTGTGGAACAGACATCCACGATATTTTGCAAGAAGGTTGAGAAGGTCAACACCCTAGAGATAGAATTGATCCAAATTCAAAACCATCTCAATGGACTTGTGGGAAGAGTCCAAGAAACCATCGAATGATAGATTTGGAGTCCAAAGAACTAGTGCAAAAGGTGGGAGCAATGGAGGATGCATTTGGCACTCTCCAATGCCACATTTTGAACAAAAAAGACCCAAAAGGACGTATCACAAATATTGAAGGCTTGGTATAGGAGATTCAATATCTCTTGAAAGACCAAGATGAGACCATCATTTTGCTGAAAAATGTTTTAGAAAATAGAGATGGTGTGGTAGCAACCATGCAAAAAAGTATGAAAGAGACTAAGCCATATGACAATACTCGAAACGTGAAGCTACTTGGGAATTTCTGTTGGGACATTGAACCAATACCTTGATCAAATGAACGACAGTTTAGATGAGGAAAAAGTCAATGGAACAACAATGTTCCTCATAGGGGCTGCAAAGCTATGGTGGAGGAATTGAGAAGAGGACATGGAAGGAGTTGCACCAAATCGAAAATTGGAATCATATGAAGGTTGATTTGAAGGAACAATTTGGGGTAGGGAACCAGGGATGGGTTGTCCGAAATGAGCTTATGAAACTAAACACAATGGACGAATCCAAGTGTAAATAAAATCCTATCAAAGCCTCATGTTGGAAATCAAAGACATGTCTAAAGAAGACAGACTTTACCATTTCATGAAAGGATTACACCGTTGGGCGCAAACGAACTTGCGTCGCCAAGGTGTAAAACTATAGTAGTAGCAGTCATGACAGTTGATAATAATTTGGATTATTAAGCGGACACAAAGAATGAATCCAAAGAAGTTGAAGACAAAGGTTACATGGCTCAAGGGAGATTCAAGAATAAGTTCAAAGGTAAAATGAAGCAGGGTGCTAAGCGTGAGGATGAGAAGGTCAAAGATGTAGATAAATGCAAGGAGAATAAATCAGTTTCATGTTACATTTGTGCCAAATATCACTATGCCAAGAATTATTTGCTTAGACCACAAAAATTGGCAGTAGTAGAGCACACAGACAAATCTAGTGTAGGCATGCTGCGAGTTTTGAACGTTGTTCTAGAGGATGAACCTATGACATCACAAGAGCTTGACTACACTAAAATTTGTTATGTGTCAGTGAAAGTGAATGGACATTAAATTGCTGCATAAGGGGACAGTGGGGCCACACACAATTTTATCAAGAATGAAGTTGCACATAGGCTTGGATTGTGAATTCATCCAATAAGTTCCTTGTTCAGGGCTATGAACTCGAGCAAAGAGAAAGTGGTTTGGTAGTCCAACTGCGTGCCTTTGAAAAGAGGAGAATGAACAGCTAAGAGAAACTTCACGATTGTCCCGTTGGATGATTTGGAGGTCGTCCTTGGGAAGGAATTCATGAAGCAAGCTAAAGAAACTCCCATGCCACACTTAGAATGTTTGGAATTTCTTTTGTGAGATGCCCCATTCATGGTGGGAATGGTGGCGAAGCCACAACAAGGAGGAAGTGATGTAGGCGCATCAACCCCACCCTAAATCAAATCCAATAATTGGATTCTAGAAGGAGAAATTGTGAAGACACAGTCGTTAGAGGATAAGATTTGGCACCAATTCATCATTGGAACTCATGATGAACGATATCTAGAAGGGCGGAGTTGTCAAACAAAGAGACAGTTCGTTAGTTTGTTGGCACCGAAAGCACTAGATAAGGCATGTGTCAAGGAATCAGTTGCCGATTAAGTGGAAAGAATCATGGATCTGAGATTATCTATAACATTGTGATTTAGTTTTATAAATTGTAAGCTTGCGGGCATTTGAAGTGGGCGGCCATTAAACTGTGAATTAGGCCCATTGAGACACAAGGGTGTCCATAGTATGTAATAGGATGCGTAACTCATTTTTGGATTTTAATAGTGAAAGAGAGTTTAAATATATTTTGAACCGTGAATACGTGAATGAACAGTTTTAGGGTACTTTGTGTTAATATATAATAGCCTGTAATTTCTAGTGTTGAGTCCAGTCATTTAATAAGTTAGATTCATTTCCAGCTATAATGATGAATCAAACAATATATAAATGGTAAAAATGTTGAAAGTGTGGAAAATATTCACTGTTGATCGCTGTATGGATCAACGGTTGTTGATGTAATTGTAACTTCGAAATGTATTCACTTGTATATTTTATGTATTGTACCCCAATGTTTATTCCAGGAAGCATCTGTAATGTAATTGAGTCATGTCATATCCCGATGTTCCTATCAAGAGATTCAATAATGTAAACAAGTCATGTAAAGTCATTATGGGTAACCCTCTTATTGATCAAGGGTTAAAGTCCCTGCAATTGTGGGGCCCTAGGGTTATTATACTATCCTAGAGAAGTCGACCCTAGGTGAGTTATTGTAAGTCAGGGCAATAGTCCCCACCATTGTGTTAAGGTTAACCCTCCTTGTTGATCGGAGGGGAAAAGTCCCCACAAGTTGTGGGGCACTAGGGTTATTAGACTCTCCTAGAGATGTCGGCCCTAGTAAGTAATTGTTAAGTGGGGCCAACATGCTGAAGTGAACGAAAGAATATAAATAGAGAGTGAGCCTCTCTATTTATCATACACACACTCACTCATTGGGGTGCATGAGTGAGACAGGAGAAGCTCTCTCACGTGTGAGAGAGAGAACAAGCTGTGGAGATCATCTTTTATGTTTTCGGGTTTTACTGCTACCATTGGTGCTCATTCTATCTCTGAGGAAGTTACATGGTTTTCTCCTTTATGGTTTCCCCGAGGAAAATTCTTTGTGTCTCTTGTCTCTTGTGTTTATTGCTGTGCATGTTATTCTCTCAGATAAGATCCTAAGATAATGCTAGCTTGAATGATAAAAATCTAACAATGGTGAACCTTTGAAACGATATCCCATGACAAGAATGAGACCCGAATGTCCAATTGCATTGTATATTTGATCAACGTTGTATGCATTCCAATGAATATCAATTTCTATAGCATATTTGTGTTTTTGTTGCAGATTACGATTTCAGCTGTCTCATTAGATTCTTGCATCATAAATGTCTTTTGCAGATTCAACGAACATTGATGGAAATTTAATTGTGTCTTGGACAAAGCTTAGTTAATTTCATGGGCCATAACCCACAAGTCCAAGGATCGAGCTTACATAAGACTGGATTTGAAAGACCCCAAGAAATGGTCTTCATCAAGTGCTGTCAGAGCAAGGAAAGATTTCCTACATGTTGGAAAGAACTTCCAATTGTAGTATGGTAGAAGTTGTTGGGCAATTCCATAGTCGTGATTGTGGGTAGAATTGTCTAGGAGAGTGAGAAACGTGCAACAGCCAGGGATGGAAAGGAATCTTTAGAGATTCCCTAATAGGTGAAGCTATGATACCAAAAGGTCGATCCAAGGAGTAGATCCAGTGAAGTGTCAGTGGAGGCTTGGTTACAACTCACTACTGAGCATGAAAACGAGCTCAATGATACATGGAGATGTAGAAGGAAAGAGAGTGAAGGAAGACACAACAATAGAAGATCACATGATCAAGAGATTATGAAATTTTTTCAAGATTGGGAGTCTGATGCAAGTGCATCAACCCCACCCTAAGTCAAATCCAATATTTAGGCTTCTAGAAGGAGAAATTGTGAAGACACAGTCGTTAGAGGATAATATTTGGAACCAAATCACCATTGAAACTCATGAAGAATGAGTTCTATAAGGGTGCAATTGTGAAGCAAAGAGATAGTTCGTTAGTTTGATGGAACCAAAAGCACTAGATAAGGCATGCGTCAAGGAATCAATTGTCAAGTAAGTGGAAAGAATCATGGATCTGAGATGATCCACAACATTGTAATTTATTTTTATAAATTGTAAGCCTACATGCGTTTGAAGTGGGCATCCATTAAAATGTGAATCATGCCCATTGAGACGCAAGGGTGTCCATAGTATGTAATAGCATGTGTAACTAATTTTTGGATTTTAATAGTGAAGGAGAGTTTAAATATATTATGTGTGTTGAACTGTGAATGAGCAGTTTTAGGGTTCTTTGTGTTAATATATAATAATCTTGTAATTTCTATTGTTGAGTCATGTCATTGAATAAATTAGATTTGTTTCCATCTATAATGATGAAATAGTCAATATATAAATGGCAAAAATATTGGAAGTGTGGAAAAGATTCATCGTTGATCACTGTACGGATCAACGGTGAACCATTGAAATGATATCCCATGACAAGAATGAGACCCGATTGTCCAAATGCATTGTATATTTTATCAGAGGTGGATGCATTCCAATGAATATTGATTTCTATATCAAAATTGTGTTTATGTTGCAGGTTATGATTTTAGTTGTGTCATTGGATTCCTGCATCATAAATGTTTTTTGCAAATTGAACAAACATTGATGGAAATTTAATTGTTACTTGGACAAAGTTTAGTTCATTTCATGGGCCATAACCCACAGGTTCAAGGATCGAAATTACATAAAACTAGATTCGAAAGACCCCCAGAAATGGTCTTCGTCAAGTGGTGTTAGATCAAGGAAATATTTCCTGCATGTTGGAAACAACTTCCAACTGCGGTAGGGTAGAAGTTGTTGGGAAGTTCCAAAGTCGTGATTGTGGGTAGAATTGTCCAAGAGAGTGATAAATGTACAACGTCCAAAGAAGCAGAGGAAGCTTGAGAGGTTCCATAATAGGTGGACTTGTGATATAAAAAGGTCGATCCAAGGAGGAGAGTCTATGATGTGTTAGTGGAGGCTTGGTTGCATCTCACTACTGAGCACGAAGACGATTTGAGTGATACATGTAGATGTATAAGACCAGAGAGTGAAGGAAGACATGGCAATAGAAGATCACATGATCAGGAGAACATGAAAAATTTTGAAGCTTGGGAGTTTGATGAAAGCAAATCCAATATTTGACTTCTAGAAGGAGAAATTGTGAAGACACAGTCGTTGAGGATAATATTCGAGACCAAACCACCATTGAAACTCATGAAGAATGAGTTCGAGAAGGGTGCAATTGTCAAGCAAAGAGACAGTGTGTTAGTTTGTTGGCACTGGAAGCGCTATATAAGGCATGCGTCAAGAAATCATTTGTTGATTAAGTGGAAAGAATCATGCATTTGAGATGATCCACAACATTGCAATTTATTTTTATAAATTGTAAGCGACCATTAAAATGTGAATCAAGCCCATAGAGATGCAAGGGTGTCCATAGTATGTAATCGGATATGTAACTGATATTTGTATTTTAATAGTGAAGGAGAGTTTAAATATTGAACTGTGAATACATGAATGAACCATTTTAGGGTTCTTTGTGTTAATATATAATAAGCATGTAATTTATAGTGTTGAGTCCAGTCATTGAATAAGTTAGATTCATTGTCAGCTATAATGATGAACCAATCAATATATAAATGGTAAAAATGTTGAAAGTGTGGAAACGATTCACCATTGATCACTGTATGGATCAACAGTGAACCATTGAAATGATATCCCATGACAAGAAGGAGGATCAATTGTCTGATTGCATTGTAGATTTTGATCAGAGGTGGACACGTTCCAACAAATATTGATTTCTATAGCATATTTTTGCTTTTATTGTAGGTTACGATTTCAGTTGCGTCATTGGATTCTTGCATCATTAATTATTTTTGTCCAGATTGAACGAACATTGATGGAAATTTAATTGTTTCATAAACAATGTTTAGTTCATTTCATGGGCCATAACCCATAGGTGCAAGTACTGAGCTTACATAAAACTGGATTCAAAGGACCCCCAGAAATGGTCTTCATCAAGAAGAGACACATCTATGGCAGTGATCTCTTCCACAGGTGCAGTAGGATTCTACATAGTTGTGACCAGTGGACAATGCAAAAAAGAAATTTTGAATGGTGCAGTGTTGGATCTGTCTAGGAAGGGATCATTCGTTCAATTGGAGAAGTGCATGACCGTATGAGGAAAAGAGTTTGTAGCAGAGATTTTTAGTGTTACAAGATTGGAAAAAATAATTAAAAACCCTCCACTACAACCTCCCCTAATGGTAATGGATGTTTTAACGGAGGTCGTGACAAATAAATGTTATAACTAAACAAACTCGATGACTTAATGTTTTAGCAGATGTTTTTTAATTGGTGCATTTTTTTCAACATAGGCGCACTGGTGCATTTCAAAACACAATGCACGGGTGCCATACAATGTAAGGTATATGCACCAGTGCATTCAAAGATAAAGAGCACTAAAAATAATAGAATTTCAAGGGCGTACCTATGCTCCCATATCGATTATAAGCATCGGTGTTTTTTTACATAACAAATGCACCGATGCAATTAGTCACATCATACGCACGATACAAAATTTAATGTTAGCTTTTGTCGGCGCAGTTGATTGATATGAACGCATCGATGTGTATTAACCGATTATACACACATGTGCTTATAAACTAATGATATGCATCAGTATGTATAAACCAATGATATGCACCGGTGCGAAAAACAAATGAAAACACACCAGTGACTTCATATAGCCAGTGAGAATATTTATTTTAAAGTTCAATTGTGCACTTAATTAACATAACCTCATCGATGCGGATTAATTATTAGGGAGCACCAGGACGCCAATATAGGGTAGACGCATCGATGCGCCTAATTATGGTAGACACACTAGTACATCATCAATTACCAAAAGCACCACATATGATTCTTCAAACAATGGTTACTGACATTGTAGCCAAATATGTAAATTTCAGTGATTGTGTCTGTGAGTTTTATTAATGTTCGGGTAGAGGCACTATAGCAACATTAATGATTAAAAGCACCACATATGATTATTTGAACAATGACTCCTGACATTGTAGTGAAATGTATATATTATATGTATATATTTTAATGACATTATTTATTTGAAATTGAAATATCATAGATGCAAACATCAATTGTGATATTTAATTGTCCAGTACATTATTATACAAAATGTTTGATTTTCATAGACAGTTATTTCAAATTATACAGCAAGCTACAACATCTTGCATTTACATCAAAATTAAATATGGATCATCATTCTTCACTGGAACTGTTATCGGTGCTCGAGCCACTTGCATCATTTGGGTTATTTTGCCAAATGTTTTATTGAGTGGCTTGATTGTTTTCCTCTTCTTCAGCTTCCATATGCAAACATAAAAATAAAGTGTACTAAGTGTATCTACATTGTCGGGAATAATGAGAAATAAAATATATAATATGCATGAATGTAAATTGAAAAGTGACGTACCTGCATATTAATAATTGATTCATGAATGATACACATTCTTTCAAAACCTTGTCTCATTCCTTCCATCAACAAGTATTTTGTTGGCTCCACTCCATACTTTGTTTCTGGCAAGTTTTATGCCCCGTTACAATTAATAAAATATTTAATATAAATATTTTTTTAACTATAAAATGAGAGAAGTAAAACAATATAGATACTTACAAAATCCACAAATTAATTTTTGAAACACCAACATATACTCACAATCCTTGCTTAACCCAATGTCATTAAATTCATATGATGGTTCTTCTCTATATGCTAACATCTGTTTGAAGAAATCCTAGGATTGGCAATGAAAAAAAACAAATATACAATTCATAACCACTACGAAACCTTAATTTCTTACAAGGAAATCACAAATACTCACAAACTTTGCTATCAGCCCCTTTCTTCCTTGCTATCATGTCTTGTGTGCTTATTGGGTTCCATTTTGTTTTCTTTTTTGCATTAACAAAGCAATTGAAAATGAATATTTAATGATGAATTAGCTAATGAGATTTACATAATCCTAAGAATCAATGATTTCATACATTTGAAGCACGTTATTGTTAAGATGGCTCCTCTTGCGATGCAATTAAGTCTATTTCCTTGACCATCTCCTTGTACACGTTTTTGGACACCCTTACTAACACATTTCGCATATCACCTTGTTCATCCTTTTGGATTTTTATAATATTCCTGGAAATGTAAAATGACTGCATTAAATCATTTTTATGTTGATATCAAAACTAAATAATATAGTAGAATTAAAATTATTGAAGGAATGGTGCTTTGTAGTAGTTACACATACATATTCTACATAAACATGTTTGGGAATATACCCAACTTTTCAATGATTATTTTTTATTGTTGTATGTTTTTGCTATTGTAAGTCTAATAGGTCTCATTGACCATTGCTCTGGGAACACCTCTTATAGTTTACATATGATATGATTTTCAAGGCATTTGCTTATTTTCTGTATTGTGAGTGAAAAGTACGTATGTACGTTCTTTACACTATATCCCTCATAGTAATATAAAATTATTTTCCCCTTCTATTAACTTCTAGCACTACTCCATAAGAGCTAAGGACCAATTGATCATCATTTGCATCTTACATAAAAAAAATCTTATGATGGCATTGAATGATGTTGTTGTTAGTCCTTGCATAACATTGAACATATTTGTATTAGATTATTTGAAACATATTAGTGAATACTCATAACTACATAATTACTCAATTTAAAGAAATAATTCATATTGACTTATTTTTAATTCACCTGATTCATCCCTCTACAACCTTTCCATCAACATTTTACGCTCTTCTGGACTTAGATTGATACGAATCTTATCAAGCTTCCTCATTTTTTGACTCTGTATTTCACACTAATGAATACATATTAGTGAAATTTACAATTAATTTAAATACATAAATTAATTAGAACCGCTTTCCTTCTTTGTAATCTTGGATGCGCTTCCATCACATCGACTAAAGTTTTTATTCATTGAAATCATACCATGCATTTTTATCAATAAATTGCCTAGACCATTAAATACAGAAGCTATCAATATATTATCTGAATAAATTACAAACCTTCAAAATAGAAAACAAGTCCAAAATCGGTGTGTTTTATCGAATTAACTACACCATTGCATATATTCACATAGACGTACTGTTGCATGTCTACACCTAGAAGCACCAGTGTATTTCAACAACATAGACGTGTCAATGCATTATACGAACATAATTGCATCATGAAGGACTGGAAATTATTTATTATTTTATGGAAAAAAAGGAACATTGTCTACTACGGGATTTTTTGTAGAGGGTCTTTCACTGTGCATTTATCATTGTTACGCACCGGTATCCCCATAGTATACAATTTCCCATTGATTAGTGCACGTATACATGTAATGCACCGGCGTAGTTGTGTTTATGACACACACCAAGTTGAATAATTGTGTATAATGCATGTGTAAATATCTACTACCAAATGTAGTGGATATTTTCTCCTGAGGGAGCTATAGCGAATACTATTTCACGATGTGTTTATCGTTGTTGAGCACCGGTGCATTTTGTATTATTAAGCGCACAAGTCTATGTATACTGGAAGAGACGCACCACTAAAAGAATTTAATGTTGGGTTTTTGTGGTTCCACTTAACACTATATATTCATCTCAATTTTTCTTTTATTATTCAACAACACCAATTACAATATTTCATAGTGTATATATGTTGTTTAATTCACACCTTCTTCTTACATAATGGTTTCCAAACTATATTGGAAGTTAGATTGGAATATAGTTCTTGAAAAGAAATTAGGATTGTAGAGACATATATTGATTGTTTATTTAGATCAAATGCAAGGACAAAAAATTGTAGTATCAAATGGTTGTTTCTTTAGATTCCAGCTCATTCCATCATGTTCAAAGTTTGACGAGTTCTCTCTTTCCATCCCTAGTAAGTTCAGTTTTAATTTATATTTTGACTATTTATTTGAATTTATGTTACTTATCCATGTGAATCTAAATATCAATTTATTATTTATTGCAGGATCTCAATTCAGGTTCAAGTTCGTATGCACAATACATTCCACCAGTTTCAAGACACCATAATCTCTTATCAAGAGAAAGATACCGCAAGAATTTCATTTTTGAAAATGGGCAGTCACTTTACCCTGCAAATTATGACATGCCATCTTCAATCTGCAATCCTGGTTCATCAACGGTAATTTGTCATGAGCTAGAACTCTTTTATGACACCCTGGTAGTTTTTGGTTGTACAAAATGTCAAGGGTTGAAGGAGAACCCTCAGTGTGTCACACTCACCCATTACACCAATGATAGATTACCCAATGTTGACAGTCTAACACCCCCTACTGCAATAAATAATCCAATAGGTGATATAGAAAAGACACATGTGAACACTTCCCTATGCTATTTTTTGAAAAAGTTGGAAGCCAAAAAAACCATGTCTCATCCTAAATTGACGAACCCCTCTGCTTATCTTTAGTCAACTGGAAGTTCTAGTGATACAAACTCTGATTTGAATTTCACACAACCCATCTCTACTAGAAGATCCAAAACTTTGCATGAGTTGAGAGAAATATTGTCAAAGTACACATCAACGTCCATCCAATTGTTGGAGGGTAGCGATAATTTATCACTTCTGGTGAATTTGCAAAGTAAATATCAAACTTCTTACAACCACGCTTTGTATGGTGCTTGGTTGTCTTCTCTACTTGTGCCTAATGTTGGGATCAAATTCCTATAATTGTAACGCACCGGTAATGTTGGGATGTTGGGATCGAATTCTCCTATAATTATAATTCTCCTATGTTGGGATCAAATTCTCGTATAATTCTCCTATCGAATATTCTCTACTTGTTCCTGATGTTGGGATCGAATTATCCTTTAATTGTTGAGCAGTGCACGTATACATGTAATGCACCGACGTGGTTGTGTTTATGAGACACACTGGGTTGAATATTTGTGTATAATGCATGTATAAATATATACTACCCCATGTAGTGGATATTTTCTCCTGAGGAAGCTATAGAGAAGATTATTTCACAATGCGCTTATCATTGTTGAGCATCGGTATGTTTTGTATGATTAAGCACACAAGTGTTTGTATACTATAAGAGACACACCGCTAAAAAAATTTAATGTTGGGTTTTTGTGGTTCCTCTTAAAACTATATATTCATCTCAATTTTTCTTTTATTATTCAACAACACCAATAGCAATATTTCATAGCATATATATGTTGCTTAATTCACACCTTCTTCTCACATAATGGTTTCCAAACTATATTGGAAGTTAGATTGGAATATAGTTCTTGAAAATAATTTAGGATTGTAGAGACGTATAATGATTTTTTATTTGGATCAAATGAAAGGACGCAAAATTGTAGTATCAAATGGCCAATTCTTCATATTCCAATTCATTCCATCATGTTCAAAGTTTGACGAGTTATCCCTTTCCATCCCTAGTAAGCACTGTTTTTATTTATATTTTGACTATTTATTTGAATTTATGTTACTTATCCATGTCAATCTAAATATCAATTTATTCTTTATTGTAGGATCTCAATTTAGGTTCGAGTTCGTATGCGCAATACATTCCGCCAGTTTCAAAATTCCATAATCTCTTATCAAGAGAAAGATACCGCAAGGACCGCAAGCAGTTCATATATGAAAATGGGCAGTCACTTTACCCGTCAAATTATGGCATGCCATCTTCAATTTGCAATCCTGTTTCATTGATGGTAATTCATCGTGAGCTAGAACTCTTTTATGATACCCCGGTAGTTTTTGGTTGTACAAAATGTCAAGGGTTGAAGGATAACCCTCTATGTGTCACACTCACCCATTACACCAATGATAGATTACCCAATGTTGATGGTCTAACACCCCCTACTACAATAAAGAATCCAATCGGTGATATAGAAAATACACACATGAACACTTCCCTATGTTATTTTTTGAAAAAGTTGGAAGCCAAAAAATCCATGTCTCATCCTAAATTGACGAACCCCTCTGCTTATGTTTAGTCAACTGAAATTTATACTGATCCAAACTATGATTTGAATGTCACGCAATCCATCTCTTCTAGAAGATCCAAAAGGCTGCATGAGTTGAGAGAAAAATTGTCAAAGTACACACCGATGTTCGTCCAATTCTTGGAGGGTAGCAATGATTCTCACTTTTGGTGAATTTGCAAAGTAAATATCAAACTTCTTACAACCACGCTTTGTATGGTGATTGGTCGTCTTCTCTACCCGTGCCTCATGTTGGGATCAAATTCTCCTTTTGTGGTAATCGTTTTATGATTGTAAAGTATAATATTGATGTTGCAAATCTTAGTTTTTTTATCCTTTAACATGTACTTGTTCCTCCCAAATAATCGGTAGCACTTATGCCATTTTTTCGGTCCTATCTATTGTCGGTTTGATTACTTGAATAATGTTAAATACAAGCATAACATTTCCATATATAGTATGTGCATGAATGGTTATGCTTATGGAAACTTTAACAAGAAGAACATGTTATATATAGATGGTCGTCCACGCACTCATGGGAATATTGCAAGGTTCATAAATAGTTTTAGCTGCTCTTTATGTTATGAAAATTGTTCATTTGAGGAACACTTCAATGACCAGGAGTTCTTTATGAAAATGAAAGCCTCTATATCTTTTGTTGTGCATGCAATACATAGTTTGTCTCCTGGTGACGAGTTGTTAATCAACTACAACGTCTATATACCACCAATTTCTTGTCAAAGACGTCTTGCATTAGGATTACCCTTAGACATTCCCTTGGAGCGTAAGACAAAAAAACATTGATTAATTGTATTTGTCAATTTTACATGGGAGTCATGTTATTGTATTGCTTAGTTTGAAATTATGATTTATAAATTTTTAATTTAATTTATAAATTGAATTTGAAAATGTGTTGCTCAATTTTAAATTTTTATATTTAGTGTTGAATTTATGTTATCTTATCGCTCAATCTGAACGTTTGCTCCATAAATTGTTTGCATCGTATCATTTGTATTGGAAATTATTTGCGTGCTTCTATAATAATTGTTTTGTATAATATTATATTAAACCATTTTCATTGTGCTTACTAAAATCATTGATGTAATGTTCAATTTTTTTAAATCGGGATTCTAATGATGAGTGACCTGCTTATCATCTTCTGTTGCACCCCAGTACAATGTCAAATCGAGAGAAGGCTAAAAAAAGGGTGCAACTTGGAGAGGAATAATACCAAGCATGGTTGAATCAACCACCTTTTCAATTTCCACTATGTTCATCCTCACCAATTATGAATTCCTACAATGATAGCAGTTCTTCACATGTTGGCAATGGAGACAATGCATTATATGTTGGTATGGATGAGTATTATGACAAAGGAGTGTCAGAGATGCAATGTTGTTTCATACATTATAGGACAATGAGCTAGGGGATGGCGCTCATATCACTTAATATTTCTTTGAAAGCCTTAAATTGATAAATTCCACACCTCTCTTTGAACATGGCCAATCAAAGTTTACACAGTTTGGGACATCAATGTTATTGTACAACTTGAAAGCAAGGTATGGCGAATTTATCGGCGATGTTGAGATAACTGACCATGAAATACATTATATTTTGACGAATTTTGTTACACAATTATCATTGAAAATGATCGATTTTATGAATGTTAAATGACATTGTACATTTTTATTTCCCACTCACTACAAATTATTCAAAGATAAGGTACTTTCGAATGATAATGTCTTTCCTGGAAGCTACAAGGAGGTAAATTAAATGTTGAAAATGTTGGTTGTTGAGTACATATCATATCATGCATGTCCCAATGATAGTATTCTATATAGAGGTGAATATGTAGACACAGAGATATATCCAAAATGTGGGCATGGTAGGTACGCATAATTGAATAACAAGGCTAAAGAACATGGTCCTCCTCATAAGATATTGAGGCACATGCCTATAATCCCAAGGATTCAAATGTTCTTTCATTGCAAAGAATTAGCTATGTTGCAGGGATGGCATGCATCGCATCGAAGTGAGGGAGAGTATTGTGAATCGCAACAGATTCAATAGCCATGAAGCATATAAAGGATACATGGCCCGATAAATTCAAGGATGAAATACGCAACCTCATATTGAGCATAGCCATTGATTGTGTCAACTCATATTCCCAACCAGACATGACCTATACTATTTTTCCTGTAGTAATTATCAATAACAATATCCCCCCATGGTTGTCCGTAAAGAACGAACATCTTATGTTGGATCGTATAGTCCCTGGTAGAAGACAAGATGGATGTTTACCTACAACCATTGATCAAAGAGTTTAAGGAATTATGGGAATGGTTACAGGTATATGATGTTTCGAGACCCATCCCATCAAAGAGGAGTTTTACGTTGTATGACATATGTCTGTACACCACATATGATTATCCGAGGTTGGGAGTTTTCTCATGTAAATATGTTGTTTGATTTGTTTATATTCAAAGAAATATTTTTTTCCATATTTAATTCGTTGTGACTATCTTGATTTTCAACACTGACCACGTGCTCTATATAGCATAACATCCTAGGTCTTGTAACAAAAAGTTATTATGGATGTAAATGTTGTGAGCATTATATGAAGGCTAGGTGGTTCAAATACCTACGAAATCTAGTGTACGACTTGTCTAAGGTATTCCTCCCATAAAAACACCCTTATAGAAGAGCAACATCTGCTTTCAAATGTAAACAGTAGAGATCCCATACGCCTAAAATAATGACACTAGCTAATTGGATTGGGGCAAACGACATAGAGAAGGAGAAGGAAATTGTAGAGATGTTCGATTCAAATGGGGAACATATGTTCAACGATCTTGGATTCTTCAACAATGATGATGAGAAAATGCTCGAAGGGATGAAAAGAAAATTGATATTTTATGAGCTTCCGTATTGGGAGCATATTAAGATTGCCCGCTTACTAGTTCCCATGCATATATTTAAAAATGTTTCATGTTCTTTGTGGCATCACATATTATCCAAAAAAAGTGACAAGTTGAAATTCAAGAAAGATCTTATTTCTTCAGATACTAAAGAGAAGCATTGTCCAAGACAAGAAAATAGAGGAGAGGATGGCCACTCTTTTTCATTTAAAAAAGGCGATGTCCTATGGATTTTAGAGAAAGAAGATCTTAATTTGGTAAATGAAGCTATATTGGGCATGAAGGCGCCTTCTTGTCATGGGTATTCCCTACGACGTTGCTTCACTATAGATAAAAAGTTGACAAGTTTGAAATCACATGACCATCTCAACCTTCTAAGGGCATGTATAATGTCCAAAAAATGATTTTATTATTCTTTTATATCTTTTACCACACAAGTTAAAATGAAATTAATTGTTTGTGTTTACTTTGTAGTGTCATTATTCGTTGTTTGTGCGTGGTTATGTGAACCATGACTTTCTCGATGACTTGCAACATGCCATATCTGTACTATCATCATTTGTACGATGGATCAGATTCAGATCAAAGTAGATTTACATTGCTAGCATTCCCCAGTGGCGTCAAGAGATAACATAGATTGTTTGTATGTTTGAGAAGGAACTATCGTTGAATTTTGTGGACTTGCAAATTCATCTTCTAATTCACCTAGTCAATGAAGTTGAATTAGCCAGGGTGGCCTCATGTCACTGGATGTTCTTCTTGGAGAGGTACATGAAAAAAATGAAGGGATTTGTTCGACAAAGGGCAAAACCCGAGGGGTCTATGGAAAAGGGGTACATATTATATGAATCATTCTATTATTCCAATGAGTACATCAAGCAAATCTACAACATACCAGGCACAGTGATTTGCGATGATGAACATAATGAGGACAAAAGGGAAGGGGAGTTACTGGAAATGAAAGGAAAAAGGCGCTTGTTAAGAAGTAATTCACTTATATTTCGATCTTCACATTTCCACATAGTAACTGTTCACGACAAACTTCAAAATATATATTTCATCCCATATGTACTAAATGTGGTTTTGTTTCCATGAATACAATAACAAATTTGTAAATTGTTGCAATCAATAAATTCATTCTTTACAACGCATAGGAAACACAATCATGGGTCGCATTGTATGAAGAGTAAAGGAGAAAATGACACATTGACAAAAAAGAATTAAGGCAGTTGCACGATAGACGCATGCCTTTTCCAGACCATTTAAAAGAAAAGATGCTAATGATATGTCCCAACATTTGGGTTGCAGACCAAGTTAGAGAGAAATATGGTGCATTCGGTCGTTACCCTCCTGAAGAAGAGGATGCAGTAAAGATTGGGATCGGGTGCAACAACTCGGTAATAAAAGATTTATGTACATTTATAACATTAATTATAATGCAACTTTGAATTGCAACATCTATATTTAATATAGTAATGCTTGGGTTACTAGACATATGACACCATAGTTTGTTAACTTTTCGTACAGGTGCATTCGTTCCCATCTATGTGGGATTATGGACATCATTTTCTCACCAAGGATGTTGATGATGGGCATGTTACACAAGACTATGGAGTGGAAGTTGAGTTAGACCAATCTAGTCATGCTAGCCACCGTGATCAAAACCTAATAGGAGGGATGTTGGGTTATGTCGAAAATATAAAAGAGGTCATTCAAGTGGAATTCTCATATTTCCAATGTGTTATTTTTAGGTGCATGTGGTGGGACACATTTGATAGGAATAACGTAAAGGACGATCACTATAATGGGTTGAAATGTATCAACTCTAGAAAGTTGTGGGATGAAAGTAAGTATCCTTATGTTTTCCCCAAAAACTGCAACCAAGTGTTCTTTTATCCAAATCTGTTGGATAGAGATTGGTGGTTCATATTAAGACATGACCCTAGATCTAAACATGTTTTTGAGAACAACGGTGTTAGCATGCCAACCAAGGAAGATAATGAGGGTGATGGTACTGGAGAGTGATATGTACATGTTTTATTTCATCATTTACATGTTGAGATATCATTTTGTTACTGTTATCTTTGAGTGTCTAATTATATTGTTTTTTTTTCATGTTATGATAGTGGAAATAGAAAGTTGATTACTAGATGTAGTGACGTTTAAACAATTTCAGTTGGTTAACGACCAATATGATGCGAACTATGGTTATGTCTTAGAAGTAATTTATGATTGTATAGAATGAGTATATGTCATTGTTCAAATTACTCGTATTATGTCTTGTGTATACATCTCGATACACCATGAAAACAACTTACATAATTCAATTTAATTTATTTGTGTGAAAGTAAAGACTAAGATATTATTTTGGACTTGAAGGTGGTATCTAATTACTATATTAATATTGCAATTATGCTTGTATTTTATGATGTTTTTGTTATGAATAATGTTAAGAATTATAATTGCATTAATTTATGGCATTTTTGTTAGATTAATGTAATGTATTTTTATGATATGATTAGATTAAGTTCAATTAATTTATGGTTTTAATAATAATGACTTAATTTATGGCCTTGATAACAATGTAATTTACAACAAAAGTTAAGGTGCTTTACAATGACTTAGTTTATGGCCTTGGTAACAATGCAATTTACAAGAAAATTTAAGATGGTCTCTAATTTCTCCATCGATATTTGAATGTTTGTCTTTTATGATGTTTTCATTATAAATTATAATGCTAAGAATTATAATTGCATTAACCTATGACACTTTTGTTATAATGTTTACAATTTTTTTAATGGCAAAAAGAGGAAAAAAAACGGCTTTTAAGGATGAAGGTGTAGGTATGGAATCTTCTTTAGGAGAAAAAAATGGCTTTAAGTAAATATGTTATAAGTTGGATTGAATTTCTACATCTATATATTTCTAGGAGGTTAAACTCCATCTTAAAATTGGTTGAGACAATAAAGATTTATATGAAGCAATTAACAAATTAGATGTATGCTTAGTATTTATTCACCTTAGAATTGGTTGAGACAATAAAGATTTATATGAAGTTGTTAACAAATTAGATGTATGATTAGCATTTATTCACCTTATCTTATTGTTTGTAAATAGGTACGTCGTTCTGAATTGTAAATTAAAGTCATGGTTGTATATTTCGCTAAAAATAGTTTAGATTTTATATAATAATTGGTTTAGATTTTATCCCCAAGAGTTAGCTCAATCGGTCGAGTACTCGTAGTTAGGCCTCCCAGCATGTGAGGTCGCGGGATCCATTCTCATCAACTCTCTTAGGGTTAGGCACGCAGCGGCCGCGGGTGTGAGGCCCCTTCGGGTGGGTCCGCCAGAAATTATTTCATGGATGTAGCGGTCGGCCAAGCCGATTAGTGAACCACATGGAAAAAAAAAAATTGGTTTAGATTTTATTAATTAATGTAAATTTATAATAACATAATCCTATGTTAATCTAATAATTAATTTATATAACTAATATGAATCTATACTATTTTAGAAATTAAATATATTCATTGACAAACTCAAGTTACATAATTATTTAATATCTTGAATTTTGCATAGTTTTGAAATTTTATTCAATTAAAAAATATTATAATGTTCTTAAATAAAATTACAAAAAATAATATTTGCAAATTAATACAACAATCCTTTAAAAATAATAACATTATTTCATCAATAATTAATTGCAATTTTTTTAACACTGGCTAGCTTTAATAATATGTCCTTGAATGTGGACTAAAGTTATATTATATAGTGAATATCATCATGATTAACAATAATTGATAAGTTTGGAGAATGCAACTTTTGGGTTTACAATTAAGAGAAAATGTTGTTCTTTTAATGAAGTATTCATCTTTCTTTCGATTAGAGCTTTGATATTTGTCATTGTAAGGTGAGTTGTTGTCAAAAAATTTAAAATGTTCAATGATAAATTGATAGGTCATATTGATTTTCATATTTAAATTTTTTTTGTCATGTTCATATTCATATATTATAATAATATTACATGGTGATACTTGACTGCTTGTTATGATGTTTGTCAATTAGAATTATAAATTAAACAATATTCATTTATGTTTATCATTGGATATATAATCAAGCTATACACAACATTATACAATAAAGAATTAATTTCCTTATTAAAAATCATGTTATATATATATATTCCAATAGGAAAATATCCATCACTCTGTAACACGAGTGATCATGAACTGTCCTTGAGGGATTCTCATTATAAAATGCCATAGATACAACAACAAAAAAATCATCCTTGTCTTTTGCATACATCCTAAAAAACTGTAGGATATCCATTACAAGTCTGTCCATACTTGAAAACTAATGTTCTATAAATAGACTAAAGTATTTTTAGTCTGCTCATCTTTGATCTCCCTTACCTCCATTAGTCCCGAGAGTATGGCTAGAGCTTCTTTGGATAGATTATCTGCTTCCATATTAAGCTCCTGGTATACGTGTGTCAAGGAGATTGTCTCAAAAGAAGCTTTATGTTCCTTGATTATTCTCAATATATGTTGTAGATGAGGGGCCTTAATCTGAATTTTTTCGTTTGCCCAGTCTATAACCATTTTAGAATCCCCGAATAGCTATAGCCTTTGTAAGTTTTTCTCCAAAGTTATTCTTAAAATAGCCCAAAGAGTTGCTAGTTCCGCCTTGCTATTGGAAGCCTGTCCTGGAGTGAACATAAATTCAGTTTTTTTCCTTTTCATTTAAAAAAAGAATTCCTCCTGCTCCTCCTAAGGGCAGATCACCCTGGCTTTCCCCATTGAAAAAACCCAAAGGGACCGATTTGTTAATTTTCAGGAGCAACTAGGTCTCTGAGTTGTGGGATTGGGTTCTTATTGGTGCTCCATTAATTTCTGCAAAATTAGTGTGCAGGTTATCTCTGTTGGCATCCATATGTTTGAAAAAACAGCTTTGTTCCTTGCTTCCCGGATTGTGTAGATAAAAAGAGCAAGGAGGGAAACATAACCACGTACCCTTTCGTTGTGCCACCAACTCCTGAATCTTTTTTCTAAGGACGAGTCTGTATTAGCTGTTGAGGCTTGTCCAAAATGGAGATGGGTTTTNGAAACATAACCACGTACCCTTTCGTTGTGCCACCAACTCCTGAATCTTTTTTCTAAGGACGAGTCTGTATTAGCTGTTGAGGCTTGTCCAAAATGGAGATGGTTTTTTGTCACATGGAGCCTGCATAATCACAGGAATAAAAAAGATGAGAAATTGTTTCTATGTTTTCTTTGCAGAGGAGACAAATTCATGGCCCTTAGAAGCCCCTTTTTATTAGGACTTCCCATGTTAACAGTTTATTGTTTAGCGCCAGACATAGAGTGAGTACCATTTTTAAAGGGCCTAGAATTTTCCATAGTTTTCTCCACCACCAGTATTCTGAGCCATCGTGATCTCTTTCCATAGCAGCATCATAACCCAACTTAGCTGTATATTTTCCATCTTTCCCATTCTTTGACCATATGAACCTATCCTCTTCGGCCTCCTGTAACCAGATAAAAGAGTTTTGTAGTTTGGATATAAAATTATTCCATTTAGTTGTTTTTGTACCTGGTAATCCTAGAGAAATAGCCAACCTCCAAATTGTTCCACCTTAGCCGAGTTGGTAGGCTTGCGCGTCTGCCAAAACGTGAATGTTTTTTCTGAGAGATGCATGAAAATTTGTTTGGATAGCCTGAAATATTATCTTGCCCCAACCTAGGGATCGCAGCCAATTCTCACCTTCTTTCCATCCCCTATACGCCAAGCTACCCAATTGCCAACTAGTGGGAAATCTAGAACAAAATCCTTCCACCCAATCGAAGTATTCTTGTGAGATTTTGAGGGTTGACTGAACCATTTTTCAACTGAGGACTTTGGACAGTATTTGGATCTCATTGTTTTCCCTCACAAAGAATCTTGATTTTCAATTAATCTCCAAACTGTTTTTGCTGCAAGATCTCTGCAGAAGAGTTAAGGGTTCTTGAAACCCCAGCCTCCCATAGATTTGGGCTTCATCAAAGTTTGTCATTTTACTAATGGAATACCCTCCATTTTGGTGTTGGATGTCCATAGAAATTATAGGAATTTCCTTCTGATCTTCGTTAAGATACCTTTTGGTATATAGCCTATTGTGGCCCATTATACTGGAATACTTTGAAGAACGGATTTGAGCAGCACCAAACGACCACCTCTTGAGAGATAATGATTTGTCCAATTAGATATCCCAGCTTCTATTTTTTTTGTATAACCAGGTCCATTATTGAAATGCATATGCATTTGGTTTTAAATTGAAGCCCAAATATTTGAACCCTTCATAAAGAAGGACTGTTGAATAAGGAAGTAGTACTTTTACCCTACTTAATAATTCTTCAGAGATGTTATTGTAGATCAATCTGTATTTTTGAATGTTTACTGCCATACCGGTGGCCTTTTGATATTTATCCAAGCTTTTAACCAAGTTGTGGAAGTTGGTTAGGGTACCATCTCCCATTAGCAATACATCGTCCATGAAAAGAACATGAGTGAGTTCCACCATGTTCGAGATCCGGATTCCTTTCAAATTTCGGTCTGTCTTTGCTTTGTGTATTATATGACTCAATACCTTAGCTACTATAAGGAAAAGAAACGACGATAATGGACAGCCCTGTCGCAATCCCCTAGATGAGCATAAGAAAAGCGAAGGGGATCCATTTATGAGTATTTCAAAAGAGGTAGATTGTATGCAACCCATTATCCAATCTACCAGTTGCATAGGCATACCTATTTGAATCAAGAGCAGGTGTATGAAGGTCCATTTGACCCTGTCGTAAGATTTTGAAAGATATATTTTGAGCGTGAAGGATGACTTTTTCTCCTTCATTATGGTATGGATTGCTTCCTGAGTTATTGATACAACATCATTTATATTCCTATTAAATAAAAAACCAAATTGTTCTTCTGATATCACAGTGCTGAGGACTGGTTTCAATCTAAGAGTAATGGTTTTTGCTATAATTTTGTAGATCATGTTACAGCGGGATATAGGACGGAAGTCCTTGAAAGTCTCACCCTTATGCTTCTTTGGAATTAGGGAAATGAATGTGGTGTTCATTACTCCTAAAAAAATTCCTAAGCTTTGAGACTCTCTTACCACCTTCAGTAGATCACCCTTCAGAAGATCATAGAATACGAGGAAAAAATCCAGAGTAAATCTGTCCAGGTTGGGACTCTTACCTTTTTTAAAAGAGGGAACGACTGTCAAAATCTCTTCTTCTGTGATTTCTTCTACTAGGGATTCTTCCATCTCTTCTATTATTAGACGTGGGAAAAGTGTGAGAACCTCCAATATTTCAGAGATTGGTAATCCAGAAGGGGCTTTAAACCTAGCTTTAAAGTGGTTTGGTGTTGCCCTTGATTTGTCTTAAAAGCTTTGGGTTGTGTTTCCTTCATCATCTTTGATTTCCATAATGGTGTTGATATTTTTTTGATGTGAGGTGAATCTGTGAAAAAACTTGGTGTTGTTGTCATCTGCTTCCATCTAGAGATCCCTGCTTTTTGTGTGATGGTGCTTTTCTTCCTTCTCTAGAATGGAGTTGTGAATTTTTTCCTCGTTTTTTAGCGCCAGTAGGGCTTTGATAGAGAAATTTCATGAGGTGTTTGATTTATGAAGTTCCTCAATCCTTTTTTAAACCTCTCTCAACTCCTTTTGGTATTGAATCTTATGTTTAAGCTGCCACTCCTTTGTTAGATTTTTTATGGATGTCAAGTTATCCATCATTTGTTGCATGAAAGAAGAATTTGTGGTATTCTCTAGGGGTTTCCAAATTTCAATTACCAAAGAGCGATAATATTCATCCTCTAAGCATGATGCATCAAATTTGAAAGGGGAGGTGGTTTTTATTCTTCTACAGAGACATAAAGAGTGATTGGTTTGTGATCAGAGAGTCCACCAATCTCTACCGTTGATTTCACCACCAGTCAATCTAGAAGTAGAGACTCTACAACCAGAAAATGATTGAGTCTTTTAGCGATTGCACTCTCCCCACCTCTGTTATTTTTCCAGGTTGGTTCCATTTTTAAGGTTTGCATATCCACTAGCTTCTTCCTTTCAAAAATTGCCCCAAATAAATCTGATAGGGAGTCATGACGCACATTTTTACCCCATAATTC
This sequence comes from Pseudotsuga menziesii, assembly GCA_001517045.1. Classification (NCBI taxonomy): domain Eukaryota; kingdom Viridiplantae; phylum Streptophyta; class Pinopsida; order Pinales; family Pinaceae; genus Pseudotsuga; species Pseudotsuga menziesii. The sequence continues at coordinate 221,557 of LPNX010979536.1, read as the reverse complement.
CCTGGCTGCAATGGTAAGATTTAGGTCGCCTGCAAGAATTAAGTTGGGAAGGTCCATAGGTCCTTGAGAGTCCAGTTCTTCCTAGTATTTTCTTCTATTGTGAAAAGGGTCATAGGTGTTCAGTAGGGAGAAAATTAACCCTGTATCTGAATCCTCCAACTCTGTGGCTGTTGCGTCTTTATAAAAAACCGTGGAATGATGGCTAATGTTAGGGCTTCAGGCCATGACTAAACCGCCGGAATGACCTACCGCATTGACGACATCCATCTTCTAGTCTCTCAAAACACTACTAAATATCTCTTTAACTTTCCCCCCCTCCATCATTGTTTCTTAGGGGGCTAAAACACTAGGTCTGACCAAGGATATTATCCTTTTGAGGGTTGTTGTTTTGGAGGCCCCCACTATCCCCCTTACATTAAAGGAGAGTAATAACATCATGATCCCTTTGTTTGGGATTTATTTTCTCTAAGCACCTGACTAATGGTTGATTGTTTACCCTCCTTAACATCACTGGCTGCTTGTGCCTGGGCCAATGACAAAAACGACTTCCTGCTTGCCACCATATTTTTTACTTGGCCTGGGTCTAAGCCTCCTGCGGAGACCTGGGTGTCTTCTTTATTTGCATTAGACCTAAGGTTGTAAACCTTAGCTGCCAAGTATGTGTTCACTAATTCTTCTTCCTCGGGGATATTATTCAAATCTATATTTCAGGGGTATAGAGGGAGAAGAGTTTGAATTAGGGATAAAAGTAGTACCTTTAGCTAACGTGGACGTGCCTGAATCTGGGGCAACCTTGGGGCATGTCACTTTCATGATTATTTGGTGCTCGACCCTTGAGTCTGGAAGGTCTTGGACTCCTTTCAATAAGCTTTTATTTGACATGGATGAGCTTGGGCCTTCTGCATCCTCATTGGTCCCTTTCTCGATGAGTTGGCTATCTTCTCTATTGTTCCGAGGGGCTTGAACACTCTTAAGTTTGTGGTATGTCACCTTTGAGTTATTCGACGGCTCATTGCACAAGATTGTTTCGCATGGCTACTTCTCTACAAATTTTTTACCCATACGTTTTTAAACCCAACTTTCTTTGTGGAAATTGTTGGGCCATTAAACGTGGAGGGACACTCCTTCTGAAGTTGCCCAACCTACCTACATGTGAAACACTGGAAGGGAAACTTCTAGTAATCCATCCTCTGTTTCCAAAGACTACCATGCATTTTAATCCAGATTTCTTCGTAAATCCCATCCCTTAAGCATAACTCCACCAGGATGCGAGTGCATATCCTGTCCACCTTTGTTTCCCAATCGTCCTCAAGTTAAATGTATCTTCCTGGCTTATTCCCTATCGCCTCCAGTATGGGCTTCTGCCAGAACACCATAGGAAAATATGGTAGGACAACCCATATCTATTGGATTTTATGTGGCTCCCGTTTGGCGTTGAAATCTACGTGCCATTTTTGCAGGATCAGTCTGGAAGGTCCTCAACTCCAATTCAGTTCCAATAATGCATTACCATCATTTTCCTTTTTTAGCTTGAACAAAAACCACCCTCTCGAAAGGATATGAAAATCAGGAGTGTATCCTAGTAACGGGAGCCAATTTTTTGCCATCCACTGTTCAAGGGCCTTCCTGCCAACTATCTTGCCACAAAACCTTCCTACTAGTGCATTATTCAGGTAATTCAGAATTTCCTCAATATGTATATCTCTGCCAACAGATAGTTCAGGGAGACATTTTTTTGGTTTCATACTCCTTTGCTTCGTCGAAGAGGGTGACAGCTGGGAAATCATGTTGAGGGTACCATCAGTACCCGCATCTGTGATGGTGGTATCATGAACGATCATGGTAGCATCATCCTGAGTATGTGAGTTGTGTGGACACTCATCTACCTCCAAGAATCCACAAAATCATCACACATTATGTTATTTGGCATGAGGAAAACAT